>CM022774.1:11904832-12269832 GCA_012411365.1 Ameiurus melas
ATCAGCTTGTTCAAAATATTTTTAAAATGTACACTCTAGAAAGGAAACTCACAAAACCTCTACAATTTGTCAAGTACTTCCCAGGCAATAATTTTCAATGTTGACAGCATTAAATGATAATATAACACATAAAAAAATAACATGTTTTACACTATGTTAAAAGTATCAATTATGAACAGAATAATCTATTTATTATTCAATAAAAAACTTAATTTAAAAAAGAAACTATTTTTCTTCATTATGAACATGAGTTTTAGGCCTAATAGAGGTAACATTGCTAGAAAAAGTGTTTCTTTATTTTGATAATTTTTTTCACAATTGCATACTTAATCTTAATTCAGCCTATTGCATCTCTCACAGTCGTAACAATATCCAACATCACAGCTACAATATGAAAGTAGTAAGTTAGTAAGTAGTTTGTTTTTCTTAAAAATTTAAAATAAACATGATTGATACTGTATAATATGATATTCCTGAGCTTCTGTGGATTATGAAAATCGTAATAGAAATTCACAGACAAAGCAGTTGGAATCTATAAATTTGTACTCATATGTGATACATTAGCTCGAATAGATCAAACTTTCAAAAAATGTAAAGCCCCAACTTTAGGCATGAAAGAAGTCAGATTACTTGGTGACAGACAGGAGCCATAGCCAATCAATGAAGTGCAAGAGTAAACATATTGGAGTGAGACAATATACTGTACTACACTATAAGAAGAAAAAGAACTGATTTATTCTCATTGTGGAGATTTTATCAGAACTATTCAACTATTCATTGTATTCAAACTCAGTTATACTGGAAGAAAGCGATTGCTTATTTCAGTCATTTTAACCTCTGGTGAGAATTTTAGCTAGTGTGCTAACACTAACTGTTTCACATCAAACTTTATTGACAGACTAAGGAACAAATATTCCGGGGCAGTAGTGGTTAAGGTTCTGGGGTACTGATCAGAAGGTCAGGAGTTCAAGCCCAAAAACTGTCAAGCTGTCACTTTTGGGCCCTTGAACAAGGCCCTTAAACTCTCCCTGTTCCACGGGTGCAGCATCATGGCTTACCCTGCATTCAGACCCCAACCTTCTAAAAAGCTAGTATATGCAAAGAAAATAATTTCACGGTGCTGTAATGTATATGTGACAAAGGCTTCTTCCTGAAAAAATTAGTGGGTGTGCTGCATCTAACAGCCTTTCAAGCTTATACTTAACTATCTATCTACAGATATGTGAGGAGTTCATTCAGTATACAGTAATATGAGCTAACCAGATGACAGTAACTAATAGACAGGCTTTTGTAGAAAGGTTTTGCTTTTCACCTGGTGCTCAGTGACTGTCACACTGAATGTTATGTTAGTCTCATAACACTAGTAAGCAATCACAAGTGTACTAAATAATATGTCACTACACTATTGGTGTCTTTACTCGTTAGGTATACTACTTAGTGTACATTTGCAGGTTTGGGACATGCCTTGAATTCTATCCAAATGTCTATTGACTTCGCTCTAACAGCCATGAGAGTAATTTGCAAGGTGGAGAACAGCAAAGTATAACCCAAGTTACAAACGGTAGCTCACAATCAAGCATTTTTCTTCCAGAGTGGACCAAATTCCAAAATCTTACATCCTGTACTTTTAACACACATCAGGTTTTTATATTACAATAAAAATCTACTAATGCTCCAGTAATTATATGACCCAGAACTATTGCTGGCATTTATTTCCCTCTGAAATGGTTTGCGTTTCACTGGTTAGTGTTCAGCAATGTGATGAGCTATGCAGGTGCTGAGCAAGTCTGTGCTAATTGTGTTAGACCTGCTCTGCACGCAGTGGTGTGGGTTTCAGTGTCTGATTAGATCTGATTATATCTTTCGCTGACACTTATTTAAATGAATGAGCCAGCTACTAATGCAAGCTGATACTCAAGACAGCCACCTCATCTCACACCCACACTCCATTACCGCCTCCATCAGGAACTGCCAAAACAGTGCCATGGCTTCCTCTGCATTGTGTTTGAAAATTCACTTATTTCCACAGTTTGCTTGGTGTGATTGCCTAGCAACAGGTACGTGATCTTGAAGAACCAAGAAAGGGCTAGAAATCAGTGGCAGCAATTATTTTTTGATAAAGTGCCATAAATTCTAGCAGGACGGATAGGTTTGTGTGTGTGCCTAGAGCTGTTAGAATTAGGGATGCACCAATAGTGATACTGGTATCTGGTATCAGTCTGATAGCGTACTCATTTACTTTTACTCTTACTTGTAAAAAAAAAACCCCAAAAAACAAAACTCCTATACCAACATCATACATGACATGTCTTACTAATGAACAGACAGACTGAAATGGCTGTGATCTGGACATATTTCACAATTAATGATGGAAATCAAGGCAAAGTTTAATGTGCTATGTGAAAATGTCAAGAGGAGCTACTATAGCATCTTCCTATAATACAAAAAAAAAAACATGGCATTTAACCGGTATCTTCATTAGAGAGTGCAAGTGTGGGTGCAAAGTGAGCATGCAGAAATATATGAGAGCAATGGACTCGATGCACCGCCTACTGCCTATGTATTTCAGAGGCTCAGTGGCTATGTGAGCTTCCGGTATAATATTCCCTGAGAGCAAACTGTGGTTGTAATAAACTCTTTGTCATATTTAGCAACTTCAAAATTTAGCAAAATTTAGTGCTGTGCTGGAAGCATTTTTTTCCTACCATTTCAATGAGTGCTGTCAGCATGGCTTTTTACACTTGCTGTTTACAGAATCTTGCACAGATTACTGTGAGCAATGTCAATTGCATTGTGCGGTTGGTATCTGTCACTCTCCTCTAGTAAGGATTAGAAGGGTTTCAAACTGTACTGTTTAGAGTTATAACGACAACTTTGAGGGTAAGTATTCTCAAGCTAACATGCTAGCTAGCTTTGTTTGTGACCGTTCATACTTTTATACTTTTAATTCTATCTAGTTAACCTTTTTTTTTTTTTTTAGATATTCTGCTTTTATAGTTTCACTAATGTTATTATGTTTATATATATATATATATATATATATATATATATATAGATAGATAAAAAGTAGATGGAAAATGATTTTTGAAATATTAAATATGAGAAAAAAGGGTGTGGAAATTGTTTTATTGTTTAATCTTTTGTTCAAAAACAAAAGCATGGAGTCCATTCAGTTCTGCGAGCACTGAGCACTATGTCACATGCTCTTCCTTCCCCTCTCTCTGTATCGGTATTGGACTTAACAAAAAAATAATAATAATTACCCGATCTGGGGGAAAAATATAGTATCAGTGCAATCCATATTTTCTACACTATATTTCATACAAGTTCATGTGCCATTACACAAAAATAACACCACGAGGTGGAGTGCTGGTACCAGCCCGGAGTGAATTATTTTCCTATAAATAAACGGACTGGAGTGTATTATTCCGTTTATACCACAGCAATTTGCCAACAATTACAATATTTCATTTATTTATGAATGACATGTCTCATATTTTAACGAGTTATAGGTAAATTTAATGTTGTGAAACATCCAAATGACATTCCCTCGCCAGCATATCTCTCTCTCTCTCTCTCTCTCTCTCTCTCTCTCTCTTTCCCTCTCCCTCTCTCTCTCTCAGAAAAAAAAAAACATTTACAGAGAAACCAGAAAACATAAACTCCTCAGTCCTGAACATTTTCCCATGCTGGGAAAAACTTCACCACATCACTTACTATACAGTTTTTCTTTGTTAACAAAACATTTTAAAAATCAGTTTATTATTAGCATTATATTATGTGGAGCATCTGCCGTACAAGTCCCTACAACCAAAACTACTGTATTTATACGAAATTAATGCACACCTTCTGACCAAATCTGGGAAGTCAATCACACTGTGCTATAAGCAGTGTGTAATTAAACCCAATGAACACAACAGTGCTCATACTTAACACAAACTCAAAAAAAAAAAAAAAAAAAAAAATCGACAATTTTCTATTGGCACTGTAATTTTATTAGTACGTGTATACTGAAACAATAAACTTGTACTGGTATACAGACAATTTGTTGGTTTTTTTTTTGTTTGTTTTTTATGTTTGTATTTTTTTTCTTAACAAATTTGTTCACAACCTGAATCAAATATTGTTTTGTTATTCTGAATAATGAAATTCTAACTAGAAAACTGGCAAGCACCATCAAAGAAAGGGACCATAAAATCCAAGAAAAGTGTATCCTACAAATAGACACACCACAATTAGAAAATAGAATTTCAATTCTTGATTTTTTTTATATTAGTTTCCATTTAAAAAAAAAAAGCTAGTGCAAGTACAATATTTTACACAATGTACAGAGTATGCACGCATATGGAAACAAACAAACAAACAAAAAGAAAGAAATACAAATAATTTCCTTTCACAAAATAAGTTTCTACTCAGGCCTGAATGCTTTTTCATATTTTATATATATATATATATATATATATATATATATATATATATATATATATATATATATATATATATATATATATATATATATATATAAATGCTTTCTTCTTGTACTAAGTAAGGTGCAAAACATTCCTCCATCTCTCAGGACTGCTTCTTGCTACTGGCCTGACTTCTCTGTGTCAATACCAAGATCACTTGGGATTGGATGTGACATTCAACGGTTTGCATTTAACAGTCTTATATACAATTAGACCAGTAACTCCAAAGCTCTGAAACCATATGATCTAGTACAATTCTGTCCACCTACAACCCTGAAGGTGGGCTCCTTATGAGTGGTTCTGCCATCATGATCCTTTGGAAAGAAAAAAAAAGAAAAAGAACAGAAAACTACACTCAGCCTTTTTACATTTCCCTTCCAGTGGAAGACAATAATTCTCCTCATGATCTATAAGACCAAGCAGCCTACAGTTCCACTGCTACCGTTACAGAGATCACGCTTTCCTGTTTAAGGAGCAGTCACTTCCTGTGTCCCACTATGCTCATCTCTAATGCAAAACCAGAATAATAAAATCAAGCAAAATGGGGATGCCATGAAAGCACAACAGGAGCAATATTCAGCTAATCGCTCAGTAATGAGTAAATGGTGTCTTTTTGCTAGCGTAAGCATGTGGATTTTTTTTCTAGCTTTCCGAGGTGTTTCCTCTAAAAGCCTGATCTATCATCTGTACATCCTCCAGTCATCAATTTTCTTTTATTATATATAAGATTTTCTTACTGACTTCTGTCAAATACAGATTTACAAAGATGTCTCATTGAACAATCATTGGCAACATATTGAGTGGTTCATTTTCATTTCTTGAAAGTGGAGCAAAACAAAGTGTGAAGCATAAATACATGCACCAGCTGAGAGGATACACGACAATGACATTGGGCGTGTGCGAACAGCTTTATACACAGTTAGATGTTGCGGCCATTCAGAGGCTGCGATCGTCTGAATCCTTGGTTTCAGTTCTCGTCAGTGGAAACCAAGGCTGAGATGGACCGAATAACTGACAAGTAGTCAATTATAGAGTTCCAATAAAAAAAAAAGTGTTTCAGAAGTCTGCATGGTGTTTCTTGTTTCCTCCATGGTCTGGCCAGACATGAGACAGCTGTGAAAGAGAACACAGAACAGAGCGGCCCCTCTCTCTGAGTGTGTTTGTCAGATTACCAACTGAGCATTATAAAGTGTAACAAAGACCGGGCATCGCACTGCAACATAATGTGTGCCTCCGTCCACATAGAGTGCACAGCGTTTGCTATCCAGCATTGACACGGCTGAATCAAAGAGAAATAACAAGTGATAATAAACTATCTACCCATATTACGAAACACACACACACACACACACACACACACACACACACACACACACTGTACAGGATGAGATTAGGATGATATCTCAGCCTGAGATTATTAATCCAGAGGTTTTGGACATCTACATGACGTCAAACAACAGTCAGGTTGAACAGAGGACTCCTGGTTGCTTTTGATTCAGTTAAAACATTTTTGTTTAAAAAAAAAGCCGGCAAACTTGATGAATAAAAAAAAAACATGCTTTTTTTTTTAGAAAAAAGAAAATTTAAATTGCTAAGATTTGCACCAATATTTGTTTTCTTGTCATTTGTGCCAGTAGAACAAGTAAAACAAGGACATAATGGTGCTCCTCGAGCAAGCTGACAGTCAAACTCAAAATTCTCAAATCAAACTGTTGACTAACCACAAGTATCATGTCCTCAACCACAAGGTCAGAGTGCTACACAGAACACCCAAGCAGAATTCCAGGTCCTAATACATGCGTTCGGCAAACACGATCAGGAAAGCAAATAAAACCTGTGTGTATTACATAAGTAAGTTATTTTTTTCAGGTTGCTAGAGGACCACGCAAACTTAAAACAAACTCTCTGGCCTCAACATCTCAACTCGTTGGACCCAGGAACGAGCGGAGAACGAGACGGCCTCACACCAAGAGAAACGCAACCATCACAGCAGGTAGGATTTCTTACTCTCACACTGTCACTCTGTTTCTCTCCCTGACGCGCTCTATTGAATGAATGTTAGACCGTCGAAAACACTTGGCACTGTGATGGCACCAAGCCTTTCTCAGGATACAAAGTGCTGAAACAGTATTATAAAATCTACTCTAAAAATGACCCCAAAAAAAGTGCATTTTTAAATTTTTTTACTCCTAATTTAGAACCTTTTAAATTTTATTTTTTATTTATTTCATTTATTTATTTATTTTTTACAAAAGTGGTCCCTAAGTTTAACAAGGTTTTGGATGTGTTTCCCAGTCGGGGTTTGTGATGCCACAGACAATGAGAAGCAACACTTCCAAATGCACACATACTATGTATCAAAGACTAATATATATATATATATATATATATATATATATATATATATATATATATATATATATATATATATATATATATATATATATATATATATATATATATAAAATAGTCTTTATACAGACAGCTAAGGCAGATACACACACAGAAACTCAGGAAGTCCTCACACAGCCAAGGACCTGTGAGAGAAACCTATTCGAAGGGTCAATGAAATGACTGCTTCTGGTATTTCAGCAGTTTAACACACACACACACACACACACACACACACACACACACACACACACACATATGCACACACACAAAGTACACTATACCCAGTACACACTTCACCTACACATTAAACATTTCTGCTTGGACGCACACTCATTCAGACACACTTCTCATCCCTGAGTAAGCCTGAGGAAAAAAAAGTTTTTTTTAAAAAAAAAAAAATATTACAGTAAAAAAAAATTACATAATGCTACATCTATTCTGCATTCATGTTTAAATGCATGATGATTAAAGAAAATGACAGTTTTGATTTTTGATGCACTATACGCTATACTATACGCGAATATGCTATACTTGAACACTGAAGGGGAACGTTCACCTTTTATTGGTATTCAAAGAATTTCTCATATGTATTATATATGACCATAGTGTCATTTTATTTAAAAATGCTCTTTATTGTTCGCGTATCAGAATCTAATAGGAATCAAGTGATCCGTCGAATGCTAAAAGGTTCTTTTATCAGTAAATTATGTCCTATTAAGCAAGGATCAGAGTGCTTTTGAGGCAGTACTTTTGAAAAGATGAGATTGCAGAAAAGAAATGCTACATATTGCACATTTACCAAAGAAACTGGAAGAAAAAAAAACACCTAGAAGAGTTGCACTGGTTTTAAAAATGATAACACGATAGGTTGTTATGGATTGTAAATGAAGAGTTGTTTCATTTCAGTTGTACCATTTACAAGCAGTACACTCCTTGGGCCTCATTTATCAGTGTGTTGGTTTTTTTTTTACACATCAAAGTTAAAAGTCTTGTATGCACAATAAAATTGGGATTCATTAAATATGTTTAAGCAGGTCATAAACACACACACACACACACATAATTAAGCTTAATATATATCAACTGTTCATAGACAGTGTGCGTGTGCATGTTATTACATGTTATTGCATGTTAAATACAGACACAATTAACCACATAGGGTATTTAGGCATCACTTCAAAGGATACCTGACTCTAACAAAAAACTGACTATTTTGTTAGTGATATTAGGAAACATGCAAACAAAAGATGATTTTAATTTTGATTAAAACGGAGAGGTATTAAGCTGTGCTGTTTAATGCTTTTGTGTGTTTCTGTCATTAGGGATGACAAATTTAATGTTCAACAAATGCACAACTGCTGTATGGAAACCCTATGGGATTAATGAGATGAATATGATGGTGCTTAAAAAAAGTACATTAGGTACGATTAGTCAATTTTTCTCTCTCTAATGGTTAAGTACGTGGGTTAGATATTTGTATGATTTTTTTTTAAACTCCTTGAGCCCACCCATCCCCATTTCTGCCCATGTCCACAAAGCTCCGCCCCCAGGATCTACAGCCCATCCAAACACAAACAAGCATTCCGGACCAGAAGTCAGTTTTCCAAATGGGTTTTCTCAGACACATAATACTTCATGGCTTAAATCATTATTAAAAAAAAAAATCATGTTCTACATATTATGCAGGTTATTTGTACAAGTAGGGGAAAAAAAATCATCTATTACACCTTATAACTGCAACAAGAATGCAGTCCAGCTGCTACCATCAAGAGAACCATCGACCATGGACATCATGTTTTACGGGTGTTTGTTGTGCATCTGTTGTGTAGGGGAGCTAGATGAGTCGGGCCAAGAGAAACTATGACATCCATCCACATGCCTACTCAATGACGGTTTGGACATATCCCTCTGAAAACATGTCTGTAGGTTTGCACTTTCACTTTTACAGGCTTTGCTGATACCTGATAGAATTTATATATATATATATATATATATATATATATATATATATATATATATATATATATATATATATATATATATACACAACAGGATAACTTCTGTTTAAGAGCGATAACACACCAATTCTGTCCAATTAAATGTAAAACACAAATGTGTATTTAACATTTATTAAATTTCATTGAAAATCAGAAATGGATTCTATGGACAACTGAAATTATTAGCAGTCCAGGTCTATAATTAAACAAACAAGCAGACTTGAGCAAATGCATGTGACTCGCAACTTTTTTTTTTTAACCCAAGCTGTGCGTAAGTATACAAATAAATCTGAACAAAAAGTAGGCTAAAAAGTTCAGTTAATTAAACAGAATTTATGCACAAATCTGCGGTAAATGTGGGCACAGGTATGCAAGGTGTGTCTAACATCACAGCACAATCACAACACAACCCTCACATAGAGTACACATGCATAAAGTTTCTGTTACTATGATCTTTCCTGCTCTGCTGGTGACAGCAACCTTCTTAACCAATAAAGAAATAGTGAGTGACAGGATTGGTCATTTCTAGAGCATGCATTATTATAAAAACATGTTTTTTGAGCCATCCATGTCTTCTGCATTCACTCTTAACACTCACAGACAGATTTAGATATTACACCCAGACAAAGGGTAAGAGAAACAAACACTGTTGGGGTTCTGTGGCTCTTAATGAAAGAATGAGAGAGTGAGAGAGAGAGAAAGAGAGAGAGAGAAAGAAAGAGAGAGAAAGTGTGCAAGAGCAGGCAGTTGCACATAAAAGCCAGGCTGTAAAAAGGTAGCTGGCGGTAAACCGGTGCGAGGCGTACTGGCTTTGCATGGGTACCTGAACACGCTCTGGAGGTCACTAGCACAAAAAGAATTGAGCTGGGTTAGAAAGACACATATATCACTGCATATATGTTTCCGTTTCTCCCTGAAGAAGATACTGCGGGCTGGCTGTGCAATTCATGACAACTCAAAGCCAGATTACTAGGCTAAATAGCTGACTGACGACTGAGTTCCTGTGGTAAATGTTAGGTTTTCTATTTGGTTTGAATACTGCAGACTCACGTTATTGCTATATGTCATTATTTGGAATGCTTCTGATGTATACCTGTAGCAAAACTATGCAACCGGAAAGAGAGATGCTGCTAAATGGAGCACACTAAAGTGCTGAAAGGATTGAGGTTAAATGCAGGCAATGCCAAAACACAAATGGTTAAAGAAGAAGAAGAAGATAAAAAAGCAACTCTGCATTTTGGCCCAAACATAACGTCATAAAGTCACACCTGGTTATGTGAAGCTGTTTCATTTCCGGTCTTAAAACACCCTAGCATTTACATGAACACGTGAAAACACAGACACACGTCACACATACACACTCTTCAAAGGGGGTGTTAAATGTAAATAAAAAAAATGCACGGTTGTGATGTTGATCTGAGAAACCCTGTTTTTATTATAAAAAAATAAAGCATTTTCAAATATGGGGTGCGTTCACCCACCCACCACCATCCAACAGGCCATCTGATCACACATCCATCCCTTTAACTATTCACCCAACTGTCTATCCATACATCCATCTCCCTCAAATACACCTCAACAAAGCCAACGATCAGAGAGTTCAACAAGTGTGCAGGCTTCAGGCTGTGGCTCCTTCCTCCACTGTATGCTTTTTTTTTTATTGTTTGTAAATTTTTTTTTTTTTTTTTTTTTTAATTTTTGTTTTTGTTTTTTTTTTAAAGGGAGGGGGAAAAAGAAAAAGAGGCGAGGAAAGGGAAAAAAAATATGTAATAAATATTAATTTTTAAAAAAAGTTTTTTTCTTTTTTTGGGGGGGGGGGGGGGAAAAAAAAAAAAAAAGGGGGTGTTTTTTTCTCCAGTGTGCAAACTGCAAGATTCTCTTTAAGTTGAACTTTACACAGAAAAACACTGGACGAATACCTAAATATATATATATATATATATATATATATATATATATATATATATATATATATATATATATATATATATACATACACACACACACACACACACACACACACGCTTACAAACATATGACACAGACACTCACACACACTCGGTATGCACACATACCCACACACATACACACACACACACACACACACACTATCTGCACTAAGGCAAGATACAGTATATGCATTTCTATACATGTTAATGTACAAAAAAGACATATAATACATTAATATAAGAGAAAAGTGAATGTGTGCTTGTGTGTGTGTGCGCACAATTATGCATACATGTACATACATGCACACACTCCCACAAACATATGTATAGAACACCCTTGAACCCTAACGAAGATTTCTGCATCCAGAATCACTCACATGTGCTTTCTTTCTCCTCATGGCATAAATCTCATGACTTTTGAAACCTTTCTAAAATCACACTCAAACATCTCACTTTTAATCACTAAAATGGCAGTTGTTTCACCAGCTCGAGCCTACGATACAATTCAAAGCGCGGCTGTTGCTGTCTAGGCCTTTAGCTCGCCGTTTACTGAGGAGGCAGAGCTTTACAGACCCAAACAAAAAAGTGCTTCCTGGGAACAAATGCTATCTCCTGTATCTCTGCTTACTGTTCCACCTCATGTCACCTCTCACATTAATTCATTCATTCTTTTCACAGATCAGGGTGAACTGACTTGTCCATAGAGCGCTACATTCCACCATCACTTACATACAACATACTGTACAGTACTGTGTTCATTTTGAGAAGTGTAATAATAATAATAATAATAATAATAATAATAATAATAATAATAATAAACAACTAAATTGATTAAACTATCTAACAGCTGGTGAGTGTGACAGGTGTGTTAAGTGCTTCGATCACCTGTCCCTCCCTTCTCAGGCGACTTTCTTTCACCTTCTCTCAAATAATAAGCTCTTATTAAAATAAAAATAGTAAGCAAATGTCTTTTTTGCTCAACTTATAGCTCAAAAGTCACCCATCCTTTAACGTATACATAAACAAAAACCCATTTTGTGTCTACATGACTGAAAGTGACCCCTGATTGCAATGTTTACACATTCATCGCAAATTTAAAAAGAAAAAGAAAAAGTGAGAGACAGAAAAAAATAAGCAAAACTACAAAAAACAAAAAAATAAAATGGTTCAACAGGTGACTATATAAAAGCAAACTCAAAACTCTTTTTCCAGGTCTATTAGTATAACTTCCTCTTTCCTAAGGAGCAACTGGCACTGTTGATGACTTTTCTTGATCTCTATGTCTCAGTCGTCATGCACTTTAGCATTTGGTTGCTCTTCATTTCCTTGGAAAAGATCATACAATCTCTGATGAATCCCCAGGATGAACGCTCAATTTTATTTGTGATGGACTTCAGATTGTCTGTCGTCTACGTCTAAACATTAGATGAGACTGCTTGAGCAGGATGGCTGACATTATGTAAACTCCTGCAGACGGTGGAGGAGTGATTTCCGTCCTGCCTCCCTGAGCAGTGTCATCCATGCCGACCTCCTTTTTAAACTCACACATGGATGGAGCTGGGACTAATGCACCACAAGCACCTAGTGCTGCTTCAGTAGGCATCAATTAAAGTCACCCAAAACTTTCTTTGAAGGACTCTCGCCAAAATAATAAGCTTCTATGAATATGCAAATTGGAGATACCACAACAATACACATACCCATCCACTTCCCCTGGTAAACAAGTGTTGCATGGGCTTCATTTGCATATTAGAATATGATTAGAATATGATGATATATGTTATGATACAATCAAATTAGCCTATCACCTTGGGTTTACCCCTGTTCTTATAAAAGGCAACAAAACCACCAGTCTGTGCAGTGAAACGTATTTTTTTTATATATTAAATAAACTTTTTTTTTTAAGATTAGGGTGACTTTAAATCATCTTATATACCATAATAGGACGTAAAGATATAAGGCTGAGAATATCAGATATTTCGTACCCAAGAGGGCTTAAAAGTCCTACATAAACCCACTTTCAACAACTTCGCTGTCCCAAATTTACCCAACCAAAATAAATTGCACTAATTGGTTATATATATTCAATGCGCCTATTCAATTATTATCACTACTCATAAGGTGGTTATGTATATGCTGAGTTAATTTAGCCTACAGTACAGTAATCTGGATAGAAAAAAATTTAGAGAAATCAATTTTAAAATGATATAAAATACAATATTCTGGAAAAAAAAAAGAACATTGTGAGGGTCATTTTTTCATTCAATTCAAAAACGACAAACAAGTCCAAAATGGCTTTCATTTGCCAATATTCGATCTGCCTTCAATGCTGATTTTAACCTCCTGAGGGATAAATGAAGGCCTAGGAAGAGTTGAGGGTGGTTCCTCTTCAAGCTTCTCGACTTTGCGACCTTCTGGGGCCGACCATCTCCGCTTTCGGCCTGTGGGTTTGCTGATAGATTCCGACTCTGAGGATAGTGGAATTCTACAGGTTCCTTTCTCCCCAAAACCTAGTTCTCCATTTTCTTTGCTTGCCTGGGAGCTCACTCCTCCCTGCCTGCCACACTGTGCCAGTCCATTCTCATGCTCCATGTGCCGTGCTGCCCTGCGTGTCCCTCCTGGGGGTGCTTTAAAAGGTGGTTTAAAAAGTGGCCCAAGACTGGTAGCATCTGAAATCTGCCCCTGACACTTTTTCAGCGAGCCATTTTTCAAGTTCTTGAGAGTGAGGGAAATGCAGACATCGCCCACAGCTAGCCTGGCGCAAGGCAGTTCCAGCAGCTGAGTGGTACGGTCTGGACAACAAGACGACCAGCCCTGACCAAAGACAAAGAAAGGATACTCCACCAGCACCTCCACATTCACCTTAGAGAGAGGGAAATAGACACAAATATCACAGATGTCATGTACACAGTGCAACATGTCATGAATTAATAGATTTGGTAGATTGTGTTCAGCCTCATTGTTGAGCCGGCAGACTTTCTGTTTGAGTGGGAGACCAGAATCATAATTCACAGACAAATGAAACAGATTTTTCTCACAGCCCCCTCACTGCAGAACAGAAGGGAGATGAACTAAGGGATGACTCAATCCTGCCTTAGGATCCCACACAAACAGCACAAAACAACAGACCATGCGGAAACAGGCAGCAGAATGACTGTGGCAATATAACTAACATAGCAAACATGTAAAACAAGTCATGGGTTATGAGAACATGTAAATTAGTTGCAGAAAATGTTCAAATCTTCAACACATGATAATTACAAAGAGCATCAAGTTGATAAAATTTTGAACGTGAAAATAAAGTAACCATAGGAATCAGTGTTATGGCAAAAGATGGAATCGTTTTTTAAATGGGAAAAAGATCAAACTAAAGTCCTTGATTTCCTACAAAGTCGTACGTTGGACTTTGTAGGAAATCAAGGACTTTAGTTTGATCTTTTTCCCATTTAAAAAAACGTCTGCAATACAAAATAAAACAGTCATCCAGGTTTATAAATAAATGAAGCCCACCTGTGAACGATGCTCTCCCACTGCAAATTGGATTATAGCAGAGTTAGGTGTATGGCTGCTGTCGATGCGCTCCACAGTACTAGAGTCAATCTTCAATTCACTGCTGATTTCAGCACTCTGAATGAAGTCCTCTGTCTTTAGGTCCTCCACGCGCTTCAGCTCCCCATCAGCTAGTTGAATGATAGAACCCTTGGTGAAGTAGGGTGGTAAAGCAGGTGTGGAAGGTATAGGTGGAGTAGCTGGCAGGCTAGCAGAGGCTGGCAGGATAGGCAAGTGCAATTGGGCCTGAACCACAGCACCTGCCGGGTGGGGGTAGGAAGCTGATGTCTCAAAGGACTCACCTTTGGGGGCTGCTGAGGTCACAAATGCATGGGGCAGTGCTGCAGCGAACGTTGGTGTTGTAGATGTGGCAGTAGCTTCTGCTCCACTTACAGGGATAATAACAGGCTGAGTTCCTGGGATGAGCAGGGGGGGGGGGGGGGGGGGTTGGTGGGTGGTGGGGGGGGTGTGTTTTTTTTGTTTTTTTTTTTTTGTGGGGGGGGGGGGGGGGTGTTTTTTTTTTGGGGGGGGGCGAGAGATATTTGTTCAGTTAATTCACTATGTGTGTATGCATAGCCAATGTTTGAGTTATAGTGTGGTAACTGCCTGTGTTTAGACCATGTACAGGAAAGGAAGGTGGAAAGGGATAAAAAAAAAAAACAGGTGCTGGAGTGAGTGCGGGACACTGGCTTGCCTGCACAGATGCCTCCTTTTTCAGCCGGGGCCAGAGGTGGAGGCAGCTTGTCTAGATTTCCCCCTGGATCAGCACTGCTGGAGTTGTGACTGTTGGGAACTAGAACTAACGAGTTCCTCAAACTGGTGTTTTCGTGTGCATACACCGGTGGAAGCGGCATGTGCCGGGTATCGTAGTGGTCTCGCTGGTGGATGTGGTGATGCTGGGTGGATAAAGACCCTTTGGCTATGCTGCTGACCTTTGATTCTGAAGGATGGTTGAAGCGACGGCCCCTTTCCGACTCACCGTTTAGCATCTCTCTAGGTCTGCCATCTTCCTTTTTGGACATGGGTCCATCTGAGTAGTGAAGCAGGAGCTGAGAGGGCCCACTAAGGGCGAGTGTCTGTTGTAGGTGTAGGGGAAGATGGCTTTGCGGTGAGGATGCAGTACAAGGCACTACACTGAGTTGGGAGCTGGAAATTTGGACATACTGGGTGGAATGGGGTTGAGGTATGCTGTCTGAAGTGGAAATTAATGGATCGGATTTGGATGCTGGAGAATTGGTAGTGCCAGAGTAGGCTTCAGTGTGTCGATGGGAGGACGTGGTGGTGGCTGCAGGGGACACAAGAGGAGAAATGTAGCTAGCATAGGGCGCTGCATATGAGGGACTGATAAAGTGCAGGTTGGGGTGCATGGGTGAGTACTGGATGGTGCCCGCCTGTTGAGAAAGTGGTGAAGTATACACAGCAGGTATGGTAGATGTTGCAGTTGGAGCACGACTGGACTCAACAGTGGACATTGTTGGTTTGGACTGAGGGCCTTCGGCTTCTGCTGAGCTGCTGGTGTGCTGCTTGTTGCTCTCATGCCCACTGGCCATGCTGGCAAGCCAAGCAAGGTTCCCTCCACGCTGGCTCTCACTGGCAGGCGCCATCACCATGGGCCTATCATCTGAAGGAAGGGTACATGCTGGAATTTCGCGTTTCTTTGGGGGCAAAGACTCATTGCTTCGTTCTTGGTTTGACTTCATGATGAAAATATCTGCTGTACCTCTTTTTAAGGTGGTTTCTACCTGTTATATCTTTCTTTAACACTCTTTCCCTCTGCACCTTTCTTTTATTCTCTGATTGTGCCACCTGCTGATTGGCTGGTGCTGTAAGGGTAAAGGGGGTGGAGAGAAGTCGGGGGGTGATGGGAGCTTTTTTCTGTGCTTAAGGCTGGATGTACACTGATCTCAACTGAAAGCAACAGAACACATGCCTGCTGTGAGAGAGCACTTGCCACAATTCATGCGGAATCATTTCTCTCTGAAAGTAAGCCTCCAAGACTGCAGCATAAACCTGAAAAACACATAGAAAGAGATATGTACATACTTTAGATTCTCATGGGATAAAAGGTCTCCACAATTTTAGAAAGCCTAAAAAATAACCCAAGTATTGCCAAAGTAGTCCCAAAATGGTAGCATTTTCAATGTATGGTTTACGGCTAGAGATATGTTTAAACATATATTGTGTTTAGATTCAAAGATGAGAAAAGGATGGGAAATATATCTATACCACATGCACACACTCTGCATGTCAGAGTGCACCCCATGCAGGGATAGATGGAGCACTCAAGTGTCAGTAACATCACTCCCCCTCCAACTGTCTATATCTCTCAACAATCATGCAAAGTCATACACATAAGCAGTACAAATATGCTGTACTAAATCCAATACATAATTCATACACGCTAATGAAAACAAACTGGTCCACAATGACCTTCACAAGGTGAACACTGTAAGCTGTGCTGCTAATTTGATGGTAGAACACCATGCTCATGTTAGTTCCTATCCAATGAACTACTGAACATGCAGATCAACCAGATAATCAGCCTTTGATCTTTTAGAGGTATTGCTCATTTAGAATTTCTCCCTGATTGCTCCCACTCTAGCCCTATTCGCTTTGTCCAGCACTGGTTGGAGTGCTGTTCTGCATTTCAAACAGGGAGTTGATGATTTAAGAAGTGTCACAGCGCTACAAGAGACTCGGAGCACGATATGAGACTGAATCATCGCATGCAAGCTATCCCAGACCTATCCCCTAGAACTTCTTCCAGCAGACTGCATAAAAAATAAATAAATAAATCACATTGTAAAATATTGTTTGTTGACTTAGAACACCTGGATTTATTGATAAGAATAACAACAGATGCATACTTCACAAACTTTTTCCACAAAACAGATATTCTCTCAGCTAATTTACTAACTGATAATAAAAAAGTATCCAATGTCAACATTGGCATAGTGAACCCCTGAGGGTTTGTGATGGAATTGAATGGGGTTCATATACCCGTTATAATTTTTTCTAATATTAAAAATAAAAAATAGTAAAGATCTCAACAAACTGAAAAATAACAACCTTTACAGGTTTAGCCATTTATTGTAAAAGATTCAATTAATGTTAATGAATTTTTATACTGAAGAAGTATGATTTTGAAATTCTGTCAATAAAAAGAGAAATAAAGGCTAATACAAGCATACACAATGAGGGGAAAGAAGTATTCAGACAGTATTGCTTTTGTTATTTAATATACTTCATGTGCATACACTATATGGCCAAAAATATATGGACACCTTACAATAACACCCATGAGGGTCTTCCACAAACTGTTCCCACAAAGGTGGAAGCACTGAATTGTCTGGAATGTGGTCTGTAGAAATATGATTTCCCTTCAATGGAAATAACCGAAAGATGTTCCAGCATGACAATGAACGTGTGCACAAATTGAGGTCCATAAAGACATGCTTTGCCAAGGTTGGTGTGGACGAACTTCAGTGGCCTGCACAGAGCACAGCTGAAAACCTCTGGGATAAACTGGAATGCCGAAGGTTACATAAAAATATCAAGTTCTAGATATAAATGCAAATTGCACCTGGTGTCATTATAAAAATTTTGCCATTGGTTTGGATTTTAGAGTTTGAGTCCATCAGAAGGACACTCATAACCTTGGGGAATTAAAGACAATTTTCCAAGAGGAATGGGTTAAAATGGAACCACAATGATGCAAAAAACAAATCATTTCTTATCGTAGATGTCTTGAAGCTGTAATTGCCAACTACCGCAAAAGCAATCGCAAAACCAGAAAGACAAAAACTAAAAGTTAAAAGGATTACACGTGTAGTAGGCAACAATAATTTCTCTACGTGACTTACAGTAATAGCAGAAACTAGAGAAACAGCTTAAATTAAATTAATAAAAATACAAAAACTTGATAGATTTGCAAGATTTTGAGAGAAACTCTGCAAAACTGAAAAACGTGATACATATCAAGCTGGCATATACACATGACTAGACACCTTGATACATTTGGGGTCATTTGTACAATATGACCAAAACACTAATTGTATGATCCCCCCATTCTAATGAATGAATTTCCATAATTGAGTTGGTGCAACTATTTAATATTAAAATATTCCTTTGTTGGTAAAGTAGTATATTGCAATGACAAATGTAATCATTTGAACCGGTATTAGGCATTTAAGTTAGTCATTATTCAGGAGCCAGCAATTAACAACTACTACTGGAAAGTATGAAAAAATAACCACCAATAATTTAAATGCACTGCCCTGCCAGATCACTTTAGATTGCCTATCACATAATTACATCAGTAGTACTTCATTTTAAACCCTGTGACCCACTCCACTGTGTGGTACTAAGTCTCCCACACATCTGATTTAGCTCTCGGTTAGATGCTAATTAGCTGATGAGTTCATCAGCACATCATGTGTGTTAAAACAGGGAAAACACTCAACTGTTCTGTGGTGTGCAACGTGCACCCATAAGAGAAGAGCTAAGAACCATTCCTTTACACAAGCAAATACTTTCCTTGTGACTTCAGTGAAAGATAATAATAACACTAAAAAAGGAATGAGAAGGAGTAAAGGCGAGAAGAAGACAGATCTGGATAGAAAGGGAAATGGAAGTACATTCGAGCTAAGAAAAAAAAAAAGTAAGTTATTTTTTGCAACCAATTAATCTTTACTTCATCAAAGTTCTTTTACATTCCTTAAGCCAAAGTTTGATTATCAACATTGGTGGAAAGAGTTATGGCAGTGTTAAAGTGATAAAAACATCATAAGTAACTATGACAACGCTCAAAAGCCTTCAACAATACCAGGTAAATAAAACAGAGACAGGGACCTGTAGTTTCTCGGTCCTCCCCATGGATGTGGTTCTCCAATCACTGCTTTATTAGCATGTTAGCATCTCCACCAGTGTTTCCCATATGTTTCGTCATTTTCTGAACTTAAAGCTTCATATATGGTCAAAAATATATGGCTTTGAGACACATAAAAGTGACACCCTATATGCAGGTAAGGTTTTCCATACATTTCCAAATGGCAGTTAGACCTAAACCTTAGGTGACATCCAAATCAAAAAGACATATGCCTGCTTAAAAGTAAGTCACTTCATCTGCTGTTTGGTTAGTTATAATGATAATAATGAGTCTTTATTTATCACGTATACATTACAGCACAGTGAAAATCTTTTCTTCGCATACCCCAGAAACATTAGTCAACGCAGGTATATTTCATTAACATTTAATCGAATGTCACTTAATGTATATGTGTTAACTCCCTTTATATCATAGCTCAGATGAATACTTAAATTACAAGGTGTTAATTCATTTCCTATAACAGCAGCTCTGACAATACCTCCAGCTGTGGCATAATGGTAAGTTTATATTAATGTCCTAGTTGTAATACATCATCGTTTCTATAGTAACACCTCATACACAGGGATTTGTATGGCAGGCATTCTACATAATCTAAAGCTAATAAAAATAAACAAATGAAAAATAAAAAAAACACTGTGTTGTTTAGCAAAGAAAAATATATAATCGTTGATGTGAAGCGATTATATGGAAGGAGTCTCAGGTCATGTGTCAGTGACTAAGTCAACAGTCAGTAAGTTTCCAGATACAGGAGAGTCTGTGGAGACAGAGCAGTTTGCGCTTTCTGGTTTCTCAGTAACGTGACAAGCTGCATTTATTTGTTTCATTAACTTCGAGAGAGAGAATACAGGACAGGTTGGTAAGGCAATGACTGTTCATAACTGTTATAACATAACATAAGTGATAACAGGAACTAACTTGTCCTGCGGACATTCCATAACATTAAATGTAGCAGCTAATAAACAGTTAAAAAGCATGAAATGTCATTCATGAATAAATTAAAAATAGCTTTGAAAATTGCTGGCAAAATTGCTTGCTGTGGTATAAGCAGAACAACACACTGTTGACTCTGCTGTTATATGAAAATAATTAACTTCAGGTTGATAACAGTAGCTCCATTTTGCGTTAGGATATACAGTATCACACTGCCCCAGCATGGATTATTTAAGTATAACAGCATGGTCCATCATGTTATTCCTTACTTGTTCCTGTGTTAACATAACTGATGGTTTATTATTGCTGAAGTTCACAGTTTGTTAATGTTCGCTAACATGGTAAATAATGTTACTTAAAGGAATCTTAATGTAAAGTGCAACCCATGACAACTTTCTTGATTCCCAAAATACTGTCTTGTGGTAGCAAATTTACTCAAATTTACTCAATCGTTTTAGTCTTCATTTTTGAGAAATTTGACCTACACAGCAACAGTAACCAAGTGTGGGCGGGGCTTGGGCTTGGTAAATCACATTCTGAAAAAAGACATTTCTGTGGGTTGTAATAGGAAGAGTTGAAATTGTTTGAAGTTGAATTGTTTGAGTCAGTTCTAGAGCACTGCGTACAGTAGCATAGCTGTTTAAGAACAACCCTGTGTAAAAACTGACAGCGAAAGCTAAACAGTTCAAAGTCTCCCCTGGATCTTTTTTTCTTTTGGAACACAGACACAAGGGGAGCGACTGGATTGCTTTTATGAGATGTCTGATGCTACCAGTCTGGCAGTGAGGATTAATGAAGCTGCTGCTTATAACTAGAATCACAAACGTGGCTCGGTGCGCTCCTCAAGCTAAACGGCATGCCGGGGAAAGCCTAATCTTCTACTTTGGCAGCCTCCCTGCATTATCCCTCTGGATTACAAGAGAGCGAACAGAATCACGGCTCAGTCTGCTCTCCTACTATAGAGACAGCACAGCACACACACTGCACCCGAGCCGGGAGGGAGGGAGCGGTGTGGAGCAGCCTCTACTGACCTACATTAGAAGGAACACTACTCAGCACACACCGATTAACACAAAGACACACACTCACACAAACACACGCACACAAACACACACCACAAGGACACACAGTGAAAGATGAGGAGTAAAGAGGTTTGTATTGTGCAAGCACATACTTGTAAGTGCGCGCACACACACATACACACACACACACACACACACACACACAGCTACTGTAAAAGAAGAACACAGTGAGACAACCATCAGTTAGATCTTGCTCAGCACACAGGCTCCACAGAGCGTAGTGAGTATCAGATGACTTGAAATCTAAACTTATTGTCCTCCATCAGGGCTATGAGTTACAACTCAAGGTCCTTGAGCTACAGAGAGCAGCAAAGTGGAATCAGTGCCATTTATCGCACATTTACACGCACTCAGTTACCAACATGCATAACCATACATACACCTTGTCATGACATGGAAGGGAAAATACATGATTCACAGGTCTATTCATAATCTAACCTTTAGGTTTATGCAATAAGAGTTAGTAATAAAACGATTTCTGATACAACATTTCTGATAAATAAACACGGGAGGTAGGAGGAAAGTGGAAAACCTGGAGTAAATGGACACAGAGAGAACATACAGAACTCCACACAGACATTGTGTTTTTCAAAAGCAGGAACTGGTCACATTTTATGAAATCTGAAATGTAGGCTTTGGAAGTCAGCAATCAAAAATAAGCATCAAGAATTATTATGTAATTACATCTAATCCTTCACCAGAGCCCAAACAGATCATGACGTGACGAGGTATCCCACCCTAACAGCCATGGAGAACTCATGATTCATTCATCTTCAGTAACCGCTTTAACCTGGTCAGGGTTTCTGTGGATGTGGAGCCTATCCACAGCCTACGCCATGGATGGAATGCCAGTCCATCAGTCCATCAGTCCATCGTGGGGCACCATGCACAAATACATTGACATATGTGTCCAACCCACCTACCAACATGTGCAATTTATCACGAGAAGTATGTGACCAAAAGTATGTGGACACGGGACCACTTCATATGTGGGCTTTCCTTCCCAAAATCTGTTCCTACAAAGTTGAAAGCACACAGTTGTCTAAAATGTTTTTGTATGCTCCAGCACGATAATGCCCGTGTGAACAAAGCGAGCTACATAAAGTCATGGTTTGCCAAGGTTGATGTAGATCAACTCAACTGGCCTGCACAGAGTCCTGACCTCAACCTCACTGAACACCTTTAGGACGAACTGGAACACAGACTATACCCCAGGTCTTTTTGCATGACATCAGTGCCCAAGCTCACTAATGCTGTTGTGGCTGAATGGGCAGAAATTCCCACAAAATCTAATGAAAGTTCAGATGCCCACATATTTTTGACCAAATGGTTTATCTGGGAGTCGGGAAGAAGCTGTAAAACCCAGAGGAAACCCACACAGACACAGGGAGAAGCAAGCGAAAATCCACCCAGACTGAGAACCCTGGAAGAATGCAAAGCCACCCGCTTCACCGATGTGTCACCCCAGTGCCATAAATTCATGTTACCCAAGTCAAAACACATTACACATATACATATATCTACAATGCTACAGTGCATATAGCACTACGGCTGTGCATGAGTTATCAAACACTCTGTTAATCCAAAATTCAGGTACCTGTTTAGGTTGGTGCATAATGTCAATTATGAAAAGTCACATGTGGCAATATTTTGGGAGCAACACTGTTGTAGTGTGCATGTTACGCAGCATTAAACCTGCTTACAGTTCAACCAGGTCAATGCTGACTCGTTTAAGATTGAAAGCTCATGCACAATTGTTTACTGCATAGTCAGAGCAACAGGTCAAGGCAAACGGGAACAACCGTACTCGCTTGGCCAGGTTCAAAAACTGCGATTCAAATTCATATGAAACCATAGCCAAAATTATCTCTAGGTAAACACTGCATAATTTTATTTGAAGCAAAGTGATCAAATATGAGATGAAGTGATCAAATAAATTATTTATACTCCACTTTTTACTCTATTTTCTTGATAGCTGCTGCACATACCTTGCTTTCATATGGTACATGACCAATGTCCATAGCAGTAGACTAAACAAACTACCACAACTACCCACAACACTGGTGGAAGGTTTTTTAAGAGTCTCAATAGTCTCAATTCTTCTCCACTTGGACAAATTTCCATCTCAGAGTAGTTACTGTGAACATTTACAGGTCAAACATAGAAACCTGCCAAATAGAGAAGTTTCAGCTGTGACCTGCCCTCTACTGGATATCGCTGCGAATCCTTAAAATGTATAAGTGGTATGCAGACGAGTATGTGAACAATGTTGCTCACAAAGCAGCTGTGTGTGCACATATACACACAGTTATGCACAGAGTAACACAGGGTTAAGGCTACAGGATAACAATTCAGCGAAAGACTGATTCTGTTGAATAAATAAAAAGCGGAGTTCACCATATTTGTGTACTATGAGCAAAACCTACACTGGAAAAAAAAGTGTGTTTTGACTTTTTAAAGCGCTAGTCTGAATATTTAATAGATCAATAACTAATTTCGATGTATCCATGTATTGTTACAGTTTCGTCATGATGGTGCAGTGGGTAGCATTGCCACTTTACAGCTCCAAGGTCTCTGGTTCAATCCTGGGCTTGGGATACAGTCTGTATGGAGTTTCTAATGTTATCCTCATGTCTGTGTGGATTTCCTCTGGGTTCTCTGGTTTCCTCCCACCTCCAAAAACATGCCGGATTGGCTATGATGAATTTGTCTGTGTATTGTGGGCTGGCGTCCCATCCAGGGTGCATTCCCAACTCACACCCCATATTCCAGGGATAGGCTACACCATAACCCATGACCGTTACAGAAAACTGTCTATCCTAGCCAACTCAAGGAAAGTTTAATTGCAACTAAATTTTTTAAATCTTTGGGGGATTTTTTTGGTAGTTTTTCCCCTTCTTCATTGACACTTCCCATTAAAATGACTTAGAATGCATATCCAGGTATACTGCATGCTAATGACAGAGTACATAGGCATTTGGTTAATTGCTATCCTTATGCATTATTCCTATGAGCAACACTCTGCAGTGCTGCACCGCTGCTGTTAAACAAGGCTCTACCCCTTTAAGAGGTGGGCACACACGGCACACAAATGCAGCTCTCCCTGGCTTCCCAATCATTCTGAGCCTGAGCGCCAGGTCCGCACAAAATCCACCACCAAAAGCAGGCAAGGAGAAAGACCTGAATAGAAAGGTCTCGAGAACTCTTAGAGTTTCAGAGCGGTTGCATGACTTGCACTTTCACGTCCATGCTGAGAAGGAAAGTCCCAGGGCTAGTTAAGAAAAGACAACTACTCTTAAAGGAGAACTGTGGATAAACGCACACTTTGTGCTGTAGTGAGCAACAGGAGGCAGTGAGCAGACACCATGAACATGGAAAAGCTAGAAAACAGGTCAAGTCTTACCTTAGGTTTCCTGTTCCACCTTTCTCAAAGTGTCCATAGAGGCAAACAATTCTTTCAGTAACTCTTCTGCCCTAGGCTGCCTACTTGTTCCCTCGCTCTCCTCTCCCTGTGTGTGTGTTCAGTTCTACAGCAGGGCTACGCTCAGCCATCCAGGCCCTGAGTGTCACACACAGGCAGCCCTGAGCCGGCCCGCCTGCATGTAGCACATCAGTGTCTGTTATGCAAGGGCCTAACTCCCCTCTCTTTCTCTCTCTCACTCTCTCTCTCTCTCTCTCATACACACACATACTCACACTCTCTAACTCACTCACTCAATCAGCTCCTCCCATGCCTCGCCTCACTGCCCTCCACCGACTCCATCAGGTATTCATTCAAAAAAAAAAAAACCACGCCAGCTGGCAACAAGCCCAGACTCCACTCACAAGAAGCAGGAAAGAGGAGAGAGAGAGGAGGAATCACTGATATACAATGTAAGGCTGAGAAAGTAAAGGACATTGGCGATAGAGACAGGGATGATTAATAAAAGACATTGATAATAGGAGATATTCAAGGAAAAACAGACTAGGAGAAAATGTTCCACTATCTCTGTCAAGGTGTGGCGAAGTCACCAAAAGTCACAAAAATGTTAATCTCTACCTCTGCTGCAGTCACTCAATTACATTTTAAGCTAAACTTACATGTGGTTGAATTGTTACTCGGTTCCTTATGAATTAATTCAGTCAGTGGCCACTTTATCAGGTAAACCTGAAATATGTACGTACAATGACTGACTATAGTCCATCAATCTGTCATCTCCCTCTCTACTCAGTCCATTAATGGAAAGGGACCCCAAGACCACCCTGCCCTAGAATCTGAGATCTTTTGTACAATTTTCTGGACACATCACCCAGCTACAGTCCTTTGGTGATCTATAAACTACCAACATATTACACTGTAGCTGCAATATGGGCCAATGAGTGTATCACAACAAGTTGAGGTGCCTAGTTGAAGTGAAAGAATGAATCTAGATTCACTGCAAGAAACACCAGTAGGAGACAAATGTCTTGATAATAAAGTCATTAGCAGCACTAAGAGCCCTGACGCATGTCTAATTACAGTAGCAACAAGATCTCCCACAGCGATGGAACATGGCAAAATAGTTATAGGCTACCCGTTGAAATGAAAGTGTAAACTGATTAACGGATGGTGGTAAGGAAAGAAAAATTCTAAACAGCCTTTTCATTTTTACAGCCTGATGCCAACATACTTCTCAGTGTACATGGCCACACACAGCTGGTCTTTATGCTGGCTGTCTTAGGCAAAGGTTTACTCTCAGAAAAAAGAACTTGAACTTGAACTCTACTCTTTTCTTGCCACTGGTCTGATTCCCTCAAGGGTACATCTTTGGTATCTTTAACAAGTAGCCTATCTTTTACATGGTAATGTGAATGTATTGTACCTTTAAAAATGATTTACGGTACATAATTTGGCCTTAAGGAGCACTCTTGTACATTGTAGCTTTTAGAATGATTGCTCGAGCCTTGCATGTAAAAGATATGCACTAAAGGTGTAAAAGGTGTGCCAGTGAATAGGTGTCATTCTAGTGACAAGGAAATGCAAAACATAAGACAACACAGTGCTGTTTCCCCTAGCATGGAAGAAATGATTAGTCAACAAACCTCATTAGCGATGCACTCATAATTAACACATGTTCCGTGTTCTAGCACCTGTTTATACTATAGATACAGAGTAGCGACAAGTATCCCTGACAGAGTGTGCACTAATGAAGCCTCCACTCCAGCAACGAACACTCCCCAGAGTTAAGTGCTCTCCAAAAGTCTTTCTCTTTAAAAGAGCGGTTGGTAAATTGTGGATCCCTCTGCTGCCTGCGAGGTGAATTGCAATTACGATAAAACTATTCATAAGCCTTATCATTCTCTCCCATAACCACCGCTCCTCAGAGCTATGGCTTTTGGGTTGTTGTTTTTTAGAGAACAGGGGAAGGGCTAAGAAGTTCTGTTTGGCTGGGCTGGAGCTAATATCCAGACTGGAAAAATGAAAACAGCCAATTGAAACAGAGGAGATAGCTCTCTAAGGCAACAAACAAACAAACAGCTTGAGCAATGTTAAAATATATATGTAGCTAACAATCATAGCTATTTTCTGTTGTTTTATTATGCGTTTCAAAATATTATTTTTGAACCCACACCCAACACAGAGTTTTATTACATGCCCTGAATTCTCCAGCTCAGACTGAATAAAAATTAACAAGACTCGATGAACTTACTTACTCAACTTACTCATGAGAAAAAAAAATAAAAATAAAAATAAATAAATCTTGGGTGAAGGCTTCGCTGATTGAAATGGTGTGAATCAGGTTTTCCGTACATGCAATCGCAAATACAGCTTACAGTTCAGGGATGTTTCAACACGATTTATTTTAAAGCACAGAGAGTGAGAACATGTGGCATCCAAGCAGCCATACAGAATGAAATCAGCTATCTACGTTTGTAATATGCATGGTGTATGCATGGTGTGAACAGAGCCATCATCCCTTTATATATACACTATATACATCAGTGGTCACCAAGCCTATTCCTAGAGATCTACCTTCCTGAAGACTTTATCATAACAGTAATTGTTCCCACCTGACCCTCTAATCAATAAAAGCCCTAAGATGTTCTTGATCAACTAAAACAGGTGTGTTCGATTTTGGTTGGAGATTAAACCTACAGGTAGGTAGATGTCAAGTAAGAAGGTTGGTGACCAGTGGTATACACAATGTAAGACAGACGTGTAAGGAGTTTCCAGAAACCCTACAGTAGTGTCCTAGCTCTAATGTACACTTCCAGAACAGTGAAAGAACCATAGTGTGAGCTTCTATTCCATCAGCAAGTTATTATAAAGCTAATAAAAGCGTCAATGATGCATTAGTGTAATTACAGTGTCATGTGACGGAACAGCCCAAAGAAGGTTTGCATGATGAATCCAGGCGTGCATCAGTCAGAGAAATCCCCCAAGCACTTTTCACTTTCAGAGGCTGTGAGGTGTGTGTGTGTGTGTGTGTGTG
Organism: Ameiurus melas; assembly: GCA_012411365.1. Taxonomy (NCBI): domain Eukaryota; kingdom Metazoa; phylum Chordata; class Actinopteri; order Siluriformes; family Ictaluridae; genus Ameiurus; species Ameiurus melas. The sequence continues at coordinate 11,932,543 of CM022774.1, forward strand.
TGTACTGAATGAAACGTACGGAGGAGGAGCGTGTGCCGTTTACACAAGTGCAACAAACGACAAAAACAAGCAACAAGGGAAGGCTCGTCTGTTGCCATGGCAGCCAATTAGCCATGGTCGCTTTTTCTGGACCTTGAGGATCATTTATTTAGTTTCCATGTGTTTGGATTGAAAAGAGACGAAAGGAGATGAAAGAAAGGGACAAACGAAGCAAGAAAAATGAAAGCTGAGAGTTGTATGTAACAAGGCTAAATGAATGTCAGGAACAGCAGGAATCAGTGAGGATTACAACAAGCCCAATAATCAGACACAATCATTTAAATCATTCCCCCATGAATGGTGGGGTAGTAACTTGAAAAATTAAAACGCCTAGCAAACTAACAAGCTGACAATCTTGAGCCCTAAATATTAGGAGGAGATTTTGTTTGTCAGAAGAATCTTTCCACCCATGTGTACAGATACAAGCTCTCAGAGTAGCTCTGATTCCCTCAGTACACAGCTCCAATCTCCCCGACCACCTGCTGAAGCTCTTCAGGCTTCCCACACACACGCACACACGCACGCACGCACGCGCACACACACACACAAACACACACACACACAGACACACACACACTCTCTCTCTCTCTCTCTCTCTCTCTCCCTAAGTGCTGCCTACAACACTTTAGCTGTATGTTTTTTCCCCTTCACACAATTTTTTTTTTGTTTAACTTCTCTTCTCTCTCTTTCCATATTTCCTTCTCCACTTCTCATTCCTTCCAAAACCCTGTGCTTATATAATATACTGTCGGACTGTGCATTACAACAGGTGGTGATTGTTTTACATAGTTTACAAAAATTCAAGCATAGATAGTGGACCTACACTCAATCATAATTTCCTTTCAAATCCAAAGTTAGAGCAACAATAATTCATCACTGTCCAATTCCATACAAACACCAATAGAGCTGCCAGAACCAAATTTACTCCTAGAACTTCATTTGAATTTCACTTTTTGGTTCAATTCCCCTTGTGTCTCGTGTGGAATAAACACTACATCAGATATGGCATATTTTTCTCCACATATCTGATTTTATTTGCACTCCCCAGTGCTCATTCATGCAATCGTCCAATCATGTTGCAGCAGCGCAGTGTATAAAATCATGCAAATACGAGTCAAGATCTTCAGTTTATGTTCACATCAAACATCAGAATGGGGAAAATATGTGATCTTGAATGACTTGAACAATGGCACTGATGTAAGTGCAAGATCAGAAAATGCTGATCACCCGGGAATGCTTACACACAACAGTCACAAGAGTTTACTCTGGACAGTGTAAAGAAAAAAAAAACATCCAGTGAGCAACAAGGAAAATGCCTGGTTGACGATAGACATCAGAGGAGAATGGCAAGACTGGTTTGAGCTGACATAAAGGCTATAATAACTCAAATAACAACTCTTTACAACCATACTGTGCAGAAAAGCATCTCAGAAGGCAGAACATGCCAAACCTTCAGGCGTAAAGGATCCAACAGCAGACCACATCGGGTTCCACTTATATCTTCTTTTTTTTTTGTACCATCTGACGTAAGCATACTGTATAAATGCTCCATTAATAGGTACAAATGAAAACCTTGGATAAAAGTCAATTAAATGGCCATGACTTCACAGAAACGCACGCAAGTCATCATGGAATTATGCGTGATTATGTGCAATTATGTTTCACTGATGTTTATTTGGTGTGTAATCACACAATTCTGCCTATACAGTCTGGTCCATAGTATTTAAACAGTGACACAATTTTGGTAATTTTGTCTTGGTACACCACCACAGTGGATTTGAAATAAAGCAATTAAAATGTGACAGAAGTGTAGACTTTCAGCTTAAATTCAAGGGGTTTAAAATTTTGCATTAACTGTTTAGGAATTATAGTCATTGACCCCACCATTTTCACAGGATCAAAAGTATTGGACAATTGACTGATAAGCAGTTTCTTGGCCAGGTGTGGTAAGTTTCCTCATTAGGCCTCGTGTTGATTCCAAGTGTAGAATTTGCATTGGACATATATATATATTTATTTATTTATTTATTTATATTTTCTTTCCCCACAAAAACACAACTATGCCAATGTTGTTCCCTCTATGGTATGAAAGTATAGACTCATTAAGATTAAATAAATATTTGTAATTTTGATTGTACATACATGAGACATGGAGACAGCATACACACTTATATAAAGCATTGCCACATGAGATCTCTTTAAACCCTGTACTGTAACTATCATACAGTGAACACACACACACACACACACTCTTCTACTATTCTCAGACACGCTGCTCATAGGCATAATACATATCATAAGTGTGGCTCTGACAGAAGCAGGATGACTCATTAGCTGTGTGAGCAGACAAACCGGCATGCACAGAGGCCCAGCAGTACACAAAATGCTTGAAGACATTAAGGCCCACAGTAATGACCACACACTGAGGCATGCTGGGAGATGAATGGCTACAGATTAACTTCATGCATGTTATAATGTGCTGCCCTGGGAAACAGCACATTATGACATGGGGGAGAGTGCCTGAGCACTTCATTGCTTTATTATAAGAAAAGTTGTATGAGACTTTATTGCATTTCTCTGTGGGTGAGAAAAAGTGCGTGTGTAATGTACATTCCTGGGTAGTGAGTGTGTGTGTGTGTGTGTGTCTCTGCCTCTCCCAGATGAATACAGTACTGTGAGAGAAGGAGTGAGAGCAGAAGCAACCCCAAGCTAAAAGCACCTCAGAGCTATCACACTTTCTTCATCTCTCTCTCTCTCTTTCCCCCTCTCCCTAAGCCAGATTTGAGGGTGTAACTAGAAATGAGTGTTAGGGAGGTCCCTGATGTCAGCCAACTCGTGAACACACACGTGTTTGTCTTACTATTCTTGCGAACACCTTCCACTGACATAATTATTAATGGAACTAATTAAAGCTACACATACACCTAAATATAATCCTAAATAAAAACTGCAGTTTTAGGTTTCTTTTAAGGTGTTTTCCTTGTGGGGACCAGCCAAATGTTTCCACAAGGTCAAAACTGTCAGATAACGCCTATCCTTGTGAGGACATCTGGTGCTCACTGAGATATAAAAACATGCCCAGATACACACACTCTACACAAGGGTGAGGAAATAAAAGTGGCTGAAAACACTCTGCACTTTGCAGAGCTACATGATGCATATCTGTCACTGTGCAACAGGAGCAGCTAGACTGCAAAAAAAAACCCGGCATCTTAGCAAGTTATTTTCATTATCAGATTACAGTAAACCAGATAAAGATTATTAAACCTTTCAAGCCATTTGTTCATTTCCAGATTGAAATAGTCATGTTCTATAGGCAGATAATTTTGCTCATTTTATGCATTTATTTCTAGAAAGAAGCAAAGTTATCTGCCAAGAGAAGCTTGAATCTTTAAATGAGTACAAATGTCTTGAAATAAGTTTAATAATCTTATATTTCATTTATTTTAATCTTATAATAGAAAATACTAGATCAATTTGACTATATTTAAGATACTTTCACTTGCTAGGATGACTTTTTTTTTTGCTGTGTACATGGTGAGCTTATTCTACCATACAGTTTTATAAACTTTACATTAATGGCACTATGATGCCACTTACCAAATACCGGTCACGATGTGGATGACACACAACTTCTTCACTCTTACTTCCACTAACACTTTCCCCCAATGCATTCCTCCAATCCTGCTGCTCAAACAGCATCACCTACACACCCTTTAATCCTGCTCCACCAAACATAGCAACCTATACCTTCTTCTGCCAAACAGCATGGCTCATAGATTCTTGACCCTGGTTTCCTCAAACAGAATAGCCCACTTCACTCCTGCTTCCTCCATCATCACCAGATCGCAAAGGAACAGAGCCATCAGAGTGCTGGCACTGAACGCAGAAGTCAGAGAAGCGGCTGGCTAAATACTATATTCACACTAGCGCGTGATGAGTCACTTGTGTTGCTTTTAATTTGTTTCTTGTGGGCTTGTAGTGACTGCTATTGTTGTCGATTGTTTAGATCACATGAGAAATGGTAGTAACCAAAATGTATAACATACAGCCCACACTGCTTAAACTGGCATCTTAATAAATGAAAATATCTTGAATTTAGACAGATTAATATAGTATTTCCTATTATAAGATTACAATTAACCAAAATATAAGATTATTTAACATATTTCTAGATGTTTTTAATCATACGGGGGCATGCTGGCTTAGTGGTTAGCACGTTTGCATAGCACCTCCAGGGTTGGGGGTCTGATTCCTGCCTCTGCCCTGTGTGTGCAGGGTTTCCACTGGATACTCCGGTTTCATCCCCCAGTCCAAAGACATGCGTTGCAGTCTGATTGGCATCTCTACATTGTTCAAAGAGTGTGAATGGGTGTGTGAGTGTGTGTGATTGTGCCCTGCGATGGGCTGACACCTGGTCCAGGGTATCCCCCTCCTCGTGCCCCAAGTCCCCTGGGATCCCCTGCTCAAGGCTCTCTGCAACCATGTGTAGGATAAACGGTACAGAAAATGTATGGAAGGATGGACAGTAATCTTATATTTGGTTTGCTGTACTAGGAAATACTAGATACAATTGACTATAGTCAATACATTGTCACATGCTAAGATATTGTGGCAGTGTCCTTTTGTTCAAAATGTTGTAAAGTTTGATTGAAATGTTGCATGCTAGGCGTAGTAATAGCTTCGCTAGCAGATTAGCAAAGCATGCTAACTGTATTAGCCACTCACCAGAGTCACCAAAGTCTGCTACTTTATTCCAAACTTTGTAATGTCTCTATGGACATTAAACGAGAGGACAAGATAAAACCGCCGTTATAAGTATTTCTTCCAGTTTTGGAAGAAACATGGAAACAAACAGGAAATGGGAACTAACTGCAGGTAGGAACTAAATTTGTGAAACGTCAGACCATGCGTATGATAGGACATTTTGTCTCTTGCTGCTGTTGAGGAAATTGCAGCACCGTGTTGTATATGTACATAAAGAAAATGTAATGTAATGAATGTAATGTAAGAAAGCACATACATAAACATCCACTCAGAAACATCACAGATGAGCTGCCACACAGCGTGGAGTATCGCTCAGACCTAGACACCTGCTGTGGGGTTCTTAATGTGTCCAAAAGCACAGGACCAAACTGCAGTAGAGCCCCATGAGCACTTATTCACCTCATTGTGGGCGGATGGGTGAACACGCAACTGCACTCCATGTGGCCTTGCTTGCCTTCATTGTGGCTCTCTGGGGCTGTGGCAGGCCAGACAAAGCAGCGGGCAGTCTGTGGGAATTGCTTTAAGGACACTGCTGCGCTCCACAATAGCCCACTCTGAACCCCACAAGGCTGACTAATGAATACACTGCCTGTTCAATCAAATACACTCGATATTTTCTAGAAATATTCTCTATTTTTAAAAATAATTCCACAGTTTACGGTTTAATGCCGACTGACGCAGACACATTTATTTGGATCTATCAGAAAACCTCTTTTCTTGTAGTATATTTTCAGTATGAGACCATTTCAAGACAACTGATTATACAGGCAAAGTAAAAATTAATAAATAACCTCAGTGTATTGTAAAGTCTTAAATAAGGCATCTTCACAAACCACCATAATATGACAAGATAAATTGAGGGTAAGGATTATTTGTTATCTTGGGAGCCTTTTGCGTGATCGTTCATTCGTGGCACATCAAACATTTAGATAACACAGAGCTAATAAACTGGAGAATCGCTGGCCACCCTTTCCAACCCCCCACCAGCCATCTTCTCTATAAACAGGATGAAATCTGATAGCATGCGAACCATATGACCTGGCGCAGAAAGAAAAAGACAGAGAGACAGAAGGGTGAAAGATTGACTGCTCTGGACTGGGTCATGCTCAAAGCTGCAGCTCACAGACTGTGCTTCAGGTTGATCTAAGTGCTAGATTAATAAATAAGAAGTTGTTGTTGTTCTTTCAGTCGAATGATTAGTTCATCTGTAAAATGTTGTTTTTTTTTTTTTTTTTACCAATGAGCATTTTATTAGTATGGAGCCCCCCTAGTGTCAGGTAAGAAAAAAAATATAGTCATGTGTAAACCGTGCCTTCAAATTTGTAACCCGTGCTCTCAGTTTTGTAATCCATGCTCTCAGTTTTGTAATCCGTACCCTCAGATTTGTAAACCGTACCCTCAGTTTTGTAATCCGTACCCTCAGATTTGTAAACCGTACCCTCAGATTTGTAAACCATACCCTCAGTTTTGTAATCCGTGCCCTCAGATTTGTAAACCGTACCCTCAGATTTGTAACCCGTGCCCTCAGATTTGTAAACCGTACCCTCAGATTTGTAATCTGTACCCTCAGTTTTGTAATCTGTACCCTCACATTTGTAAACCGTACCCTCAGATTTGTAAACCGTACCCTCAGATTTCTAATCTGTACCCTCAGTTTTGTAATCCGTACCCTCAGATTTCTAATCTGTACCCTCAGTTTTGTAATCCGTACCCTCAGATTTGTAATCCGTACCCTCAGATTTGTAAACCGTACCCTCAGATTTATAATCCGTACCCTCAGATTTGTAAACCATACCCTCAGATTTGTAATCCGTACCCTCAGATTTGTAAACCGTACCCTCAGATTTGTAATCCGTACCCTAAGATTTGTAATCCGTACCCTCAGATTTGTAAACCGCGCGCACCGCATAAAAGTTGGGTTTATATTGGACATTCGCTGTACATTCGAGGTTCTCTCTTCTATTTCTCAAGAAATAAACACACAAAAAGGACATAATGTGTATTGAGTGGACATAGAACTAATACAACTGAATATATTTTAAAAATGTTCTCCCGTTAAAGCAAATCTGAGGGCACGGATTACAAATCTGATGGTATGGTTTACAAATCTGAGGGCACGGATTACATACAAGAGGGTACGGTTTACAAATCTGAGGGCACGGATTACAAATCTGAGAGCACGGACTACAAAACTGAGAGCACGGACTACAAAACTGAGGGTATGGATTTAAAATCTGAGGGTACGGTTTACACATGGCTGTATTTTTTTTTCTTACCTGACACTAGGGGGGCTTTGTATATTGGGAACTCCTGCACACCAGCTCATTCAAGCAATTATCCAGTCAGCCAATCATGTGGCAGCAGTGCAATGCATCAAATCATGCAGATACAGGTGAAGAGCTTCAGGTAAATGTTCACAACAATCTGTGGCATGGTTGTTGGTGGCAGTTGGGCTGGTTTGAATATTTAAAGAAAAATCTGCCGGGATTTTCATACACAACAGTATCTAGAGCAGAGGTCATCAACCATCTTCATTGAGATCTACTTTCCTGCAAGTTTCATGTCCAATCAAAATCTAACAAACCTGTTTAACGATTACGGACTTACGAAACAAAAAGTCTTGAGCAAAGTAGATCTACAGGAACAAGGTTGGTGACCACTGCTCTAAAGTTGACACAGAATGGTGCGGAAAAACTAAATACATCCAGTGAGCAGCAGGTCTGTGGTGGAAATGCCTTGTCGATGAGAGAAGTAAGAGCCAAAGAACGACCAAACTGGTTCGAGCTGACAGGAAGTATAGAGTAACTCAAATAACCCCTCATTACAACCATGGTGAGCAGATCAGAATGCACAACATGTCAAACCTGGATGAGGATAGGCTTCAATAGCAGAAGATCACATCAAGTAAAACTCCTGTCAACTCCTACACTGGGCACAGTCTCCCCGAAACAGGACAGCTGAAGATTAGAATAACGCCACCTGGTTAAACATTAACCTCTTGACACGTCTTGATTGTGGATGCAGCATTTTCTGTTGATATGGGATTGTGTTTCTGATGATGGCTCGTGATGGTGAAATATATCATTCTGTGCGAAGTGTTGATCTTCGTTCACTTTATGTGCAACTAGTTAGGATGCTCCGTAAACTAACTTCTCTCAACAAACATTTCAGGATTGACTTTATACCCTGACTTACGATCAAACTTGTGTTCATGTGGTGCAGCCTGCCCCTGGGATTTCTCACAACTTCTAGTTAAAATCAGAATTTTAACTTCTGAACCACCTTGTCATTCCTTGCCACACTCCTGTCAAGTTATATGTTGACAGTATACATCTGATGACATCCTTCATGCAAAGTCATTTTATCTATTCTCTTGTCAGGACAGTCTGACACGTCACGTCATCACACAAAGAAGCAAATCTGAAGCAGAATAGAATCGGCATGTACCTGAGAGATATGGTTCTGAGCTTACATCAGCGCTAGTACAAGGTACAAGAGTAAGTGGAAAACTTGATTTTCTATAAGGTATTCATTATTCTCTGTGTAAAATGTTCCCAAATCTCCTCAAAGGTAAACAAAGTACATTCCACTAAATTCAAGTACATTTTAAGGTGTGAAATGAAAGTGAGGTACATGTCTACATTAAAAGTTATATACCAATCCTTTCTCTTGTACAATTTCTTCAATATTTGACAAACCAATCTGGATCACATTTGTAGGGGAATTATTTCACTTGATTTTCTTGCAATTCTCAAAGGTACTGCAAGACCAGAAAGCCCAAGAGTATGAAAGCCCATACTCAATAATGAATGTACAGGTTTTGAGCATGTTAGATTATAATGTGTGTAATGTGAGAAATGGAGTGTGCGTATGTGTGTGTCTGTGTGTGTGTGTGTGTGTGTTCCTTACTCAGCAGGTCCCCTCTATCCCTCTGCCAGCGCCGCGACGCCTACTGAAGGTCAGCGTGTCACCTTCCACAAGGCAAGCATGCAACTCCTCACCCGCAGCGATTGTTTGCAGGGATAATATAGCGCTTAATGGGTTTTCTAAGAACAATGCTTTAAAATCATGAGCACTAACAATGGTGGTGAAAAATCTGATGTTGCTGCAGAAATACGAGACATTTTACAGGAATGGTATTGCCTGTGATCCGTTGAAAATGTCGGAAAGCTTGCACGTGGCCCAAGGATATAGCATTCAGTAAATGGAAATGTTGTCTCACTGCATTATATTCGCTGTATTCGTGTTAAAAATGGGAATTCGCAATTGCAAATATTTTGTAGTCTAATACTAGACACAGTATCCGTAAAAGTAAATTGTCTTGAAAATATGTATGAAATAGATTAGGTACCGCATGTATGTTTATGAATCTGAGATTTTCAAGCACACACACGCTTTGCAAGGAATAAAAAATAATGAGTATTGCCGTTAAGGAAAATAATCAATGAGAAGCTGGTGATAGTGAAACTGAAGTCCGGAACTGTTTACTCCTTTTATACCCAAGTAATTTGTCAGTGATTACAATCCATTTATAGTTACATTTAATGTTGTGTTATAACTGCTGTGAACATTCATCCCTTCAGCCAGCCTGGTTTTATCGCAACTTGTGAGACCCTCTGTCCTGAAAACGATCCCATAGCGGAAAACTTGCTGTCTGTTACAAAGTACTGACACCGGAGACTCCTTCCACAAGCATTAAATAAACATCTCCTTACAGAAAGCTTAACTGTATCAATGATCATGCATGTTTTTTGATTTAAAAAAACAAAACAAAACAAAAAGATTTTGGCAAATCTGCATTTTATTATTACATTTAGATTTTGTGGAGCATCTGTTATAAATTTCCCTGAGTGAGTTGTTACCATAGATACAATAATGTATTATGAAGACCGCATTAATATATAGCTGGGCATCTAAGCATCTAACCAATTAGATTTGAAAATACAACAGTGCTGAGATATAAATATCCACTCACTCACTTTCGCTAACCCCTTTACCCAGGTTTAGCAGTTTTACTCCCGGTGGCTAAAGTGTAGAATATTAGTAAAGTCTCCTCACTGTAATCTCACCACAGCTAAGAGCACCGCTGCTTCATTTCTAACAGCAACCTGGAAAACATTAAGTCACTTTCCATTAGCTGTCTGATATTTTTTCAGCCTGGCCAGATGGGAGGTGGATCAAGGTGCGATGCCACATCACTCTGAGAACTAGAGGTCTGCCACAGACTTCAGAGGAAATTCCCATTCACTGATGTGCTCTGGGTGGTCCAATCACAGCAAGAAGCATAGATCTGAAGCTAAAAACCACAGGACAGTTCAGAGTTACTGCCTTTCTGAACACAAGTCAGCATGTTAACCTCAAATCTGAAATCAACCACTTTTAAGACAAAATCCTCGTTCTGATGTCATTTTCCATCAAATTGCAATGCCATCTGCCTGTCAGTACATTTATTCTCAGTATTAGAATATAGTTAAATAGTATCACTTCATTTATCACCTGCTTCTACTTCTCTAAAGCTCCAGCTATCAATATGGCTATGGTACATTAAATCAAATCTGAATGGGATAAACCTGATAAAGCTGTACATCGTTTCTCATCCACATCTTCATTCAGAAGTATTCAAGCTGATCACTACGGTTTCAACAGGTTTGTTGAAAAAGTCAGCCTTGTAACGGCTCCCAAATTACATTCAAGCAATATTCAAAAAACCACTGTAATAGCGCTTCACAATACTATATTAAAATGAATGTTGCTCATCCAACTAGCATTACATAAAACATTGGTAATGTTCCTACAGATGGCACTGATCCAATAAACAGGATGGATATCGGACTGAACTGAATATTGGAGGGAGAAAAAAAGTTGATCCGATCCTGTAACAAATGGAAAAGTTGGGAATTTTGTTCCCTGTAAATGTTTACATATAAAGAGACGTATTTAGAGACTTATTTAAAGAGATTTATTTAGAAGCAAAAGAACAATATGCTAACTTTAAAATTGTTAGGGTTGTCACGGTACAGGTAGAAAAAAGTAATGGTTTCCAGTTTATGTTGACTTTATAGGTGCTAGATTAAAGCCAGCCACTGTATAGTGCTACAATATTAACAAGATTATGTGCAAGATTTATTTTAAGTAGATACATTTTAATTAAGAATTAAGCCTGATAACTCAATCATTAATAAAAGGCAGATGAGCTAATATGTGTAGTGGCTTGGTAAAACTTTGCCTGGTTAAATGTTCTACTATATTTTACTCCAAACTAGGGCTGGGCAATATGACAAAAATATCATATCATGATATTTGAGTATATGTCTATGATACACGATACATATTACGATGCATAGCTCTCTGCAAAACAGTAGTAACATTTTTTTTTTTCAAAACTGTTAAAGAGAGTTTGACGATACTTTTCTTTAATGCCTTCAAAGATAAAGATTAATAAAAAAATGTTTTTTATGTCAAATCATTAATGGCATCCATTCACTACTAATTAATTTGTAAGTATTAAAAACATACAAAAATACATCAACATACCAATGATATCTCAGAAAAGTGTATTGCGGTATCATGATATCAATATTATATCGGCCAGCCCTACTCCAAACAGAAATCTGTTTTGGAGAAAGAAAAAAAAAGTTTCATTTTTAAAATCTGGTTACCCAAAAAAAGTGAAAAGGGAGAAAGATTTATTTTTGATTGCATCATGGACATCCATCCATCCATCCATCTTTAACCGCTTATCCGTAATCGGGTCGCGGGGGTAGCAGCTCCAGCATGAGATCCCAAACTTCCCTTTCCTGAGCCACATTAACCAGCTCTGACTGGGGGATCCCGAGGCATTCCCAGGCCAGTGTGGAAATCTAATCTCTCCACCTAGTCCTGGGTCTTCCCCGAGGTCTCCTCCCAGCTGGACGTGCCAGAACACCTCTCTAGGGAGGCGCCCAGGGGGCATCCTTACCAGGTGCCCGAACCACCTCAACTGGCTCCTTTCAACGCAAAGGAGCAGCGGCTCTACTCTGACATCTAATCATGGACATTTGACAGCCAATTTCTGATAACAACCTGAGTCGATTAGGCTTAGGTCCATTTCTCTATGGAATGTTAATATCCAACAACTTGATGAAGGCTGTAGGCAGATGCACAGTATTAAATATATTTAAATGATTAAATATATTTATGGCTTCTTAAAGAAGAGGTGTCAAAGTATGTAACAGGCAGAAATCCCTTTAGGCTGGTGCTGCCTAAAGATCACTGAGATTACTGAGGATGGTACCACTTAAAAACCATAAAGATGGCTTTGGAACTCAGTGCTATGAGGGCTAGGACTACAATTGCCACAAACAGTTTTACACTCAAGTCTCCATCAGTGAACAGTGGATAAGTTCAAAAAAACAGACTTCATGTGAAAACTGTAATGATTTTCCTGGTTACACAGCTGCACTATTTGACCATGTAGTATTAGCACAGTTATAGAAGGGATTTATTTATAATTGCACTATCCGGTGTCACCCGGATGAGGACGGGTTCCCTTCTGAGTCTGGTTCCTCTCAAGATTTCTTCCTCATATCGTCTCAGGGAGTCTTTCCTCGCCACTGTCGCCTCTATCTTGCTCATTAGGGATAAATGTATACATTTAAAATCCATATACTCAAGTTATACATTTCTTTAAAGCTGCTTTGGAACAATGGCTATTGTTAAAATCATTATACAAATAAAACTGTATTGAATTGAAAACCTATAATCTGGCCAAAACCCAGCCATTCTGTTTTCTAGACTTCAGCCACAGCAACATCTGATGGGTTTTCCCAGACTACCAAACACATTCATGCTCAAAGATTAAACATTGACATCACTTTTTGTAATTGTGTGCTTTCTCTGAAATTACCCTGATAAATGGTCCAGAACCTATTGCTAACAAACACTTCCCATGAACAGAAGTGACCTGCTATTGAAAGTGTTCATGGCGGCAGTGTTAACCCCAGGGAGATCTGGAACTCTGAGCTCTTATTCCACGAGAACACAAGAACACCAACGACTGGCCTGGGGATACAAAACAGGTGTCTGTTTAACTGCCGGAGAAAGTATGATGCGTAAATGTGTGTGACTAAGGGTTCACAAGTTAAAGAGAAGACAGCAACACAACAGCATTCTCTCTCTCTCTCTCTCTCTCTCTCACTCTCCAGCGCTTTACTCAGAGCCGTGAGCGTCCACATGGCTTTAAGTGGAGAAAGAGAAAGAGTGAGCCACAATGGAATGCCTCTGCTCCGCTTGCCAAGAACACTTTTCCCATGCATTAGAGAGCCAAGACTTCCCTCAGCCAGCCAAGAATAGCACCACTGTCCTAACACACTCACTGAGGCCTACACATGCACACACATCCCTCATGTCTGGAGTAACAGAGCTCTTAAAGGCCCACCGGGTGCTTTCCATAAACTATAAATGAGATCTCGATCTTAAAAGGGCAGGTGGACAGTGCAAAAAAAAAAAAAGACACAGTACTCCACATTAGTTGTGAGTTATGAGTTAATAGATGGCTTGCTGAAAGTTAAAATAAGCATAGTGCACGTCAAAGCCCTAGTCGTAAATTTCCCCACGATTTGTTCCGAGTTTCCAAATAAAGATTGTGGTAAACACGCATTTTTATTGCATGATATACTGATTAGGGATTACAAATGCACATTAGGAAAGTCTCTAAAGTTTCTTACTATACTTAAGTCTCATTTTGCAGATCTGTACTTGAAGTTTTCTTTCACCTAAAAGTTCCAGCGTGCTACACAGTCCTGTTTTTTCACTGCTCAGCAAACTAATCAACAAGGCTAAAAAGTGTTAGATAAGATACTGTTAAGCTACTTAGCTAGTTAAGTGCATTAATACGAACTAAGAGCAGGTGTGTACTTAGCGCAAGGCAAAGCTAGGCCACCGTCTTGGACCCCCAGAAGCTAAGGGCCCCTAGAAAATGTATATATATATATATATATATATATATATATATATATATATATATATATTTTTTTTTTTTTATTATTAATGCTAAATAAAGTATGCTCTTATTTCAGCAGTACCAATGCAAGCCCTCTTCTCCAACCCCAACTGAATAGAGCCCCATTCCTATATTTTTCCTTGGGCCCCCAAATCACCAAATCCACCCCTAAGAGTATAGGAGTATTATACTCTTCTTACAACATATTGAATGTAACCCATCGTATTTTGTGACCTTGACACAAAGTCAAGTAATTTATCCGCGGTGTTCTGTCCTTGCATCGTACATAAATATTATTATTCAAATCTGTCTGTTTTGGTTGCTATTTCTTTGGTATTTTCACATACCTACATGTTGCTAATTCTGAAAAGACAGTCTGTCAGCTATGTGCACTAATTAACGTCAACCAGACCGTACCTTGGCTGATGTGTGTAGTACAGCAGGCAGTGGGATTCTGAAGCTGCGCTATAGATACAGCATCAAGATGCATCGCACCACCGTGACCCTTCAACTATTAACAAAAAAATTACATGCCCAAATACAAAATCTGCTTGTTCCAGGTGCAAACGCTAATGATCTGCCCACCACCCGGAATACTTTTGACTACAGTTCAGAAGAAAAATCTATATGCTCCACTCACTACATCTTCAAAGTCATCAGTCAGCTTCCTCTAAATATCTAAGAGACGTGATGGCACGAATGAGTCTTACTGCTACATGCACTTCGTATTTATCAATGCGATTTGTATTGTGACAGCTACACTACATGTCCAAAAGTTTGTGGACACCCAACCATAACACCCATGTGTGGTTTTTCTTCAAACTGTTGCCAAGCACACAACTGTCTAAAATGTCTATGTATGCTGTAGGATTGCAATTTTCCGTCACTGGAACTAAGAAGCCCAAACCTGTTTCAGCATGACAGTGCGCCTGTGCACGAAGTGAGCTCCATGAAGACATGGTTTGCCAAGGCTGATGTGGAACAACTTGATGTGGAATGTCCTGTACAGAGCTCTGACCTCAACTGCACTGAACACCTCTGGGATGAACTAGAACTAACTAAACATCGGTGCCTGATCTCACTAATGCTCTTGTGACTGAATGAGCACAAATATCCACAGCCATGCTCCAAAATCTCATAATAATGAGGTTATTATAACACCAAAAGGGGGGACCAACTCTTTCCATACACTTTTGAAATTCTGCTAGTCTGTATGGTAAGAGTTATCATCATGCTAGCTAACATTTGCGATATTAGGAATATAGCTGTTGTTAGTTAGCCTTTGGCAATGTTTTCCCACGTTCCCCAGTTCTTTGGTGTAAAAGGAATTAATTTAACATCAGTGATAAAGATGAGTCTGTGATCAGCTCTCTTTTGTGATTCTTTCTTGTGCTTTATTTACTTTGCGACTTTATGTGTTTATATGTATTTTAATTTGAGTGAAGAATTTGAAGCTGTACCTCAGGTGGTTAGTTTCACTTTTACCTGAACGTGGGTTAATTTACCACCTCTGTACAAATCTTAATTCAACTTGTGGCTTGAAACCTAAGTGCAACGATAATCAGGAAAATGAAACACTGTCTTTGAAGAAGAAGAAAAATCGTCTGGCCTTCCCGCACAGTGTAGGGAAAAAAAGAAAACAAACACACTATGTTTTAGAGCTTTAAACTTCAGAGAAAATATCAAGAGAGCAAGAAGAGAACCAATAGCAGTGTGATTAATTGCTATGCTTCACCACACACCTTCAGAGGCCAGTGCCCTTTCACTGAAGAAGAGACCGTACCGTACTTAAGCCCCTCTGGCAGAGTAGAGCTCTACAAAACCAGAGGAGAGAGAGAGACAGACAGAGAGAGAGAGAGAGAGAGAGAGAGAGAGAGAGAGAGAGAGAGAGAGAGAGAGAGAGAGAGAGAGAGAGAGAGAGAGAGAATCATTGAAATCATCTACACACGTTTGTACATCTCCTTTCACTGAAGAAGAGACTGTACTTAGGCCCCTCTAGGAGCTCTAGAAAACAAGAGGAGAGAGAGAGAGAGAGAGAAGAGAGAGAAAGAGAGAGAGAGAGAGGGAATAATTGAAACCATAGACACACTTTTGTACATCTCCTGATCATCAAAAGTGTCACACAACACACATTTCCATTGTCCAAAGTACACGCTGACTCGCCCACCCCCTGTGAGTGCACAAATGTGCGCGCACACACACACACACGCACACACACACACACACACACACACACGTGTGCGCACACACACACACACACAGCAGGAGGCAGCCTTGGCATTCACTCACCCAGACCAATCAACACCCAACCGGAGGAGAAGAGGAAACGCTACAACTGCACATAATTAATCACACAGCTCACAAAGATTAATGACCAAGACACAGGATTTGCCAAACTCACTAAACGACAATATTCAGTAATAACCATCTCAGCGTGTCTATATCTCCTCATAAACTAAAACCATCTCAGCTACTCGAGCTTATAAAATAATCAATCTCACACCATGCTATCAGAATAATCTGTTGCATGATCAAATGGATAACATTAGAGGCACTGCCATTAGAGGCAGCTGCTTTAACAATATGATATTTATATCACAATTCTGTGAAATTTCTGTGAGAATCATGAGAATCATTTCTGTACTTCAACATCGACTAACTTCACTATTAAACCGTTGTGCGATTTCATCAGTCTTTCAGGAGTATCTCTTGTCACAACTGATCCAAATAAAAACGTGGCTGAATTCTACAGCAGACTGTGTAATAAATACGCTCTCCATGTCACATAATATGATGCAGATCCATTAATGATAGACATGTGATTAAAGAAAATGACTACATTCTGAATGTCATCAATCGAAATAGTTTATTGTATCATTTATTTGTAATATTGTAATTGTAGATGAATGAAAAACATTGCACACGTTGTGGTATATATTTGAGAAGTTCCAAATTCATCCTAAGCTGAACTAAATATCATTACGTGTATAATCAATATCGTGTGCCATTTCTGTTGTATGGTTAGATGAAAACGTTTGCATCCCCATGAGGGTTCTAAATAAATAAAGAAAGAAAGAAGAAGAATCTCTCACTATCTTCAAAAAACAGCTAAAGACCCACCTCTTCCGTGAACACCTAACCAACTCATAAAAAAAACCAAAAAAAAAACACCACACTTACACCTCTACTCTGTGCACTTTGCTTCCTCTGGAATTCAATTAATGGATCTTGTATAGTGTCACTACTTGTTTTGTTCTCTGCTTGATATATAGCTTTGCTTATTTGTAAGTCGCTTTGGATAAAAGCGTCTGCCAAGTGAATTAATGTAAATGTAAATGTAAGAAGAAGAAGAAAATCACATTTTACCAAAGCATTTTACAATTTATCTACAAATGAAGAAAAAATCCAAGAAGTTATAAATGAAATGTTGGTATATCTTACAAAACAAGACAATATTACAAAACCAAAAACATTCTGAGTCTTCAGTGTGGCTATTCGCATTAAAGATATCTTGAATAAAGGAATTATTAGAATATTATTTAACATATGAGAACATTAAGCCTATTTCTAGACATATTTCATCATTTCAAGCTTAAAACTATCTTCTATTGGCAGATATTTTTGCTTGTTTCTAGAAATAAATACTTGAAATACGCAAAACAAAATTATCTGCCAATAGAATAAAATAAGTTCTAGCTTTAAATAAGTATAGAAATTTCTAGAAATAATCATATATTACTGTAAAAAATATAAAAAGACTATTTGTTGCATTTGCCAAATTCGAGACATTTTACTTGCTAACGTCTTTTTTGCAAGTGTTGGTTTACTTTTTTCTATTGCTGTATTTCTGACTAATGAATGAAAGAGTTTTGCAGGCATGTTTTCAGCCCTACACATTCATTGTTTTGGCCTTTTGGTTTGTTTAATCTTACGCAATCTGAAATCAAACCAAACCAAACAGCAACCAAACCAAAAGTATGAATTTCAATGAATGGAATAAAAGTAATGGATACATATCTACTTGGCATACATTTTATATATATATATATATATATATATATATATATATTTTTTTTTTAATCTTAAGTGTATGCTATTTTTGTTTTGAGTGATAATCTTCATTTCATTTGCAGTAGTTAATGTAAAAAAAAAAAAGAACAAAATGAATGTTTATAAAGAGAAGAACTTTTTCATGCACATGTACAGCTCACACAAATGAACACATTACTGGATAACAGGCCATTGATAGTAGACTTGCCTGAAGCATTTAATAACCACACTGTGTTATGTGTGTGTGTGTGTGTGTGTGCGTGTGTGTGTGTGTGTAAGAGAGAGAGTGTGTGCTTGGTCTGTTTTCCTCTACACACTACACGTGAATCATAAAAGGCACATTTTTCCCCGCCACAGGAAGAGAGCGGCTGGATTTTCCCGGAGGTGTTTTGCAAAAGCACAGCTCTGTACTCATGAGTGCGTAGCGTTGTTTGGTAAACACTCGCTCTGTTACCAGGCAGACCTGCACCTCGGTTGCACCAATCACAGCTCAGGATGATAGGCCAACAAGGTTAGCGCTGTAACGAGCACACTCTTTACACTAACTCAGAGACGGAGTGCCGTGCTGCCATGGTGTCCTCATTAAACCCCCAATCATGCCGCGCCGCGCCATAAATGGAGCACATGCATACATAATAAACAGGAACGCACTTTATTAGCAGAATTGCACTTGGCAGGTCAGATTACTCATTAAACTGTGCGATGTGTGTTCAAATATTTTACCATACAATCGTTTGAGTTATGGGGAAAACAGAGGAAGGATTTGAGATTTCAAGGACCACAGATTTGTGTGTGGGCATGTGGTCATGGAATGTCTGACAGTTTTTTATCTTGTGGGGGCATTTGATTGGTCCCCATGAGGAAATCTGCAGCTTTTATTTGAGAAACTATAAGAGTTTAAGGTTTCCATTTTGGTTACTGAGATTAAGGTTAGGGTTAGATTTAGGTGTCATATATTATATACATTAATTATTACAATAGTGGAAGGTCCTCAATAGGATATAATACAGGATTGTGTGTGTGTGTGTGTGTGTGTGTGTGTGTGTGTGTGTGTGTGTGTGTGTGTGTGTGTGTGTGTGTGTGTGTGTGTGTGTGTGTGTGTGTGTGTGTGTGTGTGTGTGTGTGTGTGTGTGTGTGTGTTGTAAATCCCAGCACACCTCATTCAGGTGCAGTTCCTGTGTTCTCCTTCCAGTACGTCAGCGCGTGAAATGGCCCATGGGGGGTTCTTACAATCCCAGCAGGGCACGTGTTCTCAGGCTTTTGGCCCCGTCTGTGAACACACACACACACACACACACACATTATTCTTAATTAGTGTGACAAATCCACTTTTTCGAATTTCTATAAATATAAATGACCTCACACGCAAATATATGATCAAGTTGAGATGACATTAAACAGCCTTCACGGGCATTCCAGGACACACAGATACACATCAGTGATTTTGACACACATAAACACACACACACACACACACACACGCACACACACAGAAATGATCTGCAATACTTATTATTTAAGTCCTAGGTTTGCATTGTTTGCATTGTTCCTATTATTTAGTTTCCTTCAACGGTTCACCAGTTGTAGCAGAGTTGCTATGATTTTTAACCTATGTCATTGCTGGGTTGAGAAACAGTTCACCAACCAAAAATATCCAGCCATCAGCAGTGCTGTGGTCGGAAATGCACGCTGATGGCTGATGAACACAAACTGTGCATGGAAATATTTAGTCCTAGTCTCTAATTGTGCACATAGACTGCCGGTTCAAAATCTTTGAACATATGGAGTGCTTTTACTACAGTTTCTTTTACCGTATACCCACTACTGGCAATTAAATAAGAAAAAAAAATGTCCTTGTATTTAACGACTTGTTTAGTGTCACTCTAAAGACAGCGTCACAAAGCAGCTTTACAGAAATCCATATGTAGATTTAAATCTGTAATGAACAAGCCAGAGGAGACAGTGGGAAGGATAAACTCACTGATACAATGACTGTCCTGTTGCTCTGGCTTGAGAGTTGAACATTGTAACAGTTCATGTTTAAGGTGGAGGAAGTGTGGCGCTCTGGGCAAAGTCCTGCTGGGAAACCTTGGGTCCTGGTATTCATGTGGATGTTAAAATGTGATTGGCTTTTGTGTTTGTGTGTGTGGAAAGGGGACGGGGTGTAATATTTGAGTACAAATTGATACGTTTTATAATCATTTGTGAATGATAAGAGGTAAATCATCTCTAAATTCTCTGTGCGGTTCTTTTCTTGTTGGCATTGTGATGAATAAACCGAACTAAGCATTCTGTGAAGTCGCAAACAGCCTATTTTACCGTCAATTGAAATCTTTACAGTTTGTACTGCAAGACACTGAAATGTCTTTGGATCATAGCTACTGTAGCCATGGTAAGAGAGGACACACCAACCCTCTGCGTCAGGTCTGAACGTTTCTATTTTGTTTACTTTGTGTAGAGTACAGCAAATGAACACTTGGAGTAGCAGATCAGACATGCTTATACATGATATTGATGAAAACTTCTTGTCATGTTTCTTTGTTCAGATTGCAAAGAAGAGCAAGAGGGAAGCAGAACTCCAGGATGATGTGCAGAACTGGAGGAACCTACAAAAAATCACTTCACTAAAAATTATGCGCTTGTCCCCGCCCTCCGTCCACGACCATCCGCTTCTGCTGCCACAAGGACAGATGATAAAATGGTGACTTTAGTGTTTTTTCAGTTTGACCTCATTCACACACACACACACACACACACACACACACGGTTCTCCATGTAGTCTGAAATTCACGATTTTCCCTTGATTTTTATCAGATCTGAAGTAACTAGTAACTTGAGTAGTTGTCTCATAGTATACTTTATTACTCTTTCTCAAGAAATTATTAATATTATTACTTTTACTTTCTACCACTACGTCTTTATCCCCACTGAACAGTTGCGCTACGAGGGTTCAGCTCTACCTGACCAACCGACCGACATGTTGGAGGTGTGAAAAGGAAGGTGTGAAAGCATCTTCACTAAAACAATAGCAGGAATTATCCACACCCAACCCCAAGCACAGGTGCAAATGGCCCATAACCCTAAGCCCACACCCTAAACCCAAAGTGTGGAGGCCATTCCAATGACCCACCCAAAAGATAATTCAAATGAAACTGCACCGAAAGTTTACAAAAACAAGAGACTGACAGAAAATCCAGAGACTCTATTTGCAGACCTCCATAAGAATGGCAGTACCTGTAACATGATTATTTTTTTTATATGAATAAACCCCATACATGGCACAGTGCCATAATTTCAAACTTTCTCTCAGCTGAAAGAAAAGTCATCTATGGGTGCTTCCAGCTAAAAAATAAAAAATGACAAAGACACAACTATCAGCATCATTTAAAAAGCATAAAATGAACTGGGACTTGAACAACAGACGCTGGCGTACTAAACTCTGCATGTTGCCGCTCCGCTATACTAGTCCACATGCTGTAGCTACGTTAATTTAAATACTATAGCTATTGTACCTGTACTATGAGACTTGAGCCCGCTCACTTTATATGGTTAAATCTTGTAATTAAATACTTGTTTAAATTGGGTTTATCGTAAGTTTTGATGAGGAATGTTACATTTTTGTGAATCATTCAACCACACATTACATTTTTTATTGTACTGTGTTCAGCTACAGTATGTTGTTCCATGTGCCACCTGCTGGTTATTGTGTGAAGCAGTGTACCACATGATCACACGTGACGAATGACGTGAAACTGCATGAAAAAAACATGAATTCTTAAAGGCCACAAATGTATTTTGACACATATCACCCACCTAAGCGTTGTTGCAGACCAAGTACACCCAACTGCAACGTTGTTGCAGACCAAGCACACAATGCAACGGTATTCTCTAATGGCAGTGGCCTCTTTCAGCAGGATAATGCTCCCTGCCACATTGCAAACATTGTTCAGGAATGGTTTGAGGAACAAAGAGTTAAATGGTAAATGTGCACTTATATAGCGCTTTTATCCAAAGAGTTTTACACTGTGTCTCATTCACCCATTCACACACACTCACACACCAATGCCAAGCAAGGCGCTAGCTTGCCATCGGGAGCAACTTGGGGTTCTTGCCCAAGGACACTTCGGCATGTGGAGTCACCCAGGCCGGGAATCGAACTGCCAACCCTACGATTAGTGGACAACCCACACTACCAACTCTACCCGTGTTCAAGGTGTTTACTTGGCTTCCAATTTCCCCACATTTCAATTCGATAGAGCATTTGTGGTATGTGCTGGACAAACAAGTCCGACCCATGGACACCCCACCTCACAACTTACAGGACTTAAAGAATCTTCTGCTAATACCTTGGTATCAGATACCACAGCACCCCTTCAGAGGTCTTGTGGAGTCCATGCCTCAACGGGTCAGAGCTGGTTTGGTGGCACTAATATTGTGACTTACACAATATTAGGCAAGTGGTTTTAAAGTTATGGCTGATCGGTGTACACTTCAGATGAAATATACAGATTTTCCAAAGCTACAGAAATTCTCTCAATGCCTATAATCTCCTGTATGCAGAGCACATTTCATACGAGTCATCACCACGCTGTCACATACCTTCGAGCCCGAAGGCACTTTGGTAATTGTCAGTTTGAATATAGACATGTCATACAGTCATGTTAAGCCTTGCAGGAAGTGGGAAAATAATAGCAGTCTTACAGTTGGCTAGAAAAAGATATTACAAAAGTACTTTTCAACTCTTGAACTATTCTCTGTATATATCCTTGGATAAGCATTTTTTAAAATTCCAAGCTTCTTTTTCCGTGTGAAAGTACAACTTGGAGAAAGTTTTTTCTCCTGATATGCTAATAGGCTATTACATGCAGTTGCCGGAGTTCCTGTGCTTTCTGCTCATTCTCCTCTTGGGTGGAGGTCTAATGGCAGTTTGCTTACTGTTCACTCTGCTGTGGTCCAGCATCTGACAGATGGCCCAGGCAGAAAAATGCCTGACTCTTGGTTCAGCGACTCACCAAGCCGCAGTAACATACCTCAGAAATGTCTACAATACCCCAAGAGTCTGGCTCTGCTTCTCATTCCTCACAGTCTACCACGGTCTGGGTGCACACGTTTACAATTCAGAGCTACGGGTTTTTACATTTCGAGTCTCGAGACAACTCATAGGGATAGATATTTTCTCAAATAGATGAGCAGACCTGGGACTTGGGGTGCAATTGAAAACGGAACAGGCATTGAAAAATACTGGATATATAAAGTGCGAGCATATTTCCAGCCATGCACCCCACTTTTTTATATCAAGTGCTCTACCGGAGATTGAGATGGAATGGAGCGGGACCACGCCAAATCACTCAAATCCAAATCGCTCTGATGAAATCAAGTGTGAAGAAATAAGACACTGAAAAAACTCCACACAAGCATATACACGCTTCAACTAGAACACAGACAAGGTGAATTAGGCAGAAACACACACACACACACACACACACACAAACACACACACACACACACACACACACTCTTCTGAATAGAGGCTTTCAATCCTCCTCTAAGCAGAGTAAATAAGTAAGCACACCTGCATGTGTGGGTGACAAACTAAGTGCAGAGCTGACGTATGTCTACTGTACACACTACAGACATCACATTCCTTACATAATTACTTTCAAAGATTCAGTAATCAAATTTATTTTTAATAATAATTAGCCAATAATTCTAGACAGCAATTACATGCAGCACCACTACAATATGTGTTCATAAACCTTTTTTTTCAGATCACAGAGGCAATATAACCTTTTTTTTTATTATTTATTTAAATTTTTTTATTAAGCCACCCCAGCACCCAGTTTAGCTTTCCTATTCACTCTATAGGCTCACTACACAGGGTCTACCATAAGGCTATTAAAATATATATATAAACAATATAGATATAAAAAAAAAACATTAATTCATCTCTGTAACGGCTTCATCCTGATCAGGGTTACAGTGAATATGGAGCTAGGCATCAACGCTATCCTGTAAATATCCTATTAACCCTATCCTATGAACATTTCAATATGAAAATAAACCCCTTCCTTTTAAAAATAAAAATGTGTACAATTAGGCCTGTCATGATAATTACGTTATCGTACAATATATGGACATGACCTTGATCATTTTTGAGTGCGATATTGCCCATCGTGTTTATACATGTGTTTGTTAACCAAAGAATGAATGTCAACAACATTTTAGCCATTTGCTAAAATACTATGTCTAAACAGAGCATTAAAACACGAACAATGAATAAATAAAGCATAAAGAATTCACAATATTGTATTACAGTAGTGTATTCATTGTAATGTTATTATTTATTCAATGTTATTAGTCAACGGCATTGTAGCTGATGAGAAAATGCACAAATGAAACCAAATATTAAACTAAACATTTTATATATCCATCCATCCATTCTTCTATACCGCTTATCCTTCAGGGTCACAGGGAACCTGGAGCCTATCCCAGGGAGCATGGGGCACAACGCAGGGTACACCCTGGACAGGGTGCTAATCCATCGCAGGGTACAATCGCATACACACTCACACACTTCATATATGCTACGGACACTTTGGACATGCCAATCAGCCTACCATGCATGTCTTTGGACTGGAGAGGAAACCGGAGTACCCGGAGGAAACCCCCGCAGCTAGGGGAGAATATGCTAGGCGAACACTAAGCCACTGTCCGCCCCGGGACAATATATCAGCCTATGTACAATAATATTATGGATATTTATGAGAGAAAAATAGTTTTTAAAATATCTTTCCACTTACAGAAAACATTTTATTAAACTGTCATTCAAGTTGACATTATTTACATGCCTACGTGTTTGTTTGTTTGTTTGTTTTTAATTATTGAGATTTCGATTAAACCCACTCAATTCAAGAAACCAGTTAAACATGCTAGTAATTATAAGAGGTCAATAAGAAATATAGCAACTTTGATAATGGTGTGTTGTGACTTGATTTCCACAACTGGAACAACATTTGAGTTTGGTCTATGCTTCACGGATCCCCGGGATACTTGGAAACCACTTTGTGAAACTGTGAGACAAACAGGAACTGAAACGAGTGTTCCTGCAGTGTACTGTATATTCTGAGAAAGCCAATAGACCGGTAAGGTCTCTCTCCATTTCTCTAATACACACAGCGCCGACTGCTGCGCTATGTGCCTCGCTACAAATATTAATGTGCACTCGCTCTTATTATATCTTTTCCATGTATTGTCTGAAATGGAACAATAGCTCTCTATTGTAAAGATATTAGAAAGCGCAGTGGGGGGGTTGTGTAGTCGTCACATGAAGCAGCTCTCTTTTTTAGATCAAATTAGGCATTACTAGGAAACTGCTTCAAAAGAATTTGAAAAGGGAGTAATGCATACTAGTAAACAAAAGAATATCACTGAGCAGAAATAGGTTCCCTTCCTTAACATTTAACTGCAACAAGAAAAGTAAGTGCACTGTTACCACCAACACACTTATTTCACAAATCAGCATGTTAACAGAGTTCATGTATGCGATGTATTACAGCTGCCAGAATCAATTTCACTGTTCAAATACTATTTAAACAGGAAATATATCCATATTTAAAGCATTACTTATAGTCATTAATATCAGTCTACTATGGAGTTTGCATGTTCTTCCAGTGTTTCGGGGGTTTCCTCTGGGTACACCAGTTTCCTTCTACAGTCCAAAGACATGCATTGTAAGCTGATTGGCATTTCCAAATTGGGTGTGTGATTTTGCCTTGCGATGGGTTGGCGCCCTGTCCAGGGTGTACCCCGCTTTGTGCCCAATGCTTCCTGGGATAGGCTCCAGGTTTCCCGCGACCCTGAACAAGGAGTAAGTGGTAGAAGGTGGATGGATGGATGGTGTGTGTGTGATTTTGCCTTGCGATGGGTTGGCGCCTTGTCCAGGGTGTCCCCCACCTTGTTCCCCGAGTTCCCTCGGATGGGCTCCTGCGGCCCTGTGCGGGATAAGCGGTACAGGAAACGTATGGATGGATAGATAGACATTGTGTTGCTTGACATAGGAAAAGAGCTCTCAATAAATATCATTAACAGCATAATTTATTTTAACATAGTTTTCAATCATTTTCTTACTGTAACTATACAACAAACAAACAAAATGTGTTTGAGAGAGAGGTGATGTTACATGTAAGTAATTTCGGACTATTGGAGTCTTTCCTCTTTTGTGGCTGAAGCTTAATTAAGAGTTATACTGAGCATTTAGTGCACGATGTGAGTATAGTAATGCTATATCGTTTACACTTCTACTGAGAGAAGAAAAAAGAGGGATAAAGGAGGCTGACTGAGGCAATAATGACTAACAGGCTAAGGAACTAGATGGTCTCACAGCTGAGCACTCCTAACCAGCTTATAATTCGATATTAAACATTCATCCATTTCTCTTCATCACTCCATGCTGGCCTGTTGCTCTCTCTCTCTCTCTCTCTCTCTGTCTGTGAGTGATTGTCCAAGCAAAAGTCGACGTCCAAAACCACACATTACTAAACTAAATACTATACCCTCATTAATGAGAAACTGTTTTGAAATACTATTCAGTACGTCACTTTGTGGTTTTGGACATAGTCAGTGACAGAGATAGGTCTTGATCCAAGTATCACTCTGAAAGAATTATTTCATTTCCAGCATTACATTTTCAGCAGCCCCACCAAAATCATGGCTATAATTTTGGGTGGGGCATACCAACATTAATAACGACACTAACAGCCTCAAACAATATCTAAGAGGCTTGGCTTATGCCATAGACTACTATCTAGTATCTCACTAACAGGCAGTCGCGAGTTGACAGCATACTATGATCCAGCTTACAGTTCAGCAGCTCGTCTTGAGCGGAGGTAATATTATTAACCAGGGTTGACAGGTTTCAGCAAAATTTCCAGCCCAACTACATTTCGAAAACCACATGAAATACCTGAATCTAGCCCAACAATTTGGGCACTGGAAAAGGGAAACTTTTTTTCTCAGCCATACCCAGGGGAAACAAGGAATATTTCTGACTGCACCAACATTATCCACTCCATAATCCCTCTTTCCCTCACCAAATCTTTACAATATACTCTATTTTACAACAGAAATGGGTTTGTACATCATATACACAATGTATGTACTTACACTTTGCTCATCTGGGGAACCTTATTTCATTTCATGCAGATTATTCGATATAAAACAAGATCTTGGCGCTCTTGGATTATTTATAAACTTGCCCCATTTGGCTACCCTGCCATTAACTGCCCTGACTGCTCCACCTCCACTTAAAATGTTCATAGAGCAAGCATGGGCCAGAGTGATTTCTGCCCCATGGATCTCTATTAGCACTCGTTGCAGTTCCTTTTTTGACCACTAGTATAATCTGCAATAATAACTCCATGGAAGTTAATTGCGCAAACCATGATCGTGCAAAATCTAGAAACGTGAACAAATCAATAGGAAATTGGTTTATATCTGTCAAATAACTTTTTTTTAATCACTAGTCATTTCAAAGAGGTAATTAGTATTTCAGCAGAATTTATAGTGTATGGAGTTGTTAATGAGGATGTTATGAAGATTAGTTTTTGAACAGCTAAAATAAAGATATTCTGCCATTGTTCATTTCTATAATTTCTACCATCAAAAATCTCATGCAGAAACCCATACTGCTCCACCACAAGCCATCTCAGTACTACAAAAGTAGAAGAGAAGAGACCTCTGAGATTTGTAACGAGTAAATAAATAGTTATAGTAAGGAAATAAATAAATACAGGTAAATTCAATAACACTGAAGTAAAGTTTAAATATCCCAAAATAATATGAACGTATAGTAACATAGTACAATTAACCCCGGGTATACTAGGAAAATATGACTGGACCTGCTAATAAAATCTTTATGAGCGATTGAATTTTCCTCATCAACTACAAAAACACTGGAACAGGTTATCATTAATATTCATATCAGTAATGGCTACTTTACTTCTCTCTTTTAAACATGAGATGATGTTGGGTGTGTGTGTGGTGTGTGTGTGGTCCCGCATTCTTGTCCGGTATATATCTTCCCATCTCTCTCCGATTAAACACATGAAAAACACACACACACACATTAGTTTTGCTAGAATTGTGAGGACCTTCCATTGATATATGTATTACTGTAGTTAATTAACACCTACAATAACCTTCAATTAACTTCAGTCCCCAACCTTCAGGCTCTTTTTTTTATTACCAATAAAAGCTGCGTTTAAAACAATAATATTTATTTGTGAGGACAGGATCATTGCAAGGATATCTGGTACTACCCTATAATTCCAAGGACCATTATTCCTTGGTGTTAAGCCCTTACAAAGAACTATATACATGCCCAATCACACACACAAACCCCCCACACACACTTCCCACTCAAGGTCAGACAACGAGGGAGTGATTGGAGATGACATCATTACTACAACAGCTCTAAAGACAAGATCAATAGACGAGTCGCCCTGGGTTGAGGCGTGAGCTCATCTTCTCAGCCAAGACCTGATGACTACAATCTTCCAATATGTGCATAAAGTGTGTGTGTGTGTGTGTGTTTGTATGTGTTTGTGTGTGTGTGTGTGTGTGTTGGACAGAAAGGGAAAATCCATTATACAACACACACACGTAAATCCAACGAGCAGGTTGGTATCTGAGCTGTGAATCCCCTATGATTTTAATAATAGGAAATGACCGTACACAACCGTTCACATGCTAAAAGGTGCTCCCCAGCTTCTCAGCAACATTAACCATCCTTTATTCTCTCTCTCACACACACACACAACACACTGACACCTAAATAAGGCTTAATTTACATTTAGACCAAGCTTCAATGGTTCGTTGGAAATGTGGTATTTATAACTGCTTATGTCTGACATGCTGTTCCTAATCCAACAAATATATCACAGCAATTTCAAACTCATAACTGGCAATCTCAAATCTTAATTAGCATTCAACCCCACTTCTCAGTTCCGCAGCGATGTTAAGGTGAAATAACACTTAAGGTAGAGAAAATCACACACACATACTTTCCCTGCGTAAAGACTAAATAGGTGCGGTATGGAAAGCTCTTCCGCCTCCTTAGGCAAAGTGAACGAACTGGAGAAGATTTATTCATCCCTACGGTGTGCTATGCTTTCCTTTCCCCTCCTCTCTCCTCATTGTATCTGTAGCATCAGTCTGATGCAGAGATAGTCACGTCCTCGACCTGTGCTAAAGTAACAATCAGGACAAAAGCAGCAGTAAGCAGTATCTCTCAAGTTACCATGCTGTACTGGAACAACCTCTAAACCTGTGTTGACCAACATCATTGTCCAGCAATCATCATACAAAGCCATTCAGGTCATAGGTGTACGTTACGATCAGCCATTGTTGTAAAATGCTTCAATCCAGCAGGTCGAAGATCAGTTTTCACGTTCACTACTTAAAATTTTTAAGGCAGGTTTGCTAAAATTCCAAGCTTCAACTTTAGGAGGCGGGGCCAAGGCCGACTTCTCGAAGATGGATTCAAGATGGCTGCCCTAGTACAGTACTGTATTCAGCTCTTCTGTCAGCTCTGTCCTAAACCACATCAGTATACAATTTCAGGCAAATATTTATACCAATCATTCCACTTTAGATAGACGTCCATTAGATACACTCCCACTATCTCCATGTACACAATTTAAAAAAGCAACATAAATATGCCATGGCTAATCAACATCTGGGTTCAGTAGAGAAATTGTGTAAGTTTGACTGTTTTGTTGTACTGTCACTTTAAGACAGTGAGAACACGCACATACATGTAGACAGAATGGAAACCGATAAAGGTGTAGAAATCAGTGTATGCAAACATAAAAGTAGGCAGAGAGAGAGAGAGAGAGAGAGAGAGAGAGCCCAAAGTGTCTGCTAAACATTGTCAATCAGCTGTGCACATACTGTTCAAATACTGCAATTAGTTTATAGCCAGGCAGGAGGCGCTGTTCTGTAGCCCACACTGGCATCTTAAATAAATACAGACTGCATTATTACAGCTCAATGCAGTGAGTGTAATGCTGATCTCAGATGAGTTTATCAGGCCTTTCTGAGCAGAAACACAGCATAAATAGTGCTGCCTGGTCAACACATACTTATACCAGTATTGCATCACTCCAAACAAACGAAGTATTGGAAAAGAACAAATTACAGATAAAAATCAGTCATCTATATTATTACACAGCAAAGCATATTTATACTGTAATCAATCATTAAACCCACACAGTGATCTGAGATATGGGCTGGCTGAACAGAGCCTGAAAAGGATATGAAGGAAGGAAGGATAGAAGGAAGTAAAGTATGGAATTAAATTTGTGCCAAAAGTATTAGACGTGCCTTTTCAAGAAATATATAAGTAGAAAGAAGAAAAACAAACTGAAACTGAAAACAGTGAACTCAGCGGAAAACATTTAAACATGGTCTTCACATTCTTTGTTAATAGTTTCTAAGCTTTTTAACAGCGATTTACTCTGAATTTACTCGAGTGTCCAGCAGAGGAGGAGGAGGATGATGATGATGACAACAAAGATAACGATGTTCCTGAGAGCTCATCTCGAAAAAATTTGTCGAATAAGACTACCCAAACCTCAAATATTAATTACGAAAGAATATACTAAGTAAGTAATTTCCACTACAAACTAAAAACACTATAACTATACAGCGAACAGCATCCTGAACGCTCTTCAAAATTCTCGGCAGTGAAGTCTCTACTTCCTGGTCAGGGAGATGACCATCTAAAGACCATGTTATATTTTTGACACTAAGTTTCAATTCCAGAGTGTTTTTCTTCTTTCTCATTCTATATTTTCTTGAAAAGTTACAGTCAATACTTTTGGCACAAATTTAATTCCATAGTACTTAAGTAGTGGTGGAAGGCACAGGTGGGGCAGAGCTCAACCATATACATAAAATATATCAATATACTGACAGATACTATGCCATATATTCAACAAATGTTATTCTTCAAACCTCTTACATTTTAAATTCTGCTAAAATACAAATGAATTCTTTTGAGTGACTAAAAAAAAGTCACAATTATTGGGGGGGCAACATGCTCGTGGAATTATTATTGCACATAATGGTCAAAACTGGAAAGGCAATAAGCGCCAACAGAGGCCCATTGAGGCAGGAATCACAGTGCCCCATGCTCGCTACCTCATTTTGTTTATGAGTCGGGGAGAGGCAGCTGACAGGACTGATAACACTGTTGCCTCTTTTGTGTTCATCTTGAACAATGTGAAACTGGTTTCTTGACTGTATTTCTTTTTAAACACAGCTGAACACGTGTTATTTAAATGATCACTGTCATCTAGACTATTCAGGGCATTTAGTCCATAGTTTCCAGTCTTTTCCCTGATTAGAAAGGCTGAGATTAACAAATTTAATCTCAACTGTTGTCTAGCTAGCTCCATAAATAGCTAGGCTGCTAATGTGTCTTTGGTGTGCAATTACCAGCATAAACAAACAATTATACCTGCTTATAAAATTATAATGTCTGATTTCAATAAAGCCATGATCAAAAAATGTGCACATCTAATAGATCATATATCGTGATAAATTTCTTTACAAACAAGACAAATTACACAGCAAGGCTGTTATGAGGCTTAGTTTGATTAACTAAGGGAACTGATTTTTGGTAAGGCTATCCGTCTGTGATGTGACGCTAACGTTTAGACCAGATTACATATTTCTCTTCTCTCCTTGAAAAGTGGGTTACACAATTAGTTTGTTCGCCGTCATTCATGTCTTCTCAGCTCTGAACTGCCTATTATGGGATTATTCTAAAACATTCACTAGATAGTGTGACAGACTACAAGTGTGACAGACTAGACTATCGACTTCATTTCTGATTTGAAAGAAAGAAAGAAACACAGAAAAAACGATTCAAAGCCATCTGATATAAAAGTTTATACAGTGAAATATTAGATATTGAGTAATTCCACATGTGCATTGAGTAGCAGGACAGCCAGTGAACAAAGCCAATGCTACAGCGTTAGCTCACAGCTGGGACACTAAGTTGCCTGGTAACTCAGTCACATAAAGATCTGGTTGCATGGTTACAGAGCACAAGCTCGCTTTGCTGTGGTCTGTTGCGAGCAGACACAAACATGATTAAGAAGTCAAAGCCAAAACAAGCTACTTAGCTCACTGCACAGTACACAAATATGCTTTGTGAGGACAGTGTGATAAAAAACACCATTATTGTAATTAATAAGGTGTAAGTAATGTCAAACTATAGACACACATACTTATTAGATATCTAGCCATCTGCTTGACTGCCATATTAGTAATGTTTAAAATCTAGAACTTTAGCAAAGAAATATTCCTAGAAAATGTAGATATAACAGAAATGCAAATAAATGTTTTACTATTAATTTAATTTGTAAGAATACACACATATATATATATATATATATATATATATATATATATATATATATATATATATATATATATATATATATAATATTGTAATGGTATATATACCATTAAACTTCACACAGACGTAACAGACTTAAATTAACAAAATTTCTCTCAAAACCTTCCTTTTTCCTCAGAGGGATTTCTCAAAGGATAAATAGCTAAGTTAGTTATCCATGTTATTAGCTAGGAATGTTAGCTTATCAGATTATTAATTCTACAGCATTTAGTTTCCTACAATTAAGCAAGTTCATGGGGGAAAAACAACAATAACAACAACTACAACAACAAAATCACACAAATTCTGGCATGTTTCTTAGTTTTCCCTACTTTTTTATATATTACTACAAAAGACTAACTTGCTAAGTTAGCTGTGCAAACTATGTGTTAGGTTGCCCAACTATTCATTTGACAAATAAAAAGGTGGACGGTTAGGGCAGGTGATAACACTGCAATGGAAAAAACACCAACAAAAATCAAGGACTTAGCTAAATAGTTCAGCTAATAGTACTGCTAATTAATTTACACAGTTTTCCTAGTTTTCTTTTCTATATTTTTTTTTTATTATAAAACAACTTGGTGGAAAAATAAAAAGTTTTACAAAATTTCTCTAAAGTGCTTAGCCTTTCCTCCATTTCAGGATGAATAGCTAAAATAGCTAGCCAATTTCTTCAGCAAACATTAGCTAGCTATGTTAGCTTTACCAGACTGTTCATCTGATGTTTCATTCCTATAAATTGAGGCACGTCAGCTATAAAATGTTATGCAAATAAAAAATAGAACACTCTCAGGTGGAAAGTTTAGACAAATAGCTGAGCAAATGTTTTATTATCTTGTATATTATTATCTTATATATTATTAGCTAGCTAGCCAGCTAAACTAAAATTAGAAAAACTAAAAAACTAAAATTCTCAGCAAATATTAGCTAGCTAATTTACAGCAGCTTTCTAGATTAGATGATTCATTTAACAATTAAAGATATAGTTATACGGGGTTGGGTTATACAAGAATACAAGTATACAAGAATACAAGTATACAAGAAACTATAGGTTACATTACAGTGGGAAAACAATATTGTTTTACTATAACTATTGTATAACTGCAAGTTATGGTGATGCCAAAGAGCTCCATTTTGGTCTCATCTGACCACCAGAGGACAACTGGGTGAAAGTGTTGTGGTCAGATGAGACCAAAATGGAGCTCTTTGGCATCGACTCAACTCGCCATGTTTGGAGGAGGAGGAATGCTGCCTATGACCCCAAGAGCACCATCCCCACTGTCAAACATGGAGGTGGAAACATTATGCTTTGAGGGTATTTTTCTGCTAAGGGGACAGGACAACTTCACCGCATCAAAGGGACGATGGACGGGGCCATGTACCGTCAAATCTTGGGTGAGAACCTCTTTCCCTCAGCCAGGGCATTGAAAATTCTAAGTCATTACCAAGTACTAAGTCATGTTTTGCAGAGGGGTCAAATACTTATTTCCCTCATTAAAATGCAAATCAATTTATAACATTTTTGACATGCGTTTTTCTGGATTTTTTTGTTGTTATTCTGTCTCTCACTGTTCAAATAAACCTACCATTAAAATTATAGACTGATCATTTTTTGTTAGTGGGCAAATGTACAAAATCAGCAGGGGATCAAATACTTTTTTCCCCCACTGTATGCACTCAGATGGTACTGTTTTCTATAGGAAACATTTGTTCAGAAAAAAATATATTTGATTCTGCCAAGTGTCATAAAGAATAAGACTGAAAATGAATCTGATTCTATGGGGAAATCACACTTCTAGGGAATATGTGCTGCTGTCTCTGTGTAGATCCATGGGGAAAACCTAGCACATACAACACCAAATAGAAAAAGAATTTTGACATCTCACTCAGAGCCAGACACTAAGAAATGACATTTGTTACAAATTGTATTGGGGATGTCCCGTGGCCCAGCGCTGTTAACAGAACAGACGCTGAGGCATAAAACACAGCTTTCATTAGAGTGCATGGATGCTTGACAAAGTCGCACTCATTATTTGAGACATTTCCTTGGTAATGATGTAATCTCATGCTTTATTACCTCCGTCTGCAAAACTTTCTTGCTGTCGTTAACCAACACCGAGTGTGTGTGAGTGTGAACAAACTACTTAAATGTGACATATCAGAGATCAGACATCAGTGCACAAAACCTTTAAACAGAACCCTGAATCCACCCTGAACGATCAACATTTATAATCAATGTGATCTATATAATTACTTTATAATACAATTGATCCAAGTTGGCCTCACACCTCCAGGGTCAGGGGTTCAATTCCCACCTCCGCCCTGTGTGCGTGGATTTTGCATGCTCTCCCCGTGTTTTGGGGTTTCCTCCGGGTACTCCGTTTTCCTCCCACGGTCCAAAGATATGCGTCGTAGGCTGATTGGCTTTTCTAAATTGTCCATAGTGTGTGTATGAGTGTAATTGTGCCCTGTGATAGGTTGGCAACTCGTCCAGGGTGCCCCTTGCCTCGTACACTGAGTCCCTTTGGATTGGCTCTGGGTTCCATCTGACTCTGTGTAAGATAAGCGATACAGATGGATGGATGTTTTAAACTACATTACAAGTTAACTAAAAGTTATTCTATGGAGTTTATCCCTCGTTCATCTCTAACTATAGAGTGTGAAGCAGCAGCGCTTTAACCTTTTATTCTCTCCAACTCTCTCTCAGCTCCTCATCTGTATACTCTGCTCAAACTGATCAGCTTCCAATGCTTCAACTTTCACACTCACAGTGCTGTAGTACTCATCTGCTCATAGATGGAGTTATTTCTGTAACTCAAGAGCAACTGCGCCATATAGCCATGATGAATTCTGGGCTAACAGTGAAACATGAGAGGTGATTGTAACTATGTACCGGTGGTGAATATTTGAAAAAGGACTTTCCATTAGAGAAAACCAAACAATTGTGAGATGTTCATGAATTCATGGCTGTTTCTGGGTTTGGGAGCGTCCATAGTTAAAAAGTCGCCATGCACGGTTCTAGATTCAGCCTGTAGAGGGAGCAGGAGATATGATTTGACTGTTAAAAAAGGTTTATTAACATTATGCAATTTTTTTTTTTTACTAAACTAATGACTTATTAATGACTTATTAACGTAATACGGGAATAATCTTTTATATGAATGTCTTTGCAGTTCCAAAAATTTTTGTGTTTACAGAGTTAGTCACACATTGTGTGACTATTTATAACCTCCATGGCTGAGGTCTCCATAACATTTGCATGAGAGCCGTGCGCTTACACCCCACTAATTTACATACACAGGACAATTCACACAAAGCCTATCTGTGTGTGTGTGAGGTGTGAGTGTGTGTGTGTGTGTGTGTGTATGTGTGTGTGTGTGTGTGTGTGTGTGTGTGTGTGTGTGTGTGTGTGTGTGTGTGTGCGTGTGTGTGGGAGGGGAAAACATTAACAGTGTACATGCGTGAATGTGTGGTGAGTGTTTCGCTAAGCTCCCTCCCTTGTTATCAAAGCAGCAAAGCAGTGTGTGTGTCTGTGTGTGTGTGTAGAAGCTGTTAAGCAGGATTGTGTGTACTCTAGCAAAGCGAGGCTTGCCGTATGTGTGTGTGATGAGTCACAGCCTGACACAGCAGGAGGATTAATTACACTCCCTGAGTCTGTGTGTGCGTTCGTGTGCATGGGTGTGTGTGTGTATAGCATGCAAGCCTGAGATATGCATGCATATATTAGTGTTATCCTAAGTATCGATGGTCATGTTTAAGTAAAAGAGTTCGGTTCTGCAGAATTACAGTATATCGGATACAGCGGACACTCACCTCATCAAATAAAACTCGACACAGCTCACACAGACTGGCTACACAGGGGAAGGTAGCTAATGCACGCTCAAAACATCACTAGAATATCACCGGATGATGTCATAAGGTTGCATATTCATTGAACTGTCGTGAGGGTTTGCATATGAAAATGTAAAAAAAAGAAGGAAGGCTTTTCTTTTCTGAAGACACTCAGAATGGGACAGAATAGATTATGATAGACAATAATGTATGTGTTGCTTACAGAAAAAAGAACTGTTTATGCTTTTACAATAATATAAAAAAACTACAAAGATTTCTATCAAGAAATGACAATACAGCCAAGTATAGAAATTAAACAACAGAGTAAGAGAGTAAGGAAAGAGCATTCGAGAGAAACAATGGTGATTAGTGTTTGTTTATTGGGAAGAAAGGAAATCAGTGATTGGTCTCCCAGAACAGTGGTGATCAGTGATTTTTTACTGGGAACAATGGTGATGAATAATTGGTTGTTGGGAACAATGGTGTTTAGTGATTCATCATTGGAAATGAAGGTGGTCAGTGATTGGTCATTGGAAACAAAGGTGGTTAGTGATTGGTCATTGGAAACAATGGTGATCAGTGATTGGTCATTGGAAACAATGGTGATCAGTGATTGGATGTTGGGAACAATGGTGATCTGTAACTAGTTGTTGGGAACAAGGGTGATCAGTGATTGGATGTTGGGAACACTGACTTGTGCAAGAGCAACTGAGTTTTTACACACAGACCTAACTCAAGTCAGACTTTACACACAGACCTAACTCAAGTCAGACTTTACACACAGACTTAACTCAAGTCAGACTTTACACACAGGTGGTGCGTCAACTTCTCAACTTGTGATGTGAGCTTAACATTCATATTGAATGAAGGAAAGTTGCTAGATTTTTTTTTTTTTTTTTTAAATAACGCTAACAGATTTAGCAAAAAAAAAAAAGTCTAGGAACACTGAGCAGGGCTGCACATAATTTTCCCCAGGCTCTCTCACTGTGCAATCTCCAAACCTCAGATGACCATTATCATGACTCAGGCTAAAACATGGTGTCTCAGCAGCTTATTTGTATAACACTCAAGTCATAATTTCTACTCACCTTTTAATTTGGGCTGTGTATGATAATGGCTGACTCCAGCATAGCCAGAAATAGCAACACTCTTATATCCTATCAAATTCTACAGATCTCATGACAGTTCAGGAAATATTCATTCGTAATGGCTAGCAGCTTTTCTCCTTCATTATTTGCAGTAGTTATTATTAATATCAACTCTTAATCTAATGCGATCTCAAATTTAAATAAAGGTTTTGGTAAAATATCACACACATTCTTTACAAATTTGAATGATTCTAGTTTTACAAGATGGTGAGACAGCTGTGTGATTTATTTCTTTTTGTTCTTTGTATCAGGCTTATTTTTCCCTGAGTGACGCAACAGAAAAGAGTTCAATCTGACATCTAGATACCCTGAGTTCCAATCCCAATGATGCCACAGCCAGCTCTGGCTGGGTGTCCCAAGACAGTGGGAAAGATGGAATTATGGCCTCCCATGTCAATCAGAGCGGCTCAGGCATGTGGAGAAGGGTAGATGAGTGTATTCCTCTGAGTGTATTCAGTTGTGCTGTGATGTACTGTGAGGAGCAGTTTAACATGATTGTGGGTGGGAATTGACAAAGGACCAGATTGAGGGAAAATGTACAAATAAATTAATAAACACGTAACCCATAAATCTGGACTGGAAATTAGATCCAAACTCAAAGCTATTCAGCTCTGTCCCTTTTTCTAAAAAAGCTCTGTATTAAGTGCGCACGATGCACTGGAGAAATGGAAGCTTGTTAATGTTTTAATTGCTGCTGTAATTTCCTTTTCATGCAGCAGAGGGCGCTAAAAATTACTCCAATTTTGCATGTTATTTCTCAGACACACTGAATACCTAAAACGTAGCAAAATGAGATTTTAGCATGTTCTTTACTTCACTAAACCGAGTGTCAGAAGCCAGTTTAAATGACAAGGTCACGAGAATCAGGGGGCATTTATATGGCCCATTATCTGCAATCTAATCGATGATGACCGGCTTTCCAAACCTTGATCTGGTCCTCATAGCAGCCTGTTTGCATTAAAATCATCTGCTTTATAGCCGTCAGTGGGCCTTTTCATATACATCTTCTGTAGCAGTTTGACAGGATCTGTGCGAGGTTTGAGAGGAAAAACTTTTTAACAAGAGGGATCAAATGATCCAGCCCAGAGGCCTGAGTCATACACACCTGTGCCTCATGCACATTTTCCCCTACATTCTTCTCTCTCTCACTCACACACACACTCACACACACGCACCCTTTACATACACTCCTATTCTGTAATCTCAAACGCCACAGTCGTCATCTGGCTATGTTAAGAGCGTTAAGATCTGGGCTGTGTCTACGTGCCTGGGTCGACTCTCATCTGCAAACAATTTGGAGGCGGTCAGTGGTTTTCCCAAAGCAATGCAGGAAATGTTCGCGCGTCTCCATGCAATTTTGGTTAACAGTCATCCGATACGTCTCTGTTGCAGCACTAAAGCCTCAGAGAGAGTTTGAGTCAATGACTGGAGCTGAAACACGGCTTTGTAGCACGCTTGAGATTATGGAGAGGCATAATCAGTTCGTTCTGCGTGTATTTCTGATAGATTAGGCCTGTCCTGAGTTTGACTAATAGCCCAGCACACAATGCACCAACCGGAGCACTTAATCCACTTTGGTCAGGAGGGGGACGGGCTCGGGGGCTGGAGGAAATGACACGCGTCACTGTTAATGGGCCAGAGCCTGGGATGATACATCAGCTTTAAGACATTTCACATTCACACAGCTGAAACTGGGAACTATTCACTCTCAGTCCGTGTGAGCGACTCCACCTCCTCTCTCTCTCTCTCTCTCTCTCTCACTCACACACACACACACACACACACCCATACACAGAATCGGGAGAACACGAATCACAAATCCAGCAGTCTTATGCAAATCAAATACACGCACACAAAACAGGCGCTCATGCACAGGCACGCTCTCACACACCCCCTGTGTTCAGCTTGACACAGTGCTGGATGCTCAGCGTTGCAGAAAGTCCAAGGCAGCAATAAAACTGCCAGACTCCCACGCTCTCTACTCCAAACCTCCCCACTACAGCGGGACGTGCAGCTCAGACATGGGGAGTCAGCTGTGTGTGTGTGTGTGTGTGTGTGTTTGAGTGTATATATGTGTGTGAGAGAAAAAGATTTATTAGAGTGTGTGTAAATCTGAGCCTCAATGTTTATTTATGTTTTTGTGTAAGTGTGTAATTCTGTGAGAAAGTCTCAGTGCTTGTTAGTTTATGTAGGACTTTCAGTCCTACATAAGACTATGGGCATCTGCTTGTCTATGCACGAGACAATCTATGTTGGAACCAAATGTCCCCATAAGGATACCTGACGCACTTAATCTTGTGGGAACATTTGTCTGGTCCCCACAAAGAAAACTTGCGGGAGGTCCTTACAAGGATATCAGGATGTGTGTGTGTGTGTGCGTGTGTGTGTGTGTGTGTGTGTGTGAAACCTATG
Source organism: Ameiurus melas (assembly GCA_012411365.1). Taxonomy (NCBI): domain Eukaryota; kingdom Metazoa; phylum Chordata; class Actinopteri; order Siluriformes; family Ictaluridae; genus Ameiurus; species Ameiurus melas. The sequence goes on from CM022774.1 coordinate 11,972,234, forward strand.
ACACAGCCAGGCCTTAATCAGTGCTCCAGTGAGACCAAAATAGGCAAAAACCAACGGAGCTAAAATTCCTGTTAAAAAATTATAAAAATTTAATTGCCCAAAAGTTTTAGTACTCAAAGACACTGGCAATAGTGGGATACTGTCCATACTGCATACCACATACTATGAGGTAAAATCATAGTATAAATAAATATTTTTCTACATTTCTCACATAACCTTGCAACCAATTTTAAACTCATCTTCAGGCAGGAAGCATTTCTCATATCCAAGTCCCTCCATGTCAGAGCTCGACTGAACCTCTCAGTTCCACCAGGACTTCATGATTTGGTGATCACAGAAATGAACACAAAATTAAGCAAACTCTGAAACATTCATAGGTGTGTGCAATGTTTCGAAATGACTGCAGATTCTCAGCAGGGCCATTCGGGCCAAGACGCATCTTGTGACATTATCGCAACGCACATTCAGCCAAAGCCCTGTTCAATTCACATGTGTCGACCATGAATACAGATAAAAAGTTTCATTTACCAACAAACACCACTATATAAGACAATTGCAATTTCGCCAATTCAAGGACGTTTTCCACAAAAAAGCACAAAATACAAACCGCATCGCAAAATTTGAAAACAGCCGTAGCAAAATCGAGCATTGACTGACCTCCAGGTGGCTTTCTTTTCACTACATATGCTTATTACATAGGGTATAACATAACACAGTCATCAAACACTATACAGCCAGTGGGATCGCAGCTGGAACTGAACTACTTTACATGAATATCACTTTAACATGGATACTTAACAAAATAAAAGTAAAGTATGCCATAAATGATCTATTTACTCATACCCCTTTTCCTACATAAAGCAACAACAGTTTCCACAAGAGAAAAAGTTGAAGAAATGTGGTGTTGTTTTTTTTTAACAGATTTACTATCAGTGACTAAAGGTTGACTATTTCTATTTAAACTTAGAACATTAGATGTTGATTTCTGCCTTTGAATGTATGTAAATACTATGCAACTTTGTATAGTGTTTGAATTCAGCCAGCTCCTTGACACCCAAGTGCCCTCTCTGTCTCAATACACGCCCACACACACACACAAACACACACACACACGCCCACACACACACACAAACGTCTATAAACACAGCATAGAAACAGTGAAGGAGATGTGTTAGCTGCATGCAGGAAGGAGTTACACAATCTGCAGGGTGTTCCTGTTCGTGCAGTCATATGATACCGAATTACTGAATAGAGTTTCACCAGACATACAGACAGACAGACGGACAGACAGACAGACAAGTGTGTTCTGAGTCCAGGACCTGTGGTGGATTGTACACACACACACACACACACACATACACACACACACACACACTTGTCGCTCCAGTTGTGGCTTTGGCAGCCTCTTTGCTTCCTCTCTACCTTTGGCTAATGCTGCTGCCAGTCACACCATCTGGAAACTTCCGTGCCAGCTGCTATCCAAACCCCCATCCGTATTCATTAAACTCCACGCGTCTCCAGTTTTATTTTTTAATTTTAAACATATATATTTTTCGTTAGTTTTTTAAACATAATTTTATTGATTATTGATTATACAAAGTGTTCCAGTAGTAATATTTCACTTTCAGATTTTAAAGAAGCAGTTTGGATTTTTTTTTTTTTTTAGAGCTTTGAACCTTTCCAAGTCTCCACTTTACTTCCACCAACCGCACCTCATCAAAAGGGAAAAAAGGTCAGAGCTGTACAGTTTTATTCAGCTGTGAGGTGGACCTTTTTTCTGGGCCAGAAAAATTACAGAAACAGAAGCCTGTAAACAATCAGATTCACTGTATGTAATATTGTAAATCAAGTCCCCCGTCCCCCCCCCCAAGGAAACCATATGAATTTTACAGGTCTAAAAAAAACTTTTAAAAGTCTTTCTAAAAACCTTTTGATTTCTATTCATGTTATACTTGCGATTTGACCCTTTTTTGAGTTTATAAAAATTTTTTCTCTATATTGTCATGCTTTGTTTTGGAAAACCTGGCAGCATACTGAGAAGCTCACACGCTGCTATGGCATCACTGTACAGTACCAGGTTTAGAATCAAAGTTATAAAAGCAGCTATGATGTGTCAATATCTGAATGTACTCGGGAGGTTGAGACAGAAGGAAAGGCCTGCTCATGCTGGACTTGTTTATATCAATAATCAAATCCTTAAATGGGAGAAATGTGTGCGCCTGCCAGAAACCATAAACCTGTCGAGTACAACCAAAGCAGCACAAAAGGTCAGAGGAGCTTCAACTCCTTCTTTTATTTAAAAGTTAAAACACATATACAATAAAACACACAGTCTAACATTGTATCTCGTCACTGCCATGGCAAGAAAATCATCAATCTCTCTAAACCAGGAGCATTCAACTAAAATACTTCAATAGTTTACAGCTATAAAGAAGATCATTTGAAAAAGGTTACGATTTGTTTCACATTGGCCCTTCACAATATAACTTTTGACTAGTGCCACAGACTCCGAACAGAACAGATGTCTGCTCTGAATCTGATACACGAAGTAGAGGTCGACCGATTGCTCGGTTTTGCAGATTAATCGGCCCGGATAACCGATTGCTGGAACTATCGATTATCTGCAAAAATACACAAAGATAGTTTTTTCCCAATTGTGTCCGTAGCTCGACTGAGAAGAGTCGGCTGTTATTATACAATATGAGAGCGGCCTCTAGAGGCAAAATAAAAACTGACCACTTTTGTTGTGTTATTTGAAGTGTTTTTTTATTATTATTATTATTCATTTTGGATGTCTCTATTTTTATTTGTTATTTGCAGTATGTTTATCTTTTATTTACCTTAATATATTTATTAATAGTTAATATATATTAAGATTTATATATTTATTTCATTTAAAAAAGGACTGTGCATTTTCATGGTACAGTCAGTATTGTTTATTTTTGTAATAAAGTTCAGCAATATTTTACTTTGAGTTAAGTTTTCATTCAGATTCAATCAGTTATTGGTTATCGGTTGATGAATTAGTTATCGGCAGGTGCTGCCCAACTTAGCTATCAGTGCTAGTAAAATCCAGTATCACATCTAGCAAGACGAATAAACACACTTCACTGTCTATTTAAAAAAAAAAAAAAAAACATTCCACAAATGGTTGTCGAACAATCCATGTCGTAAGTTGGCTTTTCAGACCAGAGAGGGAAAATATAATGAAAAATCTGTTATATTTCTGAGCATATGTCTCTAGCCCAGTACATGGTTTCTAGTCCAATGGGCTGCCTTGAGCTAAATAATAAATACATAAAATGTGATTGGTTAAATATCAAGCTGTGCTGCTTCTTATTTATAAAAAATATATATAGTTGCTGAACTGTGGACATTTTTAAAGATACATTCATCAGGTTTTTGTTACAGTATATTTTTCATGTACCTTTTCCACATATGGACTGCTGTCCATCGCTTCACAATCTCTTCAAGCTTTCAAAGTCAAAATGAAGGTCAGAAGCCTTGCAGTTGTGGCATTATGTAACCCTGCATATACCATTGATTGTGCATGGAATGATAACGTAAAATGCCTAAAGTATATGCCTTAAGGCCATGTACATCTCAGCTTTCACCTCAGCTTGAAGTGCAATGCAAATGCTACAGATTTGGCTTGGCTGATATAATCAAACCGGTTTTGGCGATCACGCCACATGTCACACTACTAATGTCATTAGAAATTCCAAAGCAACAGTACATACATGGAGGAAAGAATGAATGAAAAGTAGACGCAGACAAGCTGTTCCAGAGTCTCCCATCCAAAACTGATTTGAAATCCTTCACATGGATATGTCTCATGGAAACAGAGAAAGAAATAAAAAGAGAAAATGACACATGCCAATCACAGATAATGACTGGCGGGATGAAACACAACACATGTTACAGGAGAAAGAGAAAACCAAGAATGTCAGAAATAGTGAAAAATAAAAAAAACAGGGAGACACTAGTAGGCGATTTCTCACAATTACACAACTCCCATTGTATAACAGTGTGGGCGTCACCCACCTTCTGCACAACAGCAATCCATACAGTCGCTCTGATGTATATTTAGCACGGCGCACCGACCTCACACACATTTCTTTTCTGCTGCTGGTGATTTAGTGCTATGCAGAGCCTCCCTGCTCGGTATAGTAACCTCTGAGTCAAGTCACTTACAAGTCAAATCCAAAGTCCTTAAGCTGCTAGTCAATACAATCCAAGTCCTGATGGGATCCAGACAGAAGAGGAAGGACATTCTAGACACCTTCAGGAATTGTACCTGGCTGTGCTCGTGCTCCCTGAATACCGTCATTTAATAGTAAAGAAACAATTATTTCCTCATACTAAACTTTGGCATGAGGAAACAGGGAAAGTTTAGGCCAAGCTAATTATTCAGTTACTAAATTTTGCGCGTATTATTCAGTAACTTTAGTTAAACTAAAGGAAAGGTATGTAGTTACATTAGCAAGCAATGTGAAAGTCTGAACCCGATAATGGACCAATGAATTTAAAGGGATTTTAAACTACCTCATCAGCAGCGTATGTGTGATTAACACAAACCTGTATTTCGACACATTCTCCTGTTTGGATACACGCACATAAAACCTGTTTACTTGAAGTTGATTTAGAAAGGAAGTCTATGGGGAGTTGTTGAATTACATCGGTAGTGGTGCAAACGACACGTCAGTAATTACTCTGTGTTCTTTAACAGAAACTCTGTTCTTTAACAGAAACGATAACATATCAGATTGAGTGTATTAATATAAACCTGTTATATGAATTGCAGAGCTGCTGTAGAAAATAGGAAATGAATCGATAACTTCCGGCCAATCCGAATCAAGAATTTAACAGCAATGTGATATAATTAGTTTTATCTAACTTCTAATCGCTTCAGTGATTTTAGTCAACTGATAAATCACAATGTTTTTTCCTCTAATACTCCCATATTGGAACGGATGGTAGAAATTGGAAACAATTTCATATAAGTGTTCAGCATCAACGTTTACTGATGGAATTTGAGGTTGTTCCGTGTTTTCAGCACCTTTGTGGATGAATATTAGTGAACCGAATCTCCAATTTCTTCTCCCGTGTTTGCTTTTATAATATTATAATGAAGTAGTATAACAGTGTGACCCAACATGCAAACATGCTACATTTCCCATCTTGCCACTCAGAAGGTACACAGGTCACACACACACACACAGCACCATCTCATCCAGTATACTGTGTGTGTGTTTGTTTTTTCTTCCTGTAACCCTGCAGGCTGGTGAGGAACTTCTCCCACATGATCATCAGCATCTAAGCTGTGATCTCGCCTTGTATTTTTAGCAACAAAGTAGCACCTCTCGGAGAGCTCACAGCTCTCACACTCGCCGTGGAGGAGAGATTCCCGTTGCACACGCAGTGGAAACACTACACAGTGAATGTTTGCTGCAAAAGGAAGTGAAGAGTATTTACTGATGACTCTGTACTCAGCACCTGCTGTGCTCCACACTTCTTTTTTTTTACCATGAGTGCAGGTGTTTTGATTTGGTGATTAATTACATCAGCGATGGGGAGCATCAAAGGTCGCAGTGCACCAAGGGACTAGCATGTCTATTTGCTGATCCAAAGGTATTGCACAATACAAAGTCTAGATATTGAAGTGCGCTCATTTTCAAGACAAAGAATTACACAACAGCATAGTCAGAGACTCATTGGTTATCCAGCTCTGCTTTCTAAACCCTGTGCTTTTAAGTAACGTCCTGATAGCGATTAGCAGCCGGAATCCAGAACAAAGCTAAGCCTACAATTTTCCCTCGTCCCTGCAGATCTTCATGTATGTGTGTGTGTGTGTATGTGTGTGTGTGTTTGTGTGTGCGCTCTCAATGTCTGGCCATTATTGCTCAGTCTCACGTCTATGAATCTAATTTCCCACTTACACCTTATAAAAAAAACCTTCACCCTGAAATACGTTAGATCTATCTATCCATTTTACATACCGCTTATACTACACAGGGCCATGGGGAGCCTGGAGCGTATCCCAGGAAACTTGGGGCACAAGGCAAGGGACACCCTGGAATTGGTGCCAACCAATCCCAGGGCACAATCACACACACACACACACACACACACTCACACACACATTCACACACTACAGACAACTGGGAAACGCCAATCAACTTACAATATCTTTTGACTGGGGAAAGAAACTGGAGTGCCTAGAGGAAACCCCCAAAGCACAGGGAATACATGCAAGCTCCATGCACACAGGGTGGATGCAGGATTCGAGGCGAACATGCTAATCCACCCCTAGGTGAGATATGTTTATATTGAAATATTTGCAATGTTGGTTGGTGCAGTATTTTCATTATGCCCTTGAGAAGATAGCAGTTGTGTGACATCACAAGACAACTCTGTAGCTATAATGCGTTTAATAGAAGGGTCACGGGGAGGGGTTCAGTGATTAAAACATAAGGGTTTATATAAATGATAGTATAAACTCTCAATCCAAAACGCTGACATGTTATGGAAATTTAGTGAGTCATATAATGAATATTAATGACCATCAGGTTCTGCTTATGAATATTAATTGATAGTAGGCGGTCTGAGCGAAGAGTTGAAAGGGGATGAAAGTAAGCAGTCTATTTATTAAAAATAGATAAGCAGGGTTTTCAGAATACAAATCACTTGAGATGTGTGTTCACAGACACACAAAGATGGAGGAATACATTAAGGCAGCACCTATAAAAGCAAACCGAATAAACAGCATCCTACTTAAACTAATTATATAGACAGCGAGAGAAAACCTGAGCAAATAAGCCAATGACAGATTACATTAATATATGAAAGTGTGGGCGAGACAGAGAGCGAGCGAGCGAGAGAGAGAGAGAGAGAGAGAGAGAGAGACAGAGAGAGAGACAGAGAGAGAGACAGAGAGAGATAGAGAGCGGGATTGATGTCTGCTGCCTTGGTCATGAAGCGCTCTGTATCCTTTCATGCATCTTAATAATTTTATTACAGACCACCCTCAATTATGCCATGAAATACTGAGCTTTCCCATCTGATACCCCACAAAAGTGCAATCACAGAAATAACCGATACTCTCCTATCTTTTTCTGTATAAATGAGCCTCCACAAAGCTTTTTCGGGATATAAGGGTGGTTATATCAGGTGCATTCCAGACTTAAGCAACCCATCAAGGATTCTTCTAGAACCAAGAGATGGTGCCATTTATAAATGTACCTACAAGTGTAGGTTGGAAGTGGTCCATTTGTCACCTGCCTTCTCAGTGACAGTGACAGCAGCTTGTCCCATATGTTCGCCAAGGCTGTCAAGATGGAAACTTGCAGAAAACCACTGAGGGAAAAACAACAGGAGAAGAAATGTATAGTCTATGGCATCTCCTCTAGGTCCGAAGCGTGAGCCTTGCCGTTATTCCACTCTGGCAGGTGATGAAATGTGTGCTTTGAATAGCATACTGCACACAGCTGTGCCAATAAAGCTCAGGAAGGGCAGGGGGCTAGCAGGGGAGCGAAGGATACTGAGATGGTTAGATAAAGTGTGCGATGGAGGACAGCAGTGAGTGAGTTATGTATGGCTAGAGAAGGGGCTTGTGAGGAAAGATGAAAGACAGAACATTAAAAATGTGAGTACTGCTCATGGGACAAGGGGCACTAATAAGGAGGGAGATGGAAAATTCATATCAAAATCACCATCAGATCTTCATTTTAACACTGGAGTATGTTGGTTTGAGTTATCACTCAATAATTCACAACAATAATAACTTTTTTTTAAAAGCAGTCTTCTTATTTTCACAATAAAAAAAATGCAGATTAGCCTATCGATGTACGAATCTGGAAAAACTGACATTTGAATTCCAATATTAACTGATACTCTCTGGAATCCTTACCCACACTCCACCAAGTGGACAGGTTCTTAAAAAAAACAAAACTGGGCCTCATGAGGGAAAAGTGTCAATAAGTCTGCTTTAGAAATGTGAAAAATCACAAATACAATGTCATTCTGACTGTTCACCTTTATCCTGATGAGAGTGGTCACTTCCAGAATAACCCCAACCCCATTCACAGGGCAAAAAGTTTCACTGAATGATTTGATGAGGATGATGTTGTAAATCAAATGTTTTGGTCTACACAGTCACTAAGAATAGATATAAGTGAACCAAGAAAAGTTTGTTTTTAAATCTTTAGTGAACTGAGAAATGTTATTGGGACTATTTAGATTTCATCTAATCTAATCTAATCTAATCTAATCTAATCTAATCTAATCTAATTTATAACTAATCTCATTATTGGTACAGTCTAGATCATTCTTTTGGTGTCAAGCAATAATATTGATTAAACTGTAAGTCAGCTGTTGAGAAGCATTTAGAGATTACACATTAGAGATTACGCAAGAGAGGCAAATTTCACTTTAAATATTTCAACACTGTATAAAAATACTGCACTGCTGAAGTGTCTAATCACTGCAGCATAATGAGCTTGAGATACCATCTGAATGCAGATGTCCACAGTCTGGCCATCGACATAGCAAAAAGACATTTCAAATATAGCACAAAAATCTACTGTTGGGCAATAGGGCAGAATTACTAACAACACATTGTATTATTTGTATTAGGTTTTTAATACTGCTAATACCACTACAAATGACCTTAGAACATCTCTATACCTTCACTTTCATTAAGAACATATTGATCTGGGCTCCACAGTGGCACAACAGAAAACTACAAATGACAAAACTTTCCGAGCATCCAAGAAAGTGCTCTTTTAAATTTCTTTCTTTATTTTAAATACATTCACACACACACACATACACACACACACATACACACACACACACACACACACACACAGACAGACACGACCAGAGCTCGTCAACCGTTCACTCCAAATAGCTATAACGCACAGCTTTGCCCCTGTGAGTAGCTTCCCAGTGAACTGGTTCACTCGTCCTACATCCTGGCACTAGGGAGAACTGACTCGGGCATGAAGAGACAGCATTTTAATAATTCACACTCAGCACTCAATTACACAGGAGCAAATCCTGGGACAAAGGCCCATGACATATGAGTCACAGAAAGGATTTATTATAGTCTGAAACTCCATCCAGACTAATTAAAACCTGTTTCATTGACCAGCTTGATACAGTATGTACATGGAGTATAAGAGCAGGCGATATGATTATCAAAAGCCGTAGAAGTGTATAGTCTATGATATACAATATATATCACATATAGTTTGGGAAATTTCCAAGCAATACAGTCGTGCGATATGTTTACAAACTTTATTTACATGTATTAGAATAAAATGTGTTAATTCTATAAAAAAAAATAATAAAAAAAAAATAAAATATATATATATATAGTATAAAAATATAGTGTATTAAATATATTTATATAATGTATGTATGATTTTTTTATTTAAAAAATAACAAAACAGATAACAAATAACACTGGAAATTCTAACAACAAAAAATTGTTATTTTTTTAAATTATTGATATTTATTATTTATTGATTAAATAATAATAATAATAATAATAATAATAATAATAATAATAATAATAATAATAAAATAATTATTATTATTATTAAACACCATACCAGCTGCTTCCAGTCAGGTATCCATGATATCTCAAAAAAAGCATGTCTTCAGTATCCGTTCAAAGTGTTTGTGTAATGCTGACCAGTATACACTGCAAGACTGGGTCCAGAGTCTGTTAGATAAAATAAAACATCTAAATATGCTCCGACTTGATGGAGACGACAAAGCAATTCTGGACAAGGCCTTCTGCCAAATGCTGGAAGTGTAAATGTAATATTTTTGAGCCACCTGCTAACTTTGACTGTTGACTATCCGCTAACTCTGAATCTGTTGACTAGGACCAACCAGCACATGCTCAGCTGTCTGTTAATGGAGGCTGGATTAGGAGTAAATGTTGTATAATACAACCCTGAGTTTAGCCAGGCAATGTATTTTGAAGTAAGAATGTGCTGATTTAGGCATGCAGGTTGCTAACTTGCTTGTTAGCAAACAAACAGTAGGCAAAACACGTCTTGGCCGATTGTATTCAGGGTAAGTGTAACATGGTGGATATTTCATTTCTAGCTGAACTGTACCTTTAAATAGGTGTGCGATTTGGCTGAGCTGCTCGATCGGTAGTGTTTATGCATTTAACTACGAGCGACTGCTGTATTTCTAACATGACAAAATGCAGGGAACACACACTGACTCACACTGCATGCTGTGATGTCACATTTTCTGCTTTGATCACACTCTGGGTTTGTCTGTAGTACTCACACTGCGAGCACGCATACACACACGCACACACTCACACTGTGAGCACGCACACACACACTTACATGCTCACACACCCAACTTTTACTGCCAACGCATTCTAAAAATACCCGTCTCAAGAGCCCTCACTAGTGTGTGTGTGTGTGTGTGTGTGTGTGTGTGTGAGAACGTACAAGGCTGAATCACTCGATCACAGAGAGACACTGCTGAACTCTGTATTCAATGTCATGTCTGCAGTGGGTCAGATAGACTAAGAGAGAGACATTAAAGATAAAGGCAGTGAAAACTAGTGCAAAGCAAGTGCATGGCTGTGAATTTTATTTTATTTTTTTAATTAAGTTTAAAAAGTATTTTGAAAATACAGATATATTTTGTAAGGGAGACATGAGGCTGGTTGTGCCACTTCACGTTACTAATTCTGTACATTGTACCATGGACTATATTTAGAGTCCAAAATTTACTTCAATTTTTACGCTGGGAAAGTTCCTCGTATTCAGACTCAGGTTACGCGTGTGCTTAAGTTCTGGGTGTGCCATTTTCGGTTAAGCAAATCACCTGCATGTAGTTAAAGCCTCCAAGGTTGCCAAATTATAATTGAATAGAAGCATCTGAGTCACAATCACCGCCTTTAAACACAAGAACTTGCCTTAAAAAATACAAATCAGGGATAGGAAATACAGACTGAAGAAGGTAATAGTGTTGGGGTTTTTTTTATTTCCTGTCAAATGCAATAAAATTAAATATATTTAAACACATGTTAAATTAATAAAACAATGTGGATCTTTTTGGTAATTCAGTGTGCTCTCATGTAAAGAAAATGTGCCCACATTTGGTGGATAAGCTGACCAAACACTGATCTTATACTCTTTAAGCTCACTTTAAGTGTTATTCATAATATTATTAAAAAAATTCAGTCCTAGAGATAATGTCTTCAAACAAGGTGCCATTTTCTCCTGTGTGTTCTGTTTGTGAATTGCGTTGATGTTGCATATAAAAACTTGTTTAAGTCCAAGTTCAGAATCACGTGTAATACACAAACACAATAAATGTTAAACTGCTGTTAATTCTTTCTAAGGGGAAGATCAACATAGCTACTAGAGTTGCTAGCTAACAAACGGTTTGATAAATAATAAAGGTCAATAATGCACAAGTCAGATCTTTTAAAAACGTATTAAACACAAGTAATCAAATATTTTTTGCAACATGCTGAATTGAAACATATCATCAATACACAGTCTCTATTTCCTCCCCGTCTTTAATGTCTTTGGTTCTCCCAGAGAATTTCTAACCAGTTGACTGCTAGACTCAAAACTACCACTTGGTGAAAAAGGGCTCCCAAGGGCTCCCAGGGGACTCAGGGCACAAGACGGGGGGCACAGTGGATGCCAACCCATCACAGGGCACAATCGGGCATACACCCATTCACACACGGACAAATTGGAAATGCCTCCAAATCAGCCTCGAACACACGTTATTGGACAGCAGTGCCTAAAAGAAACCCCCGTAGAAATTGGAGAACATGCAAACTCCATGCACAATCCTGGAGGTATGAGGCAAACATGCTAACCACTAAGCCACAATGCCCCCTGCAAGTCACCTGGTATTTGCAATTTGGGTTACTGGCTGAAATAATGTTCTTGGACAAGACATTTTTGAGCAAACCCTAATGAAATGAATAGGAGTTAATGTTAATACATCTATTCTAATAATACCTTCATGACAGCACCTCTAGTGTATGTGCCTGTTCTTAAATCAATGGAAATCCTTTTGGTACAAATTACATCATGAGTAACCATTTTATCATGGTCAGGGACTATTCCAGAAAGAGTAGCTGCGAATACGCATGGGATCAGATGCCAATCCATCACAGGTTCATGTCCATGCACACACACATTCACACAACCGTTCACACTTACAGGCAATGTAGAGTTGCCAATCCACCTAGCAGCATGTTTTAGGAAGCTGGGAGGAAACCGGAGAACGCAGATGAAAATAGCATTTTGTACCTCAATTCAATGTATGAAAAATCCTATCCATTCCTGATGTACCAGACAGACAGCAAATGACAGGAACAGACGAAACCACAAACTGTGTAATGGGCAGGGGAGAGAAATTTGGCAAAAGAGTGACAGAAAGAGAGCAGCCAAGCTTTCTTCCATTCCACGGAAGGCACTAAAGTCAGAAGTAACTGTCAATCAGCAAGCCCCATCAATCAGGAAAGCCTTACGCAACTGGCAGCATGTCAGGGAGACTGTGGGCGAGAAAGTCATTCACACAGTCCCACGCTGGCCATGTTCACACCGCCTTTTCCTTCCCTCAACAGCATACGGCTTCTGGAGCACGTTTTTGTTTCTCGCTCAGTTTTGTGCAAAAAAAAAAAAGCCAGCTCTCCTCTTGCCAGAGCCGTGCTGAATTTTTTCCCTCGCTCGCTAACACAAGGAATCTCCCTGACTCCAGCTTTTATTCCATTCTCTCTGCAGCTATTTCCTGCTAGATCTTACATAACCACCCACTGGTCAATGTCAAAGGCCCAGTCAAAACAGACCAGCAAATCAACCTGGAATAATTATTGTGTATATATTTTCAACTTAGCAATGTCCAGGTACAGGAGCGGTATGATGGTACGTCCTACTGCAAATACCAAACGTTTTATGCACAAGGAGCCATTTGAGACCTGCTAGAGTTATATTCCATAACGGACATCGAAGGAGCATCAGATGGATACCAGATAACTCATTTTGATGACAGGTAACCCAATTATGGGACAGCACTTTACATTTTTCCTAGTATGAGCATCAGATTATCTCCCGATGTATATACTGTACACTCGGTTGGCCACAAATAACAAAATCTTCAGGTTATAATCTCGTTCTTTCACTGCACTTTCAACACAAGATTCTTAGCAATCTGACAGGAATTTTGGACATCATACAAACAATGAGATTTTCAGTTCAGTGGAAAAAGGTTTGTGAGGTTGGTGTAAAGGGCTAATTCAATGACTATATCTGTAGCTGTTTAATGCCTCAACTATACCTATCAATATCTTCAGGCATGGATTAACACAATGTGATGCCCTAGGGTCACCACACCCCACCTCCACCCACCTTACATGTAAAACAAACAAACAAAAAAAGTAAAATTTACTATGGCTATAAAGGCCATAGATTTACATGAACCTATAGCTAAGGTACAGGCTCACCTACTACACATAAATGTAAGACCCAACCAGACATCATAAATGGTCTGCACTTATATAGCATTTTATCCAAAGCGCTTTACACGGTCTCATTCACCCATTCACACACACACCAATGATAGCAGAGCTTCCAGGCAAGGTGCTAACTTGCCATCAGGAGCAGTGTCTTGCCCAAGGACACTTTGGTATGTGGAGTCATGTGGGCCGGGAATCGAACCGCCAACCCTACGATTAGTGGACAACCTGCTCTACCACCTGAGCCACAGCCACATAGATGGACATGGGCCTACAAATGCCATTCTAGCCCTTACACTGATGCTCAAATCTGAATGCAACTCACATGCCAATGCAACGTCATGCTAAACATCATTATTTCGATCATAAATGGATTGTATGAGGACTACATACAAAACCATTACAGAGTATGTTTTAAAAAATCATTGCACACATACTCTATACTAAATAAGGCAAGCCCAAGAAACACTGTTACAAGCAACCATATCAACAGCTGAATTCAGCACCAGAGAGATACACAAACAAACACAAACAATGAAACATACACTGACTATACAAGCATCACTAACTGAGCAACCAGTCAAAAGAGAAAGCCATTCCACAAATATCAAATCGACAACAGCATTCGCTCAAAAATAATGGGAAATAAGCCTTACTTTTAGCAGAAAATCTTATTTCTTGAATGTGTGCGTGCAAAATTGTTAATTAAACCCTCCAAGTTTTTTTTTCTTTTCTAAATCTGAAGAAAAAACCTGCAATTGTGGGTACATTGTGAATAGTGGCTATGTGCTGTGATAGTTTATCTTTTTTTGTTTGTTTACGTTTCGTACAACTACTTAGCTGATGCATTTTGAATTTGTCTGATTGGCGCCAGCGCATCATTGTGGACTCGATTCTGAATGGGGGTGGGGGTGTCACAATTCTTTAAATGTATGTACTTTTATATTCTCTTATATTCTCTTATAATCTATAATATTTTATGTTATATAGAAATATATTAAATAAATTGAACAAAGTTGATGTTTTATTGTGACGACCATTTGCTTTAAAAAAATAAATAAAAATTTGTAATAGTCTCCGGTACAATTAGTGCAGTTTTATAAGGAAATGAGCGGTAAGTTTTATTGAGCATCTTGCAGAACCAGCCATAGTTCTTCTGGAGACTTTGATTGTCACACTTGCTTCTTATTTTTGGCAGCAAAACCCAGCAGACTTTATTCTGGTTTTTGTCTGAAAACTAGTCTCTTACGTAATATGCTGCTTTCTTTACTGACATACAAACATTTTTCTGTAACATTTAATTTTATGCTGGAAAACTAATCTTTGGAAATCTGTTTTTTTTTGTCATGACTCGATAATGTATAAATAATTTTATATATATATACACACACACACACACACACACACACACACACACACATATATATATATATATATATATATATATATATATATATATATATATATATATATATACAGTGGTGTGAAAAAGTGTTTGCCCCCTTCCTCATTTCCTGTTCCTTTGCATGTTTGTCACACTTAAGTGTTTCGGAACATCCAACCAATTTAAACAATAGTTAAGGACAACACAAGTAAACACAAAATGCAATTTGTAAATGAAGGTGTTTATTATTAAAAGGTGAAAAAAATCCAAACCATCATGGCCCCTGTGTGAAAAAAGTGATTGCCCCCTAAACCTAATAACTGGTTGGGCCACCCTTAGCAGCAACAACTGCAACCAAGCGTTTGCGATAACGTGCAATGAGGCTTTTACAGCGTCCTGGAGGAATTTTGGCCCACTCATCTTTGCAGAATTGTCCTAATTCAGTTACATTAGAGGGTTTTCGAGCATGAACGGCCTTTTTAAGGTCATACCACAACATCTCAATAGGATTCAGGTCAGGACTTTGGCTAGGCCACTCCAAAGTCTTCATTTTGTTTTTCTTCAGCCATTCGGTGGTGGACTTGCTGGTGTGTTTAGGATCATTGTCCTGCTGCAGAACCCAAGTTCGTTTCAGCTTGAGTACACAAACAGATGGTCGGACATTCTCCTTCAGGATCTCTTGGTAGACAGCAGAATTCATAGTTCCTTTTATCACGGCAAGTCTTCCAGGTCCTGAAGCAGCAAAACAGCCCCAGACCATCACACTACCACCACCATATTTTACTGTTGGTATAATGTTCTTTTGATGAAATGCAGTGTTCCTTCTACGCCAGATATACTTGGACACACACCTTCCAAAGAGTTCCACTTTTGTCTCATCGGTCCACAGAATGTTGTCCCAAAAGTCTTGGGGATCATCAAGATGTGTTGTGGAGAAATTGAGACGAGCTTTGATGTTCTTTTTGCTCAGCAGTGGTTTTCTCCTTGGAACTCTGCCATGCAGGCCATTTTTGCCCAGTCTTTTCCTGATGGTGGAGGCATGAACACTGACCTTAACTGAGGCAAGTGAGGCCTGCAGTTCTTTGGACATTGTTGTGGGGTCTTTTGTGACCTCTTGGATGAGTCGTCGCTGCGCTCTTGGGGTAATTTTGGGCCGCCGGCCCCTCCTGGGAAGGTTCACCACTGTTCCATGTCTTCGCCATTTGTGGATAATGGCTCTCACTGTGGTTCGCTGGATTCCCAAAGCTTTGGAAATGGCTTTATAACCCTTTCCAGACTGATAGATCTCAATTACTTTCTTTCTCAATTTTTCCTGAATTTCTTTGGGTCTCGGCATGATGTGTAGCTTTTAAGGATCTTCTGGTGGACCTTACTGTGTCAAGCAGCTGCTATTTAAGTGATGCCTTGATTCTGAACAGGTGTGGCAATAATCAGGCCTGGGTGTGGCTAGAGAAATTGAACTCAGGTGTGGACAACCACAGTTATAGTATGTTTTAACAAGGGGGGCAATCACTTTTTCACACAGGGTCATGATGGTTTGGATTTTTTTTCACCTTTAATAATAAACACCTTCATTTACAAATTGCATTTTGTGTTTACTTGTGTTGTCCTTGACTATTGTTTAAATTGGTTTGATGTTCCGAAACACTTAAGTGTGACAAACATGCAAAGGAACAGGAAATGAGGAAGGGGGCAAACACTTTTTCACACCACTGTATATATATATATATATATCTGTTTGTATCTATTTGTATCTGTTTGCATCTCTTCCAGTAATAATATATATAAAAAAAATATGGTGCTCCACGGCACTCACCCAATACAATATTGATAATCCTGCCTTGTCTATCTGGAAATGTACTATTAATTAAAGATGAAACCTACCACTGTGCTCCCGGAAACACTGGAAAAAACCCCAGAGTTAGAAATGTCAGCATTGTTGTCTTGGTGTGTAAATTCTTGCTCAGCTCAACCTCAGCTATATCGCTCGAGTTCATAATTGTGCTCAACTAGAGAATGTGTGTGGGACTGTTTTTTAAAATCCTGCTCCCACAGTTGTTGGTTTGGGTTTGCATGGCTGCTTCTGGAACAGACTCACTAACCTTTATTGATGATGTAACTCACGATGGTAGCAGTAGAATTAATTCAAAAAAGTTTACAAAAACATTCTGCCAATTTACAGAGAAATGTATCCAATCTAACTGGGAGGAAATTCATCATGCCACAAGACAATGACCCAAAACACACTGCCAGCACAACAGAGGACTTCAGCAGGGGAAAAGTGGAAGGTTTTAGACTGGCCAAGTCAACCACCAGAACTTAACCAAATTGAGTAGCATTTCATCTCCTGAAGAGGAGACTGAAGGTAGAAACCCTATTGAAACAAAGAACGACTAAATGAAGCTGCAGTACAAGACTGGAAAAGCATCACTAAAGAACAAAGCAACAGTTTGGTGATGACAGTGGGTTGCTGGTTTGATGCAGTTATTGCAACCAAGGGATATGCAACCAAATATTAAGTGTTATTTACTTTAAGACTATCTGTTCTAATACTTTTGCTCACCTAAAAATTGTGCGGTCTGCCACCAAAGGTGCCATGTCTATCGTCTCATATTCATCTTTTGATCTCAAACCCAAATGTCTTCAGTGCATAACAAAAACAATAGAATTGGCCTTGGACTGTAATTGCAATATGCTATTTCTGTTCATATGATGCATCCATAGCAAGTCATTTATGAAGTTGGATGCATACAAATTTATTTGAAAATGGTTAGCATTTACACGACAAATGTGGTATTCATGAAAACAGTTAGGAAAAGCGATTGTATCCTGTGGGAGTTCGTGAGTTTGCATAAATTTGCCTATAAGGAGACTCACTATTGTTAACCTTGACTGATTGGCTTCAAATCTCATAACTGCCAAGGAGTTACACCAATTTCACATATCAGGTATGCTGTCAATTTTAAATAGCACATTTATTTCAAATGCGCACACAAATGAAATAAATTGTGTATTTAATTTTTATATTTCATATTAATAAATTGAAAGAAAGCAATCCAAAAGAAATGGTGGTGTAACAAAAGTAATGGTGCCCTATAAAAAGAGTGAGAGTGTACATATGGTATGCACTGCAGTGGCTGAGCTGTATTGTTGGAAGATTTATTGCATGGTACATTTAGTAGGTGCAAGTTCACTGATTAGTCTTCATTTTGTCGCGAGTTCAAATCTCAGCACTGCCAAGAAGCCACTGTTGGGCCTTTGAGCAAGGCCCTTAACCTTCAACTGCTCAATTGTATGAATGTGATAAATGTAATTCTCTTTGTATAAGTTAATTGTAAATGTAAATTTAGCCATTTTTGGTCTGTGAGCTATGAGTTTCTCAGGTTCTCTGGCAGTGTCTAAACAATTTCTTTCCAGTTTTCCTTTTAAATACAGGTCACTCATTTGCTGTTGCATAGTAATATCTAGTCAGGCAGTTTAGGTGGCTACATTCATAATCTCTAATCAGAAGCCTGGGCTAAAGTAATGGCCCATTGCCTCCTCCAATGTTGATAACTGTATCTAGTTAAGACACAAGTGAGGGTGTAAGAGCCCTTGCGGATTCATAGAGGCATACAAATCAGCACCAGAAGAGCCACAATAATTACATCCTCTTCAGCATAACGCTGATGTATCTCCTCAGCAGTGGAGATAGACTAGAAAGAAAGGGAAAAAAGTATTAGATGACGAAAAGATGAATGGAAAAGGAGACACCTTATGTTCTAGGTCAAAGTTCATTACAATGGAGAAAGATAGTAGGATGTCTCAATGAGAGGCATCAAGATAAAACTCAGGTCTTCTGCTAAGGTCAAGGCTTCTGCCTGTATGTTCTGCATATTCCTGGATTTAAATAGTCCTGTGAGGATGAGAACTGATAATTTCTTGAGCAGCACCACAGAATAATGTGACAATTCAGGTATTATTAAAGTCGGCACTGACAAAAATGGTAGTGCAGATTTTTATCATTTTTTTCAAATGATCACATGCTACTTTTAAGCATTGATAACAAAAATGGTGGTTTATGCACACAATTATAGGTCAGCTGTGGTAAGATAATTATTCTTTCATTTATTCATCTTCAGTAACAGCTTCATCCTGGTTGTTCCTCCAAATTCCCTCCAAAATGAGTTTATGGAATATGCTTGAGTTTACATTGCCATGTGCATTTCTTTTGGTTTAAGTCTCGTCTCCACCACTGAACGGTCATTTGTGTGTTACCCGATTGTGCCCATGTGTTGTTATGTTATGCACTTACTCAGTTTGTCTACAGCTTTTTGTTGTCTCATTGCAAAGTCTTATCATTCCACTGTGGCCTTGTTTCCCAGTGCCCTGTTTCCCAGTTCTGTGACTTCCTGGTTTTAACTCTTGTTTGTTTTCCTGTTTTCTGGATTATCCTAGTTTAATATTGTCTGCCTGTGTTTTGACCTACACTATGGATTTTCTGATTTGCCCTAATAAAAAAAAAAGGTTAACAATCTTGCGTCCTGCCTTAAGTCACCACACATTACATTGCTGAAGGTCGTGGTGGATCCCAGGAACACTAGGCATGAGGTAGGAATACAACCTGGATGGGATGCCATTTCAACACAGGGCACCATACACACACACACACACACACACACACACTCACACACTTATTCATACCTAGCCAATACACAGACATTCATGAAACCTCAGAGGAAACCCAAACAGCCACATGGGAGAACATGCAAAACTCCGCACAGACATTAACCCAATAACCTGAGCTCAGGATGGAACCAGGGACCAAGGAGATGTGAGAGGGCAAAGCTAGTCACTGTGTCACAGTGCCATGCCTTCGAGCTCATAATGAACTTTTTTATAATACTATCATATAGCATGTGCATCAAATGAGCACCTTCTTCAGTCCTGGATCCACATGCATCAAGCTTGGTGATAATGAAACTGAATTACTGTACTGCATAGGTTTGTTTTCATAAAGATAAAACACTCATAAGCTAATTTTCCCAAGGGCACATTGTGGAGTTTCTCACCGCTTACACACCCCGATATAATTCTGCAGCTGCAGATAGGGGATTATATAAGCAAGAGATATTAAAGATCATCACTCAGTGTTGTATGTCTCATCACTAATGGCTAATGGAGAGAAAGCTTGCAATGTCAAGGCGTTCCGAAAAATCTACTCCTGACCTTCTGTGAGCTACCACTGATATGAGAGTGGACTGCTAACTGGGTTGTACTGACTATCATTGCAGTGAGGCAGAAGCCGTGCACAAAGGAGCTCTTTCATAGAGCAACTGGAAAAGAGTCAATCGATTGAAATCCTGAGTGTACAGATATTCAGTAAACTACACTCTGCACGTATCTTCCCGACTTTCTGCCTTTTAATAAAAATCGCACTCCAAACAGTTATCACTAAGCTGAGACATTTCCTAGGTTGGTACTCTGGATAAGATTGCTTTCAAATTCAATTCATACACTCAAAATGCTTTTCAACAATCTGTGCTTGAAGTAACAGCAAAGGAAAGCAAATTCAAACTAGTCAAAACAGGATGAAGAGACACGAGCACACCTGAATGACACGGCACATGCACACAGAACTGATGCTGTTCGTCAACAAGTATTTTAATGAATTGAGGGACACTCACCCCTTTACTAAAGATGTGAACAGCCCCTTTGTGAGGAGACAACCTTCTTGCTCAGCACTCTGCAAGGCTTTGGTAATTACACACCAAATGAATAAATTCATAAGCCCTGGCGCAGGTAATTAACTCATTGTTTAACGATTAGAGGCAGACAGAGAAAGGAAGAAGAGAGATAGAAAGAGTAGGAGTGAGAGAAAAAAGTATGGAAAACAGAATGAATATGCCGGCACTGAGAAATGGAAAAAGTGTTGAGGTGAAAGCCTGTGATTAAAATATCTTTCGAAGGCAGTGCTATGTTAGCTTTAGAAAGGTTGTGTATTTGGGTGAGTGGTTTCTTTGGGAATGGGGGAATAACGGGACAAACTTAGTCACTAGGGTCATTAGGATCACTGGCCCTGTCTAAGCACTCGATCAGTTTTGCTTTTAAAGCTTACTGTAAGCTGTGGCCTGGGGCGCAATCCTACAAGAAAACACATCCAGTACACAGACTTGTTTCCTAAATAATGTACAGTCCAGATGTTTTGGTCTTGTTTCTATTGTCTCTATATTTTTAACTGGTCTGTAAGAAATTAACAGCTGGCTGTTAGCTAGCTGATTCATTAGCTTTCCTCAGTTGCCTAGCAACACTGTTATTACAGGGTAATTTTCATTATATGAAGTCTTCTCTTAATAATTTACAAAGACTTCTGAGGGAAATGCTGATATTTCTGATGATTTTGTCTTGTTTCCACTTTCCATAAAATAACTTAACAGCAAGGTGTTAATTTGACAGTCTCATCCATTACCTAACTTGTACCCAGTGTCCATATTTCTCAACTGATTAGCAAAACGGTGTCATTTTAGTTGTCCAGATTTTTTTCTGAATAGTTTACTGTCTCTTCGGAGGGAAATGTTTATTTTCCTGATTGTTTTGTCTTGTTTTCACTGTATCTATGCCTTTCCATGGTTAGTGGGGGGAAAACAATCACAAGATTCTAGCTAGCTAACTAGCCTTAACTAGCTTCTGCTTGGTATTTATAATTTACCAAGCAAAAGTCTTCTAAAAACGTTTAACATTCTGAATGGTGAAAGAATTTATTTTACCTTTCCACGTCAAAGGAACAAATTCAATTTGAACCTACAACGGCAACAATAGTTGTAGACGTTCACATACACAGAACACCCAGAAAATCTGACAGACTGAATGTTTTAAGAAGTAATCGATTCTTTCCTAAACACTGAATGTTTATGAAGGAAAACATTTAAGAACTGTAAGATTTATAATGAACCAAACAATCTACTAACCTAAAACCTTAAATTTCCTTAAATTTACTAACCCTAAACCTTAAATTTCATCTAACATCACAATGTATAAGTGTTGCCATTTTGAGGACCAAATAGGAGATTGACTGTGTCAATGTTATTGTGTCTGTGCTTCATTAAAGAAGATTAATTTTAATTTATACTGATAATCAACTGCCTTAATACACTTAACTACATACAATACATCTTCACCAAGCGTCAGTGAAGTGGTCTTCCCTGTCATACTGCCTCTTAGCTATGTTAACTAACTAGGTATGTTATGAGGCTACTAGGAATTTTATCTCAGCCATAAGCATCACATTAGACAAAGTTACTAATATCAAGTTACATTCCCTATCATTTTTCTCGTCTGATAAAACACCCTGGGATTTTTTACTCAGCCAGGCATAAATGCTTTGATACATACTACACTCTACAGTTTTCTGTTAGGTAAAAAGAAATCAGCAGTTCGGAGTAAAGTACACAAGGATCACTTATTGTCTTGTGAAGCAGGATAAGTAATTTTAGCCATCCTTCATCTCTAGTTACATTCCTGTTGCACAATGAAGCTAGAATCTTAATATGGCAACCACAATACAAAAGTCACGTAATTTCATCTGTGATCCTCAATCTGTCAACACCTGAGCATGAGTGATCAGTTAAATACTAGAAAAAGAAAAAAAAAAGAAACCAGGAGGTTCCCTCCTTAAACTAGCGTGGGCAATGTGAGTTATTCTGTGCAGAGCATTCCAGAGCATGAACACTTTTCCTGGCAGTGATCACTGCTGGACACAAATAAAACATAAGATAAGACACAGGGGGTGGGTGAGAGGGAAAAAATGAGGCTGAACTGATTTCCATTCAGCTTGAGTGAAGAGAAAGAGAGAGAGAGAGAGAGAGAGAGAGAGAGAGAAAGTGGGGGGGTCTTAGGGAAAAGGAGAGAAGGAGAGAGAGAAAGTAGGAGAGATCACTGACAGAAGTTAAAGTAGCGCTATCACTCTGACAGATTTATCTACGCACTGCTGCCCACGACCACAGCTGCATCCACAACCAGTATACAACATAGTCCCGTGCAACACACAGACACACGCACTCAGCACATCACACACCCAGCAGTTCACATTCAGAACGTCCACCCACACAGCCAAGCACAGAGTGGACAACTTTTCCCTCTAGAGCCTTTTTCACACACACACACTTTTAACTTTTATTATTCAGGAAGCGGTTACGTGTATGCCTCAAACCTTAGGGTCGGGGCTTCGAATCCCGCCTCCACCCTGTGTGCGCTGAATTTGCAAGTTCTCTCTGTGCTTCAGGGTTTTCCTCTGGGTACTCCGATTTCCTCCCTCAGTCCAAAGACACGTGGCTGACTGGCATTTCCAAAGTGTCGGTAGCATGTGAATGGGTGTGTGAGTGTACGTGTGATTGTGTCCTGTGATGGGTTGGCACGCCGTCTAGGGTGTCTCCTGCCTTGTGCCCCAAGTCCCCTGGGATAGACTCCAGGCTCCCTGTGACCCTGTGTACGATAAGCGGCTTGGATGGAAGGATGGATGGATCGAATGAATGGGTTACGTGTGAACGCAAGTCAGGTGAAGAGTGAAATCCCAAAAAGACTGAAGCATTGAAATCTCAGTGTGAACAGAAGCCAGTACATTACGAAAAGTTAAATGGTAAAAGTTACTGGGAGTTTGACGTATTGATGCCTATTCATCCCAATGAAGTTTAAATGTGGTTACAGTCCTGAGGCATGTCTTTTGCCATATATGGAAATGAGGGCATGTCAATGCATCTGTATATAAAATGGCGAGCAACTCTAGGACTTTAAGACCATAGATAATAATATGGAAGTATCTTTAAGTCCTTACATAGAAAGTCATTGGAAATAATAAATACTCATGTTACATGAGAATACACTGTACAATATTTCAGAAATACTTTTATTCAAAAACATTTGAAATATCAATTTTTAAGCAGCTGATTTTAAACATTAGCCGTCAGAGGAAGAACATCTACAAAGAAACCCAACCGAAATGTCTGGAAAATGGAGCTTTGTCAGATGAAGGGTAAGTCTGAGATGCGCTATGTAAGAATGATTTAGCAGCAGACAATGACAAAAGTAGCATAAGTAAAGAGAAGGCAGAGGGAGGACGGTGCTGAAAACCTAAAGTCCACTAAATCCATTGTATATGGGACTTTAAACTTGAAAAGTCACATAATCTGTCACGGGACTTTCATGGCTACTGTTAATGTGTGCATGCTGGTAAAATGTGAAATTGCGAACATTCAATACATATGTACAGCCTATTAACTGGTCAGCGGAATCATGAAACCAATCACTATAAAAGCAACTAGCCTGCAAATAATGTTAACTTGGCCTCTTATCACATTTTTAATAAAAACATGTTCTGTGAGTTGGTCAGAAAGAAAATATTCTGGCAAACATTTGAACAGGTAGATCGTGTTTAAAAAATAAATCTGTACCGAGGGGAACCATTAATACTTTCTTACAGTCACCCAGTCACTGATTGCGAGTGCGCCAAGTAAACATGGGTATAGAAGAGTGAGAAGCATGTGCTGTGAAAAAGGAGAGTGGGGTGAAAAAGGTGATAGAGAGAAACAGGACAGATGATGAAGAGAGTGCATAAAAGCACATGAAGAGAACGTGAGAAAAAGAGCAGGTGGACGAGGTGAAAAGACGGGGCAGTTTCAGCCCTCAGAAAGCAAGAGGGAATGAGAAGGAGATGGAGGATGAAAGGAAAAATAGCTACACTAAACATTTCGCACAGAAGATAGAAGGGACTGACCTCTCACCACCAAGCTTAACACACAACTACTAGTGAGGGAGGAGCCGAAACAACACGATACACAGCCACGCTGTAGGCTCGCTCCGTCCATCAGCACAGCATTTCACAGCTATTAGATCTGACTGAACTACTACAAACCAGATGACGAAAGTCTTCATCTAGCAAATAGTGACAAACTGAGAACAATAAGGACAGTGTTGTACACATCTTCCAGGCCTGACTGTACGAGATGTAGCACTGATTCAGCTTTGTTGTATCATTCGTGTTCTAATAGTAATTTTGTCATAAAAATTAGTAATCAATAACAAGGTATTTAATGTAGTATACAGCGTAACAGTTTAATAACAGTTTTTAAAATTGTGACATGAGGCAGCTGGAATGTAAATTTTATTATTTTTTTTATCTGGTTTTCAATTACTCTTAATACAACTACAGCTTGTACAATGATGGTGATGATATAGATTATAATATATATTTTTTTTAATTAAATAAAGTTCACAGCATAGAGAAAGTGGAGCTGAGGGATTTGAGTGTGAGTGTATCTATACACGCAAGTGACAAAAAATTGAGACAATGGTATTCATAATTTCCCAGTTACCTACAGCAGCAGTATATAATATAATACATAACTGCTGTCATAGTCAACAGAATGGCATTGAGAATTCACACAGCAGGTGTTATAGTCTCTCATAGCGCAAACTATTTCTCTATTTGTGGTAAAATTAAGGTATTGGTGCCATTGCCTTCGCTTAATGCCACGATTACTCATTCTCATAGACCTATAATACCTGTTCTCATTGGTACTTACAAGCAATAATCCAATGCCATGGATTCATATTTGAATGTAAAATAAGCTACAGATCTTTCAGAGACCTTGCATATTTCAAGTAGTATTTTTGTAAGTAATTAAAGGATTACATAAGCAATACTCAAGTCTGCTACACATTATAGGCTCATAAAAGGCACGGAGCTACAAAACACAACAGAACTCACATAAAATGAATGACCATAATAGTCCTTAATAAAAGGAGCTTATTATTAGACACCCTGGAGGACAAGCTTCCAGGCCCAAATACAACTACGATAGCATCTCAGAGAAAAACTCTGCTGTCATACCCAAACAGGCTGAGTAGGCTGTGTCCAGGTACCACGTAGCTGTTTAAGGGAAGCTCAGTGTCCAGCTGTTAGCAGGTCTGTATAAATCTCTCGTGCTGGATTGTGAGGGGACTGTCTGCAAGTGCCACTCTGTCGGTCCACATATGTGTCTGCCTGGATCCAGCTGTTCTCACCATTCCCTGCCAAACAGAGGAAAGCAACACGTTAACTTTAGGAAATTTCTCCTGTGCACAGAGAGAATGCATGAACATGCAAATCGGCAGTGATCATAGCTAGTGATTTTCCATTTTAAAGGTGAATGTAAATGGTGTATTGTGATCATGTAGGATGTGACGGAGGTCTTCAGGGTTTACTGAACACAATAAGTCTCAATTAACTTTATTCTACACACTATGTACCTTTTAATATTGTAACCTGACATTTTGGACTCGATGGAAAGGATTAATCACTGCACATAACCTCACAACATTGAATGTTGCCATACCAACCCACATTGGAACAACCTTTAAATGTGCTATTTAAGAGTTCTTCTAGACATGCTATAATCATATCATTTCAAAGAAAACCATACAGTGGAGAGGATTGCATATCTGTTCTTTTTTCTCTTTTTGTCTTTTTTCTTTTTTCTATTCAGTTTCTTTCATTTTTTCCCTCTCTGTCTTAGGATTGGCTTTAATAGTCCATAAACATGTAACTATATATATATATATATATATATATATAGTCCTAAATTATATATATTATAAATTATATATATATATATATAAAGTCCTTACTGTCCTCTGATGAAGGAAGGTGTTGGTACCTTTCAATCAATCAATCAATCAATCGAAAAAAATGTGATTTGTAATATTGCAATGTAGTGGATCTTCATTTCTTTCTTGAATGATGTCTCATTACATTTTTCTGGCCCAGAAATTAGCCTCAGCCACACAAATGGTCCCTTTATACTAATAAGACCACTTATGAGGCATATAGTTTTAATAGAGGGTGCTTGTAGATTAAGGGAGGCAGGCCAGAGAGCTTGAAATTGGTATCTTTTTAAATTTCAGTTCATCTTGTGGACAGCAGAGGGCTTTAAAAATTACAAAGTGCTCCTTTAAAACCATAAACCTTTTTGCTCACTTGTTGCATCAGCCATTTAGCAAATATATTTGCCCCATCTTAAAGATCATGGAGTATGTTAGTTTTGGGATGACGTGTCAGTGCTTAGCCACCAAACCCTGCTTCTTGAGCACTACTTTCCTGTAGAGCTGAATTGCTGTGCTAATCTCATACACCCGATTAACACCAGTTAACCTCCAGTGACGTGAACATTAGAGTCGAATTCTACAGCATCTCCAGGAAGCAGCTAGGACAAAGGCGAACATAAATCTGTTATTTATTCACTAAGCAGAGGAATACCTCTTCGTTGTACGTGTGAAAAATTACTCATTTCCATACGATGAACATTTACTCTCACTCCACCCATCCACATGCATTCCTAAACTGCGCAGAGGAAAGGCTTGTTAACCAGAATCTGAGCGAGGGCCACTCGAGTCTCTGATGCACACTGGGGGACAGCAGAGCACTCGCAAAACAAACGCCGCCTGCTATTTATAGATGCCTGTCGGCATGGCAACCACGCTTTGTTTGTTTGAGTCACAAACTATTTCTGCTCTTTGCCTGAAATCCTGGGCGGTTTCACTTCTTTCATGGCTTTCATGGTGCTTCCCCTTCTCGGCAGCCATCATGACTGACGCTGCATATTATTCATATCTTTGTAAAGACACACTGTATTACCTGCAAGCATGCTTGCACGTTCCTTTGCTCGTTGTTTTGAAAGCGATTACGTCAAACATGTTCTGAGAAAACCACAATTATATTATTGTACCATTATTAGTACTGAAACTGTCTGTCGTGGTGCTGGAGGGAGGACATGCAGGATTTGAGCAGCCGCAGTTGCCAGGAGTGTCCTGGAGACAGAAAACGAGCATTATTCAATATGAGTTGTAAAGGCAGGGAAAACAATAAAGTGTGCATTACGACGGTTTCTGGGGTGATGCATACCTGCACCACTGTTTGCTACCTGATCTTAATTCCCTATAAAAATTACAAGCTAATAGAAGAGCAAAGAGTAAAAACAGAGAAACCCAGAGCATACCTCTGAGGGAATAAACTGGGCACAAACCCCATCACCTGTGTACTATTTATACATCATCTCTTATTCACTATTATACCATATTCATAGGTGTTATTCAGGAATGTCTTACAGGAAGGGCACAATATAACACACGGAAATGGTACATTTGGACATCCATTCACTGTGATGTAGCTTACCGTATGTACTGTTCGTTTTATTTATACGGATGTACTTATTGTACTGGGTCTGCATGCACAGCATCTAACTATTGTCATGTATTTTGTTGTCTATTTGCACTGGAACATTCCCTAATTTAAAGTGCATGCTCTCTGTTGATTATCTTGTCACTTTCTATAACACACTGCACAAAGGTTATTGAGAACTCGGTTGTTTTACTGTATACTTGTACATGGCTAGAGCCACAATCCAGTGCTGTGAAAAAGAACACACAAAGGCAATCTGAGTAAACATACAATACAGTTTTTAATTGCTAATGTTATTTATTGAAGCAAAAAAGCTATGCAATACCAACTGGGCCTGTGTGAAAATGTATTTGCCCCCATAGTTACTAATTCCCCAAATCGCTGAAACTGCATTCATAATGGGGTTCAGTTGGACTAGACACAACCAGGCCTCATTACTGCAAACCCTGTTCAAATCAACACTTTAGAACTTTTTCAACAGCATGAAGTTGGTTAAAAGGTCTTACCCAGTAACACACTATGCTAAAATTAAAAGAAATTCCAGAAATGATGAGGAAGAAGGTGATTGAAATACATCAGTCTGGAAAGGGGTAGAAATCTATTTCAAAGGCTCTGGGACTTCAAAGAAACACAGTGAGAGCCATTATCTCCAAATGGAAAAACTCGGCACAGTAGTGAACCTTTCCAGAAGTGGCTGACCTTCTAAATTTGCTCCAAGTGCACAGCAAAAAAGAGCCAAGGACAACATCAAAGGACCTACAGGCCTCTCTTGAATCTCTTGAATAAAGGTCACTGTTCATGACTCCACTATCAGAAAGACACTTGGCAAAAATGGCATCCAGGGAAGTATGCAGAGACAAAAACCCCTGCTAACCCAGAAGAACATTAAGGCTCGTCTGAATTTTACTGCTACAGGGCCTGGGTAACTTTCTTCTCTACCAGAAAATCCTAAAGGAGAATGTCTGGTATTCAGTCGGTAAGTCGAAACTAAAGCACAACTGAATTATGCTGCAAGACAATAATCCTAGTCCTAAAAGTAAGTGAAAGACTGATCTCCAGTTGTCGGAAGAATTTGGTTGCAGTTATTGCTGCTAAAGGTGGCTGAACCAGATTTTTAGTTTAAGGGGGCAACTAGATTTTCACGAGTGATAGATGTTGGACAACTTTATTTGCTTCAATAAAAAAATAAAAACTGTATTGTGTGTTTACTCAGGTTGCTTTTGTTTTATGTTGTATTTCATTTGAAGATCTAAAACTATTTAGAATTAGCTATTAGCTATACACAAAAACAGAAGAAGTCAAGACTTTTTCACAGCACTGTTAATCTCTCCACTACTACTTCTTTCTACTAGTACTTTAAGTATCTAAAGCAATTAAATAAAGAACATACAGTATACAGCCAATGAAAAGGTTAATATGCTGTCTTTCCAGGTATCATCACCTGTGTTATATTAAACATGTCAATAAATGAGGCTATGGGAGGTGAGCATTAATCAGCCTAAGTTTTAGAGTTGTAACAGTTCTGTGAAGCGAATCAATGAGCAAGTTAACCACAGTTCCAGAGAGTTAGTGACAAAGTTTACTTCTGCAACATTGCAGAGGGAGGGCCCAGAGCCTGTGCAATAGATAAGACAAGTACTCACATGCAAAAACACAAGCACACACACGTACTAACACATTTGTCCATGTTTGTGAGGACCTTCCACTGGCACCTAAATCTACACATAAATCTAACCCTAACCTTAACGTCAGAAATCAATAGAGAACATTGTGACTTTTTTTGTATAAAAAAAGCTGCAGTTTATATCCAGATGTCCAGATGTTCTTATCCTTGTGGGAACTTTTGTTCCACACCAAGATATAAAAACATGTCCACACACACACACACACACACACACACACACACACACACACACACACACATACACACACACACACACGAACACACAGAGTCAGTGTTTTCTCCTGAGTCAGCAGTTGTGGGTGGCAGTTTCATTTCTCACTTAACCTGACTAGAGTAATGAGAGCAGCCCAGACAGACGGTATGTACCTCCTACTTCCCCGTGGCCTCATACCCCTCTACTATTGTATTACACAGAAAAACTCCACCCATGTCACACTTTTTATGACTGTTTGACAGAACATATGAAGTCATTCATAATGCAGTATGTTTGTGCATAGAAGGATGCTGCAGTCCAGGAGGATCACAGCACCACACAGTTTATCATTCTACCTCATTTAATACTCCTACATTAACCTGTCAAGTAATTAAGCAGGCCCTCCCGGGTGATGCCATGACTGGAGTGCCATTTGATGTTATATTTACATATATAGTATGTGTGTAAAATAAAATAAAATAAAATAAAATAAACAGACATTTTAAACAGAGATAATGTGGCCTTCAGAACAACCTATATGCATGTTTCAGATAAATGTCATTAATAATACCTCTGACAGCATTGCTGTCTACCCTAGCCTACTATAACTACTGTATACGTGACCTTAAAATATAATAATTCAACTAGTTCAAAAAATCTTATTGTTTGCATTAAGGTGTGAACCCATTCAACATCTCATGTCTGAAGTCATCCTTTTTTCTATGAGTCATCCGTTGTAAGTCATGCAAAATGTACATTTTAGTGCCTCACACATTTTAAAATGCACTAATGTTTTAGCATTGACTTATATTACATGGTAAATTATATTTATTTATGTATTAGGTGTGCGCAATATGATATTGTGTTACAAATTTTGGTAAATGATCTGCACTTATATGGTGCTTTTTTAACCTTAGCAGTTTTACAAAGCGCTTTACACTGTGTCTCATTCACACACCAATGGTAGCAGAGATGCCTCACAAGGTGCTAATTTGCCATCAGGAGCAACTTGGGGTTCAGCATTTTGCCAAAGGACACTTTGGTATGTGGTGTTATGCAGGCCGGGAATCGAACCGTCAACCCTACGATTAGTGGACTACCACCTGAGCCACAGCCCACAAATTTTTTGCACACCGCATCTGTTTGAACTGCTGGTCATGCTGCATCACTGGACAGCATAACACACTCAAAAGTGTTATCTAGCCTCTTCCTCATACTTGAGCTCAGGGACACCCACGATTGGCTAGCGTCACTGTGACTGACAGGGGAGAGAGAGTATGCCACCCCTCCCTTGGTTTCCAGCTACAAATGGCTGTGGCATCATGAGGATTCAAACTGGCACACTTTTATAGATTTTGCGAATATCATCAGTACTTTTATAACACTAAATACGTTTTTCTTTTATGCTATTTTTGTAGCTATTTTTTGGCAAATATTATGGGGCACGGTGGTTTAGTGGTTAGCGTGCTTGCCTCGCACCTCCAGGGTTGGGGGGTTTGAATCCAACCTCCGCCTTGTGTGCGAAGATCGCATGTTCTTTAGGGGTTTCCTCTGGGTACTCCAAATATGCATTGTAGGCTGATTGGCATTTCCAAATAGTCCATGGTATGTGATTTGTGCCCTGTGATGGGTTGGGACCCTGTCCAAGGTGTCCCCTGAGTTATCTCCCAAGTTCCCTGGGATAGGCTCCAGACTTCCTGTGACCTTGTGTAGGATAAGCAGTATGGAAAAAAATATGGATGGTCACCATTATGAACTGAATGATTTGTTGTTGGTTGGTTTCCACTACAATACAGCTTAGGTTACACGCCGGTTCATCCTATACAAATCTGCTGTGTGATGTTTGCATTTAGTCATATGGCAGACGATTTTATCCAGATCAGCTTACAAAAATGACAAAAAGATTATATCAAGTACTACAAAATAAAGCACTAGGAGGTTCTGTAATGATCCATAATGTAAAAGACTGGAGATTAATGCTGGCTTGTACAAGCATGGAGTGGTTTTTTTGCTATCTAAAAAGACAAATTCAAAATGGAACCAAGTACACAAGCAGAAAATGTCAGCACAATGAGCTCTCAGAAATGTTGAAGACATGGGTGTGTAATTATAAACAAAGGTACACAGATATATGTAGTGCAAGGACGAGTGTTTTAAATTTGAGTCAGTGTAGTGACCTCTGTATATGAGTCACATGAGACACTTCAGGTGGTCATGAACCGGTGAGGAACAACATTCTTAATGACATCTTTTAGCCACAAATGCTCTGCTGCTCAATGATAATTTCTCCACTGGGATACTTTAGAAAATGGATGAACCCTATTCATTTAGGAGTCACATTTTAAACATGCTTTCAGTGTTGACTGAGTAAAACCAGAAGAATGTTTCCACGGGGAGATGGGATGCTCAATATATGCATGCAATAGAACATCAGGAAATTCCAGTGAAATATTTATACAGTCTCATTTAAACTGAGTTTTAAAAACTTGAAAACTGCATAGACAAACCTTGACCCAAGTGTGTCCCTCTCTCCCGGTTGCTATGCCATCTGCCTGTCTGTTGCTAGGACAGTTTAGGGCCGTCAATGACAGCTCAGAAGAGACGCAGTAGCCAAGGTAACTCTGCAGAAAGAAACTCGCTGTAAGTCACTGTAGTTCCTCGTAAGGTTTTTGCTCTTGTTCCATTTACTTTCTTCTGCCTCCGTGTTGGGGGCAACTTAACATGTAGATTTTAGGTCTATTTTTAGCCCGAGAGCAGACGCCACCTCAGACTGCTAGGATTTCAGAAAGGAGAGGGTCTTCTCCCATTTCTTTACATAGACCTAAAAAGCAATTCCTCTTCTTATATCAGGGCTTAGCAGCTGTATAGAAACTACTAGATAAGTAGGAAGTCAGAGAAGAGTGAACTAATAGTCAAAATGTTTTCGAAATGTATGTACTTCATTTACCAAGAATACATTTGAGAAATCTATATCCTTGGCTACAATGTACCTATAGACTCACCAGCCACATCATTAGGCAAACATGTACACCTGCTTATTCATGCAATGATCCAAATCAACCAATCATGTGGCAGCAACACAATGCATAAAATCATGCCAATACAGGTCAAGAGCTTCAGTTAATGTTCACATCAAACATCAAAAAGGCAGAAAACGTGATCTCAGTGACTTTGACAATAGCGTAGTTGTCGGTCCCAGATGAGCTGGGTTGAGTTTCTGAGAAACTGGTGATCTCCTCAGATTTTCAAACGCAACAGTCTCTACAGTTTACACATAACAGTGGAAAAAACAAAAACACATCCAGTTCTGGCAGTTCTGTGGGTAGAAATGCCTTGCTGATAAGAATGTGGAGAATGTCCAGATTGCTTCAAGCTGAGAGGAAAGCTACTGTTTGGTAACTCATAAAACCACTCTTTACAACCATGATGAGGAGAAAAGCATCTCAGAATGCACAACATATCTAACCTTGAGACTTAGGTTCTACAAAAGCAGAGGGCCACACTGGTTCTACTCGGGCAAAGAACAGGAATCTGAGGTGCAGGCTCACCACAACTGGACAGTTGAAGTTTGGAAAAACATCACCTGGTCTGATGAATCTTGATTTCTGCTGTGACATGGAGTCAGAATTTGGTGTCAACAACATGAATCCATCCTGCCTTCTGTCAACAGTTCAGCATTTCTAGAATTAGTATTGTGTTCCAAATAAAGTGGCTCGTGAATGCAGTTAAAAAACTATAACCATGAATTCATGTTAGGAAGTGACATGAGACTGCATTTTCCATGTGCGTGCGCAAAATGTATTTGTTATGCCAGGAACAGCAGCAAGTCAGAGCTGAGTCAGAGCAGCAAGCTACGTTTTCTCAACTCTATGCAAGTTAGGCTGAATGCAGTAAAGCCACAATTCCAACCAATCATACAGCACAGGCTGTAAACCTTACTCTCACAGTAAGGTAATATTTTACATATGTTAAGTCCCCATTCAACCATATTTGGCATTCAAATAAGAAAGAAAAGCCACAAGTTGAAGTATACAGAGTGAGCAGGAATTCAATTCAATTCAATTTTATTTGTATAGTGCTTTTTGCAGTGGGCATCGTATTTCTGTAAAGCAGCTTTACAGAAATATATAAACACGGGATACAGATTTTAAATGTCTGAATATATCCCAAGTGAGCAAGCCGGTGGCGACGGTGGCATGGAAAAACTCCTTAAGATGATATGAGGAAGAAACCTTGAGAGGAACCGGACTCAGAAGGGAACCTCATCCTCATCTGGGTAACAACGGATAGAGTGAAAGTAAAGGAAAGTTCATTATGGTTTTATATGAAGTCTGTTTGTTGAACTAGTCCACAGGAAAGGAACTTATTTCAATTTCTGAGGTATAAGAGCAGCTGATGTGAGCACATTTCTAATACTGATTTATACATGTGGTTAGATGGTGTCATCTACTTCCAATAAAGTCCTGCTGAACTTAAAAGCAGTCAAGAAAAAACCAAGTAGAACTCAATGCCAACAGCATTGATGGGGATGCCTCCGCCGCCAACAAGCCTAGTCTCCTTAATATCCTAATATCGTCAGGGCTCTTTGCATAGTTTATAGTTCCAGCTTTATAAACTGCTTCTACTAAAGGTTAAAGAGAGTTAATTAGGATGAAAGAGAGCAGATAGCTTTTAATAATGTATCTTCTGTAACCGATTTAGCCTGGTCATGGTCGTAGTGGATCTAGAGCCTATCCTGGGAACACTGGACGTGAGGTGAGAATACACTCTGGATGAGATACCGGTCCATCACGGGGCAACATGCGTACACACATTCACATCCTCCTTTACACCTAGAAGCAAATTAGAATCGTCAATCCACCTACTGGCATGTTTTGTGAGATGTACCCAGAGAAAACCCATTGAGAACATGGAGAGGTCGTGTGAAACTACATACACACAAATTACCCTGAGGTCAAGGTCAAACCAAGGACCCTGGAGCATTTAGGCAACAACACTACCCACTGTATTACCATCACCTCAGCTGAGCAAGAACAATACAATATATGGTGTCCTCAGGGACATAAAAACACTGACTCTTTCCCAAAGTGGGTAAGTGGCTAATTATAGGCTATCGGCATTTATTATGACACCAGTAGCTGCAATTCCCAAAATATGTGAAGTTTAGGAACAACAGCTACATTCCACACTTATCTGGTGTACAAGAATATAATCCTGAAGAAAGACAACAGGAGAGAAACTTCACTATTCTGTAAACACAAGAACTCCCAACAACCCACATTCTAAAGTGTGTGTGTGTGTGTGTTGTTCCTAATGGTTCTGTTAAATTCCCAGTACACTGAAGTTTATCTCTCCTGCACAAAAACAGTTGAGTTTATATTACAGTATAATAGGCCATGAGATGTTTACTTTTAACTCTCTCTCTCTCTCACACACACACACACACACACACACACACTTTAATAGTCTTTCTCCATCTGACACACCTTTTGTCTTTTTCTTGGCTTGGGCTCTGTATCTAACGCTGCCTTAACTTTCTCTCAGGTTAATCCTGCAATCCCTGTCAGTCTGTCTGTCTTCCCATCAAATCTGTGTTCTCTGTCAGAATCCTCATTCAGCCATGTTTTTGTGCATCTCTCTCTCGCTCTCTCTCTCTCTTTCAGTTCCGTAGTTGAATCTTACAGCACAGTTTACAGTAACAGTGGTTTATTAAAAGCATGTGAAATAATCACATCAATCAGAATTAAAGACAAACAGACAGATAGATAAATAGCTGTGTAGTTGTAGCACATTTGCCTCATGGTTTGCCATCGTGTGCATTCTGAGATGCTTTTCTGCTCACCTAGGTTGTAAAGAGTGATTATCTGACTTACCATAGACTTTCTGTCATCTCAAACCACTCTGGCCATTCTCCTCTGACCTCTCATCATCAAGGCTTTCTGCCCACAGAACCACCACTCACTGGATGTTTTTTGGTTGTTTTTTTTTGCACCATTCTAGACATTGCTGTGTGTGAAAATCCCTGGAGATCAGCTGTTTCTGAAATATTCAGTAAAGCCAATTTGGCTGTGTGGATGGATGCACGAATGGATTGGTGATGGATGTGTTGGACCCAGAAACAATTTTTTCCAGATAGCCGAGTATAAAAGAACCTCATGTCTGGACCATAAACAGGCTTTTGATACGTACGAGCTGAGAGCCTGTTGATTGATGGCTCAGTTTTTGTAGTTTGCAGTTACCAAGCAAGAAAGCAAGCCAAAGTCCAGGAGCTAAGAACACCAAGCCCTGACTATATTTCATAACCATAAGCACATGCCCCATCAGCCAGCTCGAAGTCCACTGACTGTACCTGTACCTGAACATCCTGCCTGTGGCACCAAACACACCTGGCAAGCGTTTTTTCTCTTCTGCACAATACAGCCACACCATGCACACAAATCCAAACCTACTGAGTAAAACAGAACAAGAGGCAAATCCTGAAAGCAAGCTGAGCAAATGAGACAATGCACGATCACAGAGGACAAACAAATAGGAGTTGCATAGTCTTATGGAAACCTTACCTAATATTTATTTATACTTTTTTATGTTTATTCCAAACAATATCTCGACAGACATCATGCACTAAAACATGGTCATGTGTGATATGTGCACTTTATTTTCTATTTCAGAAGTTCAGAATTTTGACAGTATGTACTCTGGTGTGACATTACATTCACACACACACACTGGCAGCTGGAGATATGGCAAAAAAAAAAACCATCATGTCACATTACTTGATGTGTATTTACTGATAAAGTGCCAGTAAAATCAGCCGGGTTTTACTTACTTCAGGATTTAAAAACATTTTAAAGTAAAACTTATGTAAAAATTCACAATTGGTTAAAAACATTTCTTTTTAGGCTTTTATCTAAACACACATTAACACATATTATTTTCGGGTATCATATTTTGTTTGATGTAAAGACATTTTCTTACGTTTCAAAATTTCAACGATTAACGATTAACTGTTTCCTGAAATAGTGCTGGTTACTGGCCTGAAGCTTATCGCTGTTTGCTCAAAATGACTGCAAAATGTGCCAAGTCATTTTTCTCAGCCTTCAAAGTAGAAACATGCACATCATTTCCCACACTGCTTCAGATGTATTAAAGCCAGACTTCGACGTAGTGGATTCTCTTAATATCCTAACACTTATCATACATGTGAATGCTAATGGCGTTGTTTTTTCTAATAGTTTCATGATATACTATTTTGATGAACTGTTATTGGTCTGACCAATGGGTGTGTTATTACACTAAAACAAAAATCACCCATTTGTTGAAAAAGAGAGTTCTGAGATGCAAATGACCGTCCATGATATCCTCCTCATGAAAAGAATTTGTCATCCCACAATACTGATGTATTTATGTACTGCAACATGGTACATAGAATGAGAACAAGCAGGGCGGAAGGCAGCGTCCCAACCCTAGTCGAGGAAGAACAACTAATCCCCAACAAAAGGAGCTTCCTCCGCAATATGGAAGTAGTTCAGATACATTTCCATTTATTTTTCTTGGGGTTAAATTATGAATCCTGATAGGGTTGGCTTTTCATTTTCACTGGAATTTTAATTTGTGAATAAAATTCATTTTCTATTTTATTAAAACATTTTTTTTAACCTTGATGATGGTCAGGGTTAAGATTTTGGGATCAATGTTTGTATTTGCACAGCTCTCAAGACTGTATGCTGATGAGATTTGTGGGCAAAAAGTTGTGTTGTGTTGACTGTTACTATTTTCATATCATCATTTATATTGTTACAGCAAAAAAATTGTCAATATCGCACATTCCTCATATGTAATGGTCTAGTTCAGAATTTCCATACTTAAGTGTGTTATTATCTATAATAACTGTTAAAAATTAAACAGGCTGCAAGTTTAATTGTAATATGAGGAATAAAATCACAATATTATATTAGATTATATTATATCCTATTTTCTTGAGAATGTCATTATTAAAGGGAAAAAAAAACAGGAACACTAGGTACAAAAATACATGTTATAAATCTTTTTACAGTGAGGCAACCATTCAGCTGGTCAGCATTATAAAAGTACTAACAATACCTGTGATATTCTCAGTGCATCTTTAAATAATTTCCCGTAATATTGATAAATTGTCAGTTTGCCAAATTGAACACAGTGGACAGACAGACAGACTGACAGATGGGCCTTGTCTACCATTCAGAAAGCTTTATTTAACAACATGCCCAATGCCAGCTCCCCAAACCAGTCGCACAGAGTAGAGTAATCCCACACCCAAATCCACAGCAGGTATAATACTGGATTAAGGCTTTCACCGAGGCATTAAGACTGCTGCAAAAAATGTGCTTTCACACTCCTGTGCCTTCACCCTCTTTCTCCATCATACAATCAGACAAAAGAGATGCGCTACACAGTCTATCTAATTCATGTTAGGTATTCCATCAGACATCTGCTCGATCTTTCTTTAACTGAAAGCCATTTTCTCTTTTCTGACCTTGCCTCTTTCTCAGTTAGAATGATGCTATTTTCGGTTCCTGCATGTATGGATGGCACAAAAGTGAAAAAAGAACCTGTCTCTTTTAAAGACAATAAATGCATTCCTGCATTGGGCTCTCTATTTCTGTCACATAAAATGGATTAAATCATGAATTTACTAAGGGAAGTAGCTAATGATTTCGGATTAAATCACTGGAATTGTACACTTGCACAGTGTACACGCAAAACACACACACACACACACACACAGAGCGAGGAAAAGGGAAGTGACCTGCCAAAATATCACTGCTAATTCAGGCACCAGACAGCACAGTGACATCTATAGATGCTAAACACATACAGCATGAAGATATTTCTTCAGAGTAGCAAGGGCTGTGCTGTGTGCGATGTGCTGCATGTGACTGCATGTCTTGTGATCTTTCATCAGGAGTAAAACTTGTTTATTAATATGTTTATTATTGCACTTGATTCTTCTGTACCTCCCTCTGTAGTGTAATCAGTGATTCAGTGGGAGTCGCAGGAAAATCAGGCTGAAATGGACAATTATACAGTGCACGTGTCCTTGGATGTCCTATCCACCTGTGTTTGGTTGTGTGTGTGTGTGTGTGTGTGTGTGTGTGTGTATGTGTGTGTGTGTGTGCGTAGTGCTGTATATGAGACATGTCAAAAGCCTTCACACGCTCCTCCCCAGAGGCCTGTATATGGCCACACTGCTTATGTAATGAAGGTTGAGGTGACAGCAGGAGCACACACATACACACACACACACATATACACACACACACACAAACACATAGGCATTACACACAATGCCATTACTTAATGCACACCCAGGCTAACAATATCTGCTGAGACGTGAGGTCTGCTGGAGTTTAGCCAAAACGTCAAGGCCTAAAAACCTTCTAGAGAAATCTGTGTCTCTACCGTCAGTGACAGCCACTGTGTAAACCTGCTGTGTGTGTAAAGCTGATTTTAGACTGTGTGATTTCAGCATTCTTTTACAATTATTACTTGTCATACCGTATGACATGATCCCAAAAAGAATCTTTGTTGAGTTCTTTAACAGGTTCTACCATAACATGCGGTTATTATAATATAAAGATCCTCTAGCAGTAGACAGAACTGCAATTAAAGAAAATTACTACATCCCGGCTCGTCCAGAACACGTGGACGCTTTTCTTTGTTTTGGTGGTGATGTGATGGTGCAGAATCATTTTCGCAGCCAGTAACACTGCAACAAATATATAAGCAAGTGAACATACCTTGACAATGGGCAAGTTTATATTAATAATAGTTCTTCTTATTATGAGTATTAGTATGAATCAAATATAAGATTATTCAGCCTTTATGGGGGATTATGGGGTAGTTGGAACCTATGTAGGATAAGGTTTACAGAAAATGGATGTTTCTCATTATCTAAAAAGTTGAGCAGATCAAAGAAATATCTTTTTACACTGTCAAATAGTGTACTTCTTTTGAATTGTTTTTCTCATTAAAGTTGTCAATGTGGACTTTATATAAATTAGCTGATACACTTTATATAGTGGTGCTCTGCCCGACCTGCCCTTATGAACAAGCAGCCACAACATACAGTCAAAGCAATGTGAGAAAGGAGCTTCAAAAAAAAAAAAATTTAAACATTCTTATTAAAACTGTAATTGGATTCTTCATACTTATTACTACAGTGTCGATTGCATGCTGCGGATGACTCACAGATGAGCCGCGTGTCCTCACACACTCCCTGTCAAACCATTTTGAGGATGAAAGGCTTAAAAGTGGGACAGAGGAGTATTTTTATTTTTTTTTTAAAGAAACAATCCCGCAGTTGTAAAAATGGGAGCGGGACTCCCTCCAACCCAGAGCTCCGCCTCCTTCTCAGCTCGATTCTGTTATTAAAAGCTACAGAGAGAGAGAAAGGTCGTTTCACA
This sequence comes from Ameiurus melas, assembly GCA_012411365.1. Lineage (NCBI taxonomy): Eukaryota > Metazoa > Chordata > Actinopteri > Siluriformes > Ictaluridae > Ameiurus > Ameiurus melas. The sequence continues at coordinate 12,012,648 of CM022774.1, forward strand.
GAGGGGCAGACCAGGCAGGCCTGCGGAGCAGCACCAGAGCAGAGGGGTAATTGAAACGTAATTGAGAAAAAGATCTGAAGCCCATTAATTAACTCCGAGAGAATTGTAGTGTGCGTTTAGCAAATGTGTCTACAGCTACTAGAGTGTCTTCACAAGCGATGCAAAAGTCAAAGACCATGCATCTGCATCTTTTTCTAAACGCCCTAGTCATTAAACCGATGATCAGTTCATTTTAGCAGCAAGTGGAGGACCTTTTAAGAAGGAGAAGATACCAGTAAACAAGACCTTTTAAAAGGAGAAGCCATTAAGAGTAGGACCTTTTAGAAGGAGAAACCTTTTAAACCAGACCCTTACTAAAGCAGCTAATGTGATTATAGTGCTCGGTGAGAGGTGAGCAAATTTAATAATCAAAACCATTAAAATGTGTTGTGTGAGAAAAGCATTCATTATGCTTTGCGTGCATGGCAGCAATGGTATCATTTCATCATCTCTTGGAACACCAGAGGCATTAGCCAACGGCAAAAGCTGCTGGAAAATGTCCCCTTTTTTCTGAATAATTCACAGAAAAGAAGGAAGGGGAAAAAAAGGAGTGTAACTTGGACACAGTGCTTGTGGACAGTCAATAAAGCAAACTGTGAGGTCAGGCAACCATTTACCATGAAAAGAGCAAACAGCGATCATTCAAACAAAAGAACTCTCACGTCTAGTTCAGAATGACTAAAGCAGGAGATTAGGATGACTCCAGGTAGGAAAAAAAAATTTTTTAGAAGATGAAAAAACAAAATCAAGAAGTGCATAATTTCCCTAGATGCAGCATGCAAGTTGAAGGAATACCAGTGTTAATGGAGAGGTCATGCGCTACACTTGGCAAGCGGTTTTAAAACCCAGCGCACACTTTGCAGTTGAGTGCAAATCGCTAATCCAACAGCTTTTAGAAGTAAAAGCATGATCTGGAACATATCATTTGGTTGGGTTTAAAAATAATAATAAAAAATAATTTGGAAGCTGCTGCTCTCATTTTGTGTGAACTTTCTGATTCAGCATGGGAAAAACCAAAGTGAGAATTTATTCTGTTTTTGGGTTGGGGGGGGGTGTTTCTCATAATGGTGCGAAAAGCACTTCAGGGAAATATCCCAACACTCTGCACTCGACAGCACACTGTAGACCATTATCTATTTATCACTAACTGTGTGCAAGACGCCAAAGTTGTGCTCACACCGGGACTAAAGCTAGCCAATCCTGTGCAAGGCGTAAATAAGTTTATGGGAATATAAGCATGCAAATCAAATTATTTTCCCCAGAGGTAAAAGAGGATCCTCCAGCCCCTCTCTGGCATGCACGTTCCGATATAATCTGCAGAGCAGCAGGAACAGCAGACCTCCCACTGTACCCAAACCATCTGTGACCCCTGAACTACAGCACCGCACAGAAGCACGTTCCCTGGAGTGCGCACTTCTGCAAGCAGACGCTGTCCTCTCCAGCTCGGCTCGGGGTCACTCTGATCTGTTTCTTTGAAAAGAAAGTACAGCCAGGCTAACAAGTGCAGTGAGCTTTTCTATCAGAATGATATAAAATGTGAAATAAGGCCTACATTGATGTTCTATTTAATAGAGCCAGTATGTGTGCTAAAACTGTAGGCTTGCCAGGTTTAGCACAAATCTGTGACATGTATGAATATTATCATGCTCATGCATGTATTTTGCTTGCCTTTTCATACCAAACCTTCAACGTAATTTATTGCGGTGGTACGAATTAGTAGATGTGTAGTCTATTATGATATTCTGATATTCTGATCACATTGCCCACTCCTATCAATCAGCTAGGTCTATAATATAATATATAATATAATACACATAGCATAACTCACTTCTATTTGAAGCCATATTTCTGCATATTGGATAAAAAATCCAAGTTCAAGCTATTTTCACGTTTTATTCTACAACATAAAGTACATCAGTAATGCCCGACTCGTGACTTTGTTAAGCTTTTACGTGGCTGTTGCTGACAAACGGCTAAATGGGAGTACAGAGGTTGTCGGGGACATTAAACGTCATCACGCCGAACAGAAAAACTCATCTACTACAGCCTCGTTGTGTTTATATGCTTTTGAAAACTATTCCAGCTCAAACTTTCCAACTTGTACATTTATCGATTTATCGTACTTTCCAAGTGCAGATTTTTTTCAAATTGTAGTGCGATAAATTCTATTGGAAGCTTTGAAGTCATGCGACCGTGATGTAGCTCGTTTATAGCCTAACTTTAGCATTTACTTCTGGCGATTGTATTTAGCCTCCAAAATTCATAAAAGTTGTGTTAAATTTGTGAAGACTATCTTGATGAACAAAACGTATAAGATTCATAATTGTTTTTGTTGTTTTGGGGTTTTTTCTTATTATTATTTTATACTTCCAGTGCAAATATCCAGTATAAAATTGATAGAACATTTTTTTGCAGCATCTATATCTACAGCCTGTTTATATACATATTTCCTTCACTGTAGCACTGTAGCTAACATCAGCTAACTATTATTATTGATATTACCAAAAAAGTTCAGCTCACTGCATACAAACAGCTATACATCAATGTCTAAAATGCAACACTTTACAAATCATTTTAATGATAATTATAATTAGAATGCGATTTAAAACACTGTTTGCACTGCAGCATGGTTAAGGCTGTTGTGGTATAGACTAGTGTGTGTGTGTGTGTGTGTGTGTGTGTGTGTGTGTGTGTGTGTGTACATGTCTTACAGTAATACCAAAAAAAGGGGAAAAAGCTGCAGCTAGTTTGTTAAGACACATTAACAGTTTACATGTACGTTTTCTTATTTACTGCTGTACTAAAAACAGGAAGGAAGAACTTTTGTAGCATCTTAACAAAGTCTTAACTAAAGCAGAAGAGCAACTCATAAATTCCATCTATAATTACACTGCAGGCTAGATGCTAACTAGTCTGCAAGCTGCTCAGCTAATTATTAGCTAACAAGTCTGCTTTCCTGATAGCTGGCTAGCATCGTCCAGACTAGGATAACAGATATCACATGGACACAGATTGCTTTCATTCATCATAGCTAATCCCGTTGTCCTCTCTAGATGAGAAAAACAGATGGCTGAAATCAGGGGACATGCTAGGAAAAGAATAAAAAATTCAAAAAAAAAAGCTGAAGCTAGCACTTTCATAGTTTTCCCTCTTACTAGCATGCTAATATCCCAACGAAACCCAGCACCAAATCAGCACCGTTTCTTCTTCTGTCCCATCAAATCTCTGTCCTGGTGAAATTCCCCCACTGGCCCTTCTCTATCACGGCCCCCTAACAATCTCCATCTCTGAATTGGCTACATCACTCTCCTCTCCACTAATAGCTGATGTGTGGTTGGCGTTCTGGTGCACTATGGCTGTTGTTGCATCATCCAGGTGGATGCTACACACTAGTGGTGGTTGAGGAGACCCCCCCCAGCCCCCATATGATGTAAAGCCCTTTCAGTGTCTAGAAAAGTGCTATATATATATATATATATATATATATATATATATATATATATATATATATATATATATATATATATGTGTGTGTGTGTGTGTGTGTACTGTAACTAAGCACAATCAGAACCCTCTCCAGTTTAACTGGAGAATAATCCATTGTGGAATGGGTTTATTTTACTACACTCAATATGGATTTCCATGATGAACAGAGTAAAAGAGAAAGAGCAGAAAGAGTCAATGGTCCTCTATGCCAACACAGCGGTCGGTTTATCACACATCTGTTTTCCTTGGGCTTACAATACACCCACGTGTGTGTGCGTGTGTGTGCGTGCTTGCTCTCTGCTTCAGTCAGACAGGCTCAGAAAAAGAGACTCTCCACACCTTTCTGTCTAGCCCTGTCAAGGTCAGGTGTAAATAAATGTGAGCCGTTTTTGTGCAGGGAATGAGACCTTCATGCTGCAAACTTCCACAGAACAAGATTTTCATACAAAATCTAATCTCTTGATCTATTATTTAGACACGTGGAAAAATTAGCTTGTGTTATTGAGAGATTTATGATATCAGAGAAGTGCATATTTTTAGTCTTTAAGATGTAATCAATTATGTAGAAAGAAAGATTTACATTGTTACATAGAATCATACGTATATCCCAATAAACTGTCTGAAAATGTTATTCTGTATAGTCTTATTTTTATGGTTTATTGTCTGTGATTAAATGTGATGTTTTAGTTTTAGGTGATAACTTTCCAAAATCAAACATTCCTCCCATCAATCCAATTTCCTTCAACTGAACTTTATTTGTTCCCATCCATATACCCTATCTTCATTCCTATACGCCATCCCCCCACTCTATCTTCATTCCTATCCTTCGTCCATCCTTAAATTATTACCTCATGAAATCTACTCATCTTTCCAACCCTATCTTCTACCTGTTTCATCTTCTTCTATTCATCCTTCCTTTTGCTCCACATAATTTCCTAATTTCTCATTTCTATCTAGTCATCTCTTCCCCTACCTGATTTTGATACATCCATCCATACAATCTTACATAAAACCAGCCTTCCTTTTTCCTTTTTAACCTATCCATTCATCCTGTTCCCCTCCCTCTGTCCATCTATTGATCCTTCCATCCATAAATACCTTTCCTCCCTTACTCCAGTCTATTCATCCACCCTATCTCCCCTCCATTTTTCTATCCACCCATCCATCCATCCTTCCTCCCTTCCATCTATTCACCATTCCCTCCATCTACCCATTTACTCCCACAGCATCCTATTGTCCTTCCATTCATCCATTCCTTCCGTTATTTATTCCTTCAATCCATATGCTTTTCTGCTCTTTTTAATGGTGGTTTGATAATCATAATTCAATTCTGTGATACAATTCAGGATACTAGTTATGTAGTGGCTTGCGCTCGCTCGCTCGCTTTCTCTCTCTCTCTCTCTCTCTCTCTCTCTCTCTCGTACTCCATGCCTAGAATAGAGCATCATAGTGTAGTCCAAAGATTAGCCTCATTTATCTGTGTCAGGCCTCATCAGTCCACTTCCTGCTGCTCATTCAACCTGCCTCTCCATCCGAGTGCTGCTTCTACACACTCACTACTGTGGACTCTCTGCATGCTATTTACCAACAAACATTGTTTATCACTGCCAGAATTAGAGCTTCAACTCTCTAACCAAAATGATTTTTGGAGCACTTGCATAGTTAAGAAACATCTCAATGATACAAGAAATAAACATTAATTAGGCAGACGCCTAACCAAAGTAAGTGGTATGGCCTGAGATCACAGAACTTCAGAAATGTGTGAATGTTGATTTTTTTTTTGGTACCTTTGGCTAGGCAACACACCCTTGTTTGGAAAGGCTGATGGAAAAGGAAGAAACTCCCCAGAGATGTGGAAGGCAGGAATGCTGCTCTGGCTGCCTCTTCTATATGCTCTCAGGGAAGACTTCAGAGAGATGACACGTGGAGAACAGCAGAGGTGGAGACAGAGTCTTTCTTTCTAAACATACACTCTCTCACTACCCACATGACTTGACCCAGGAGGGGAAATGGAACAGAAATGGGCAGTGTTTTAGCTCGAGTCTTATCTCTGCATGCTATACGTCAGCCTGTCATCTCTTTACTACTTCTCCCAGCGTCCCAACTTCAGCTCCAGCCTGTAGTAAATCTGAAACATGCTCCTTTCAGTGAAAAACAGTCCAAACACCTTGGGGTGAATTAGTTGCTAGCCAGTGCGTCATAGAACTAAGAAAGCATGCATAATAAGGAATGGTTATAGCAAGCCAAAAATAACAGTTGTAAGGGTGGGTTTCGCTATTCCACAGATTGTTTCTATCAGTGCTGCTTTCCTGTTATTGAATTCCTTTCTCGATGCATATCCTCCTTCACACTGGACGCATTCTCGGCTCATGTCACCAATAAAGTTCAAGCTGCTTGGCATTGGCTTTCTATGCCACCCTTGCCCATCATGCATTTCCTCCACCAGGAGCCTTACATCTTCTCATCCCTGACACACTGGTTTAGCCCTGTCACTCAGCAGCTACTAAAGTTTGTAATCCAGCCCTGACTCTACATCACAGATAATCCATAATGTGAATTTGGCCAGTCTTGAAAATGGATGGTCAGGACTCTTCAAGGATGGAGAAACTTTGTCTTATATTTGTGGACACTGGTATTTAATGTGGCATCTTATTTCCTAAATATATCAGTGTATATCAATAATTCTCTTTACCTGTTTGATACTTTGGGATTGTTAGAAGCCGTCCGCAAAAAATTGCATATTGTTTAACATATTCAATCCAAATCCAACTCATCCATTCCTCCATTCATCTACAATAACTGCTTTGTCTTGGTTAGGGTCATGGTCTAGAGCTGGAGTCTATCCTGGGAGCACTGAGCGCAAGGGGTGGAATTCACCATGGATGGGATACCAGGCCATCACAAGGCACTGTACACACACACATTCACACCTAAGAACAATTTAGCGTAGACAATCCACCTGCATGTTTTTGTACAGTTGGAGGAACCCAGAAGAAACAACAGGAAACCCACGCAAAAATGAGGAGAATATGCTAAACTAAACACAGGCCCAGATTAGAACCCAAGCCCGAAATCCAACTGTAGTATAGTTAATTAAAGATTCCATTTATTTTTGAATGGGCAAATGACTAGCCTGTGCATGTGTGACAACCAGTAACAGTATTTTCTCACCACTGACATTAATATTATTCAATGTTGATATATATTTCTTGGTACCTTGATGCTGTAACTACAGCTTGCTACATGTTCCAGAATCCCACCACCTGCTGCACCCAGACATCAACTAATTCTGTTCCGTATTCTGTTCAATGTTAGGAAGTTTTTTTTAATTAGCAAAATTATATTTTATTATGCTAGCCATAAAAGAAGGAAGTACCTCCATTATTGTACAGTATTGTGCTTTATGCTTTGGTACTTCCCTTCAATTAATGACAAAGTATCATTAATCTCATCATCATTTAATCCCTGAGTAATGCCATTCGAAATTAACACACTTTACTAACTAACTAACTAACTAACTAACTAACAAGTGCAAAGTTTGGGATTACATAATGCTAGTAAATACTTTTCAACCTAAATAATTCTTCTTGCAGGCTATAATTATATTGGAATGTGCAAGCATTCTCTCGTATGCTGGTCAGTACATTTACGTCCACCCCTTTATGTAGTGTGCACTATATTGTGCACAACTCTGGCTTGTGGTTGAGGAAGGAACAGAGATAGTGACAAGGGAGTAATTTGGTCATACTACAAGAATTGTTCAAATGAGCAAGTGAAACACGAGACTGATGGTAAGCCAGTTAAGAATAGAAAGCTGTTTTCAGTCATGTTTTTCTACTAAGTTCCTCATTACACACAGACTCCAGGGTTGCTGAGAGACTTCTTCTGCTCCATCACACTATAGAGAGAATGGTATTGAATGTGAATCTAGACCAACAGCGAGGATTAAAAGCAGGGTGGTATGGATTAATGCAAGCAACAATTCTAGGAAAGCACACTCATACCTAGTTTTACATTCAGCTGCAATAGTGTAGAGCAAACCTTTTAACTTGTTAAGGGAAAAGAGTTGCTTATCTGTAACTCAAAATAAGAAAGCAATATGGGGGTCATTCACAGCTCACAGTAATGCATGTCTTTGGGCATTTTCACACTTGGCCCAAATGCTTCAGTCCACACTAAGGACCGATTCTGAGCTCGTTTAGGGGAGGAGCATAATCACAGGTTTGCCTTCACATACAAAAAACCATGGATTGACTGTGCAACTCCATATGTAATTTTTGTGCATGCAGGTTTACAAAATGGTAGGTATTAGATTACTGGGTTTGCTTATTTGTCCTGTGGTACCAACACTTTTTTAAATTCAACATGACAACGTGACTTAAAACATTACCATAACCGTTGCAGACTGGACCTCGGTTAGATGGAAAAGAGCCCGTGACCACCATTTTCAAGAGGACATGGGATGAGTTTTCTGGACTACTCCTTTGGGGGGACCATGAGAGTGAAAACGTCCATTCAGGACATAAGCCTGTATTGCATACATTGAATCATCAGCACTACTCACTAATGTATGACATTTAAAGCTCATTAAGGTGACTCCTGACTGTCCAGAAATATATCTATAGTATGACGCATCTATATAATATATCTATAGCATGACGTGTACCACCCAGTGTGTATTCTACCTCATGTCCAGTATCCCCGCAAAAGGCTCCATATCCACCATAATCCTGACTTAAAGAAATTACTGAAAATAATTTAAATAATGACACACTGTTGACTCACGTGTGCACAATTTAATGAAGAACTTCCTCTGATTTTCTGGTATGCAGTACTGACATAGATCTTGCGTTCTTGATATGTGCAGCTTAACTACTTGAACTCCAATTTCCACTTTTGCACATTCCAAATTGAAAGCACAGATGGAATCCGTGCACAAAGTCACCACTGGGAGTTGCGAGAAAGAAGAATGGCCTGCATGCCGACATCCACTCACTGGAGAAAGGAATGTTTTTCATCTCGACATCAAAAACCTCTTGTCAATGTTGCAGTACAATAGTGGCTTGCGTCTGTGTGCTTCACCCATGAAGGGGACCAGATGAATAAAGCTAGGATGAAAGAGGGCTGGCTGAGAAGGGCTGGGACCAGCATCATTTTACTGCAATTCCATCCAGGTAGTTTTCTTTCCTCTGCTTATACTTTGTCACAGTGACAAGTCCCATTGATCTTTTAATGCGAAAAGTGAGGTATATTAAAGAGCAAGGTACATTTACTCATTTGGAAGACACCTTTGTGCAACATGACTTACAATTTTGGTGAGATGAGCAATTAAGGATCTTGCTCAAGAATCCAAAAGGGGCTCTCTGATAATCCTAGGATTTGAACTGACAAGCTTCTAATTACTAAGCCAGAACCTGAATACACTACTGCCCATTTTAGCTTCATCATAATTATTGGACGTTCAGGGGGGGTGGAGGGTTATAGTCTGAGACACTCAAGGACCGGGTGGGGGCCCAGGGGATCCACTGACATGTTTAAAAAGAGACTTATTTTGTCTAAATATATTGGACGGTACAACAGCGCCTAGCCCAGGTTTCAACCAAATTTGGTCTTGGCCAATTCACACTCACCAGCCAGCTCTCCCATATCATACGACAGCTACAACCAGGCAATGTGAGTGCTAGCGCATGCTTTCTCCATCCTCCTTGACCCTTGAAACCAGCTATCACATCTTTTTGAACTGCTGCTCATGCCTTGTCACAGGGCAATTCAACATACTCAAAAGACAGCACTATCCACCCTCTACTGCATACATGAGCTCACAGATGGCTAGTGTTGCTGTGATTGACAGGAAAGAGATAAAGAATACGCTAACCCTCCCACCTGTACAGCATGGCCAGTTTTACTCTTTTGAACTCCCTGCCATTGATGACAGTGTCATAGTCCGGATTCAAACTTGCATTCGCTGAAGCTAGCAAAGCTAGCTAGGTACCTTATGTGAGAAATAAAACATAATTGGCCTCTGTTAAAGAAAAATAATCAAAGATGTGGTGGTATGATGCCACTTTTGGGCCCTGAAGACTTTCTAGTGCTTACACTGGAGTTTAATGGTGCATGATTTGTCTAAGAAATATACATGTGATACAACTTTCAAATGTGGCCAAAATACAGTACCTTAGAAGAATTTTGCTATCTTTTCTGATAAATGAAACAATCTTTATACTGAAAGAGCGCATGCTTTGCTCAAAAATTCTTTTTACACAGAAGGCACATAGGGACAGTGGCGATATTGTATGGTATCCATTGTGGCAATAAAATGATCGCTGAGTACTAAGGTACATCAATTAACCAACTGCTGGTGCATTTGTAAAGTTGAGTGTCCTGATAAAACGGCCATTAAAAAGAGTGTCTTCGGAGACAAACAGTACGGCTTGGCTTGCTCTGCTTTTGCACACAAACCTGTGAGGGAGTGTGTGCTGAGAGCTTGTCTGGATAGGCCTCATTTTACAGTGTGTTCTCAGAACAAGGTGAAGCCAGGTTGCTGTTCATCCCTCCCCTCTGGTGTGTAAACAAATTTCTGGTTCAGCTGGCTCTGTTTGGCCATTGGCTGATCCTGTCCCTGTCAATCACTGCCGCCTCATATAAGCACTATCTGCAGGTGGAGGTGTGTCCCTCCATATTTCACAGGCACTCGAGCGTGAAAGGTTAGCCTTGCCTGCACCTGTCACTCCCTCTGCATGGTTCACCAAACCAAACCCATTAGAACACTTTTAGTGCCCTTAAACGTGCAGGTGCAGTTTAAAAGAAACACTGACAAGAATGGACACTGAGGAATCAGTAGCACCGTTTGTATGTGTGTGCTGTAACTCAAGACAAATAATCTGCCACACAAGAGCACTCTTGATTAGACCACACACTGTGTCTTCATTACAACTTATTAACAATTAAACGTAAGCAGTACCGAGGACAGTTGTGGTCCCAGATCACCGTAACATACAATGCACAAACGTTTTATGCAACTTTTAAAAAAACCTTCAAATTCTACAACCATGCACACGTTAGAACAGTGGTTCTCAACCTGGGGGGCGCGGAAGGGGGAGTAAAGTCTTTTCAAGGAAAAAAAAAACACAGACAGGGCATCATTTGGGGACTCTGTATATGTTATTGCTTTTCAAATAGAATGTGCATAAATGAAAAACCCCGCGTTCCCTCTTCCTCTGTATTTTCTTGTTGCTGTGGAGAGGCGGAGCTTAGTCTGCCTTTTATCTAGCTGTCAGTGCAGACCAGTGTTGCCAACTTAGCCACTTTTCAGACCCCTTTAGTGACTTTTTTGCACAATAAAGAAAAAAGCGCCTAGCGACAAATCTAGTAAGTTTTTGGACAAACCTTAGCAACTTTCCAAATGTGGCCAGAACTGTGCTGCAAGAGGTCTTGCTTTCCCACTGCACTTTCACCTCTCTCACGTCTGCTCTGTTCAGTGAGCGTCTGAGAGCCAGGGGTTTAACAATGTGATGGATAACGAGACGCGCCCTTCGTCCCAATTTGCATAATTCGTATGCGAATGTTTTTAAAACGCAAGACGAATGGAATGCAACATGTTTTACATGTAAAATAGTCCACGTTTTTACAACCTAGTTCTCTTGTTCAAAGTAGTTATAGTGTTCAGAAACATTTTTGATCATTCATGTACCACACCTGTCCATTATATAGTTTTATAAAAGTCGTAAAAGTTATATTTTTAAATCATAAAAGTTATGAAAAGTAATTTTAAAAAGTACAAAAACACAAAAGCAAAAAAAAATCTATGTATCGATCTATCTATCAAAACAGATTATAGATTAAATTAGATTATATAAATAAACCAGTGTTGCAAACTTGGTGACATTGGGGAGATTTGGGGATTTTTTAGACCTCTTTAGTGACTTTATTTTGAAAAAGAGGCAGATATCAGCGACTGTCTTGCATTCAATACCGCTCTCCAGCTCACATGCCAGCTGCTGGTTATACTAGCTGAGAGAGCAGGTTCAGTGGACTCGCATGCAGTGTGTGTAAAGTTTGGCTGTTGTAGCAGGTGCCATGTCCCCAACAACCAATCACTGATCACTACTGCCCCAACGACCAATCACTGATCACTACTGCCCCAATGAACAATCACTGATCACTACTACCCCCAACAACCAATCAGTTATCACTCATGCACCTTTATTTTATTTCAAACTCTCTTCTCTCAACTAAAACTGTTTTCATTCATGTACATTTGTCAACTACAGCGTATTCTTTTGTCTTGTTTTCATTCTTGATTGAATAGTTGTTTTCTATATTTTCTAAATATGGCATTCGTTATTTTGTGATGCTAGGACTCAGAACTTCCTCTTTCTATAAGAACTTACATTCTAGCATTTTCTATTCTGATCAAACTCTTATCTTCTTCCTTTATGTAGCACATTTTGATATGGAAATACTCAGGGTAATCAATTCAACAACATGCAAATGAGTCGATGACATCATCTGGAACGTTCCGGCATCTTTCTGAGCGTGCACTAACTACTTTGCCCTGAAAAGATTTAGCAGCACTCACGGCGCCACCAGGGACTTGTCACTTTTCTGTCTGAACTTGAGGTGAGAGTTTCTCCAAAAGGACAGCCTGGGGAACTCTTTAGAGTAGCACATAATAAAAACAATTATTGATTGGTCACATGAGTCATTTGCATATTGCAACTTTCTGTTTTCTCACAGACAGACAGACAGACAGACAGACAGACAGACAGATAGATAGATAGATAGATAGATAGATAGATAGATAGATAGATAGATAGATAGATAGATAGATAGAAAAGGCTGATATGGGGGTGATTTACAAACTGGTGCATTATATATGGTGTCTGTATTAGCAACAGTTCCTGCTGGTTGCTACAGATGCTCCAACGCCTCCGCGGGACTCTCTAGAGAATTTATTTTCTGCTCTAGTTGGCAAAACTTATGGGCAGCTAATGGTTGCACGTCATAGCGCACATATGAACTGTCTGGACAAAATGCATTATATTTTCTAATCTTTATAATGCGCTCATTTATGTAATACACATGATGCGAGTTATGTAAATGTAAACAAGGGGGGGGGGGGCTGTCAGCGGTATCAGGGATCCCAGCAGCCCGTTATATAACTGGACCCGATGTGCACCACGGGAACAAACCTCAATGAAACTGCGCGACACACACACGCGCGCGCGTGTATTTCGTCTTGTGCACTAATAATCACATATTATCGCGTGCATGGCTGTTGGCTGTTGGAAGTGTGACTGAATGGTCCTTGTGATCGCGGTGTTCCGTGTCACTAAACCGTGCGTGTGTGTGTGTGCGTGCGTGTGCGCGTGCGTGTGTGCGTGTGTGTTGTTCCTACGAGACATCAGCGCCGCTTACAACTTCCGCGATTGTGTTTTCACGCACAGAGAGAAAGTGCAAAAAAAAAAGCCACGTTGAAGCACTGACGTTGTAAAAGTAGGTTACAGTACAGCAGTGTAGTGTAGTGTAGTGTGTGTGTGTGTGTGTGTGTGTGTGTGTGTGTGTGTGTGTGTGTGCGTGCGCGCGCGTAGCAGATGAGTGGCGCAGTTCTCCAGCGCTCTCGCTTTAAACTCGGAGCCGGCGCGAGCGCTGCCTGCCCGGCTTCCCCCTCCGAAACTAGCGCGCGCTGTCTATCTGTCTCTGTAACATTATTTTCCATAACAGTACAGCCTTGACTCAAGTGCCAAACACTGTTCTAGTTCAGCTCGAGCTGTTTTAATCAAATGACAAAGTAGTGCATGCGCTTTTTAAGTGTTGTTTTTTTAATATTGTAAATTAATGTCAGCCCCCCCCCCCAGATCCCGCGGATAAGCCTCGCTCTGTGGTGGGCAGAAAGCGGACTTACTGTGCGCCGGAAGTGAGCGGCTGTCCGCACTGCTGCTGCCGAGCTCCCTGCTCCCTGCGCCCGCTTCACCTCCACTAGCACTGACGGCGTCTGCTGCAGCTGAGCTCTCTCTCTCTCTCTGTTCCCACCTCCCGTGTGTGTGTGCGCGCGCGCGCGCGCGTATGTGTGTAAAAGTGTGCGTACGTGTGTGTGTGTGTAACCCAAATATGGAGCACTTGGCCAGCCCCGTTAGCTTAGCTTACGGTAGGCTGTTTCATTCCATTAAAAAAAAAAAAAAGAAAAAGAGGACTACTACTTTATAATTTTGGCACCTTTTGAGAACATGAAATAAAACAAAAATGTAACTGAAGACCTTCACAGAAATGTGTTATAGGATCTAACAGACTAATCCACAGTCTTTAAATAGAGCCATTCTTCTGTCCTGCTGCTATTACTCTGAGCTAGAGTACAGCAGGGGCATGTACTGAGTGCTGTTTATGTCAGTGTACTTAGACTTACAGCTTTTATAGACCCTTGTTTTGGGTGATTAGTCACTCCTAGTCAGTCCAAGGTTTAGGACATGGGATGGCAAAGGGAGGGCAAGAGCTCACTAAAGGGTGGCTCCTCCTAAATATACAGAAGACAAATTTACATGTACAAAATAGCTCCTTTGTTTCCTGTTTACTGACATTACTACATTGGCTTCATTAATTCACATCACTAATTGCATGGGTGTAAAAGGCATCTTAGGTGGCAAGGCTTTAAGAGAGGCAGCTGCCACACCCCTGGGTGAAGGCCTAGGGCCATCCTTGTAAACAACCTTAGTTAAAAAGTTACTGTTGATTTATGATACTGGACTTGCTGAAATGTTATTTACTTCACCGAGCCATGCACACTTTCCATCAGTTTTATTTTCCATAAACAAGGTCCCAAGCTGTTACGAAGACCGCAAAGTCAAAGCATTCCACCTATTAGTATCTTAATATTCTCATTCTGTTGACAAGATTTTTGATGTAGAACTGCTCTAGTACCACCTTATTATGATTTATAAAGACAGTCAAGGCCACATTTATATGTTAAAATAAGATTTGCTTAAAAGTACACACTGTTAAATGAAAAGCGAGGGAGGGAGAGAGAGAGAGCGCATGGAAAGAGACAAGGAGGAGGAGATGGTGGAGGGAGGTGTTGGGGCAGAATAGAACATCAACATCTGACATTTATTTTCCGCATTTGTCTCATCATCTGTTCCTTGAGGGCATGGGAATGCCTGTTTGCCTGGGTACACGAGGGCTTCTCAAGAGATTTCTCTCTCTCTCTCTCTCTCTCTCTCTTTTCACACACACACACACACACACACAGAGAGTACAATACACTCCTCTACGCATGGGCATGTCAGACATGCAGGTGGAGATCAGACTGAACACATGACCTTCACCAGCAGGCACTGTCATGTTTCCTATCTTCATCCTGCATGCAGTGTTGTTACGGCGGGGCTCATCTGTGTCCTCTGTACACCACTGTGTTTGATGTAAGAGAGGTGTGAAGCTGTCTGTAGAACATCACAGTCAGGGTACTTTTAAAAGGTTGTGCATTTCCCGTTACCCGAAGTGTCACACCCTCTACTGGGCAAATTAAGAATTTCTGCAAGGGAGAGGAAAGAGCAGCACTTTCAAAGCCAGACTGAATTGATCAAATTAATTATTGATAGAAAACTATATAATGATATCTTCCCAGTACAGTAAACTGTTTCTGAACCTAAACTTCACATTCAACATGTTCATAAAATAAGGGAGAACAAAAGGAATGCAAAATATATACAATTGAGTGACAAATGAAAGGAAAAAAAAACATAACAGAGGCAGATTTCCTATAATTTGTCATCCATCTCTATGTGGCATATTTGTGAGAATATTACAGATGACATTACAAATATTAATCAGAAATTCAAATATTTGTACGATTCTCATGACTTTAATGTATTAATTTTTCATTTAAAAAGCATTTGAGTCAACAGAGCAGTAAGAGTATTTTATTTATTTAATATTCATCCATCCATCTTCTACCGCTTACTCCTTTTCAGGGTCACAGAGAACCTGGAGTCTATCCCAGGGAGCATCAGGCACAATGTGGGGTACACCCTGGACAGGGTGCCAGTTTATTTAATATTATACAACGAATATTTTTTGTTCAATGAACATGACCAGTAAGTATATAATTCTATGATTGTTTGAGTCAACTGTTTATATGTAATTATACAGGCCCGAACATGTTCCAGCATGACTGTTCTCCGTGCATGAAGCAAGCTCCATGGAAACATGGTTTGCCAAGGTTGGAGTGGAAGAACTCAAGAGCCCTGATCTCAACCCCACTGAACACCTTTAGGATGAACTGGAACGCAGACTGCACCCAAGGCCTCCTCACCCGGCATCAGTGCCTGACCTCATTAATGCTCTAGTGGTAAGCCTTCCCAGACGACTGGAGGTTATTATAATAGCAAAGTGGGAATAAATCTGGAATGGGATGCTCAAATAGCACATATGGGTGTGATGGTCAGGTGTCCACAAACTTTTGTCCATATAGTGTACACTTATTATACATACAGTATACTATACATATGGAATAAAACATGATAGTGTGATAGGAGATGCTTTGACAGGAAAATAATCAATGACAAGGTGGTATGATGTGGCAATTGGTCAATGTTAACAATGAACATTTTATTTATTAATGATTTGAATGACATTAGCACGTTCGCCTCACACCACCATGGCCATGTGTGTGCGGAGTTTGCATGTTCTCCTCGTGCTGCGGGGGTTTCCTCCGGGTACTCCGGTTTTCTCCCCCAGTCCAAAGACATGCATGGTAGGCTGATAAAGTGTCTGTAGTGTATGAATGGGTGTGTATGTGTGTATGTGATTGTGCCCTGTGATGGATTGGCACCCTGTCCAGGGTGTACCCCGCCTTGTGCCTGATGCTCCCTGGGAAAGGCTCCAGGTTCCCCACAACCCTGAAAAGGATAAGCGGTATAGAAGATGGATGGATGGATGGATGGATGGATATGAATGACGTCTAAACTTATGTTTAATGCTGTGGAATGTCCAAGTACCAAAAATAATTCCTGTTGTATTACAGCAGCTATAAACAGGTGTTCACCCACCAGCTTTTCTATTTGTTCGTTAACAAGACAAAAAAAATGCAGCTTTTCATGTTACTGAATGCTCATCCATTCATGTAGTGTCCACCATATAAGTTCCTGTGTAAGGTGTTAACATGAATATATAGAATGAGTGCATTAATTCAAACCTGTAATTTGAATTACAGTCAGAATTCCTGTCAGCTCTCTGCTGTTACAGAAAATTCATCAACATCATATTCAACACCAATCAGATTCAAGAATTCGGTAGCACTGTAGTATAAATATCGATGTATTAAAAGCATGTACACTGCACATATAGTCCTCAAACACTAGATAATAATAATTCGGCTGCTGTATTGTATGTTGATAGTGTCGCTGTGTGTTGTTTCAGCCTTATATCATACTTACAAACTCCGAGTTCCAAGAAATGAGATTAATCAAACATGTCTCAGATTTCCCAACGTCTTCAGCATCCAATAATCCATTCGTTTTAGATAATGGTTGTGTCCTGTATTTATAGATCCATGTTGTTTGGTTGTTTTACCGTTCCCTCTTTGTAACTACTTTGTGTTTGTGTTCCTTCTTTCGTGTGTTATTTTTGACATTTTCAGCATTCTGTAACAATGCAATTTAAGTTGACTGATATTATGTACCAACAGTCAGGGGGGGTGTCAGGGGGTGTTGTCAGGGGGTATGGCCACAACTAGCCATTTTCTCGCAACAGTTCTCACCTGTATGGACCAAACAAAGTAGCAGTGATCAAATCCCTATTGGCTGTCTATCAGTTACATGGAGCAAGTTGAATAAAACTTTGATGATTTTTCATCCTCAAGCAGGAGCAATGCAGGATAGTGTTGTTTCCAGCAAGACACCAGCTGAAGGGACTCTACACAGGTTGTCAACATGGTTGGCATGAAGCATCTTATTCGCTTAGCCTCACAGCACAAAAATAACCCAAAACAGTTTATTGAAGCAACTAGTTTCAGCACTTCACTTGCTACACTAAAGACACAATGCTTGAAGCCTAAAATAAGCAAAAACAAAAAAGTGGGAAGTTAAGCTGTATTACAGGTATGACAGAACACAATGCACCTGATGATGGCTGCATGTCACAATGACTTCATACATATATGTAGTAAATATAATAAGTAATAAAGGTTTATTTACGGTTTATGGCATTTCTACATAATTCATCATTTCAGTATTTTAAAGTGTGTAATGTAACCTTGTAATTACTGCTTCGTGTACAGTGTAAAGACCTAATTACAAAAATATCGTCATTGTCCAAACACCTAAATGATGGATTGTACTATAAATGTGTGCTATAGGTAATTTCATATATGCGCCTCTTTTTCACATTATCTGAACAAAGCGCCAGGCAAGTCAGACAGAAGTATAATTACTGTATTCAGTTTTATGGTTGAGGAGGCATGATATTATACTGTGTGTTTGAAGACATATGGGTTCATTTTGAGGGTAAGGATTTTCTCATCAGCTTGACTTTTTCCAAAAATTCATTATCTATTTTAACACCAAGGGGAGATAAAGTTGCCAAAGTTGACATGGAAAGTCCCTAATCTCAGTATTAAGAGCACCCAGTTTAATCTGTTCATTCGGCCCTGGCTGATTAGCTCTAATCTTGAAGCACATAAGGTGATCTTTAGAAAGTTTAGCCCTAATTACTGGCTGTAAAACCTTCAGAACAGGCAGAGCGATGGAGACATCTTTCCTTCTCCGAGCTAACTGGAGCGAGAAGGTGACAACATCTGAATAATGTATGATTCAGGAGATCAAAAAGAATTCATCGTGCAGTTATAATAAGAAATCTAAGGCTGCAGTGGAAAAGGGATTAGACACACTTTATCAAACTCTTCATGCTCAGAAACTTCTTCTTCTTCTATTTTCCCTCCTTCCTTTTCTTCCATTTTAAATCCTTTGCCGGGTTGTTATCATTCCCACACTGTCCATACACAGAAATATGTCCAGGGTGTGTGTGGGGAGGTCTACAGCAAACACTTCTATAACAGTGTGTAAATCAGTGAGAGATGACTTCATTGTACCTTCAAGATCTAAAGATCTCTTAAACTAGAGTAAAAGAGAAGTGTGTTTTCCTCTGACGCTAATGGATACCTCTGTTGCTTTAATTACAGGAAGTCATTAGTGAGTTTCTGTAGAGTAGATCATGCTACACACACTCTCAGAAAGTGGTAGTAAACTGGGGTTTTTAAGTACAAACACAATGTTCACAAGGGCAGCCTTTTGACAAGCATTTATAGAAATTGCTGTTGTACCTATTAGAGTACATTTACACTGGCTCTACTTTGGGAAGCAAAATAAACTTTGTAGAGTATATACTGTATGTGACGATAGAAGAGACATGTTTTTTGATGTGTGTAATGGCCTAGGAAAACCTTTCACAGGGTGAAATTTTAACATTTACTACTATATAATCTGAAACCTACAGACATTCATGAACTTTCTTGAGAAAATTACATTTTGTTTCTTTTTAACTATTTCAATCTGGAGCATCACAGACATTTTGACAATTAGTATAGAATTCTTGAACTATAAATGAATTATTCCATTTCACTACTGCACTATTTGATCAAACCTGAATTTCAATGTGTGAAGAAAGCAAAGTTTTAGACAGCTTTTGGCAGACTGACCGTTTTTATCACCTTTTGTTAAGTTCTTCTCCCAAATCTGGTCATTGCAAAAAAAAAAAGCCTAAGCAGGGCTAAAATGTAAATAAAACATTTCCATATCATTTTGGTAAAATATATGTAAGCTTTCTTAAATTTGAAGTTTTAAATTTGGCCTGTTTGCCAGAAAAAAAGTCTCTCCCTGAAGTGAAACGTAGCATTATTCAATGTGTTAGTCAAGGCGGGACTTATCGAGTGGCTCCTCCCCCTTTTTAAATAGCCAATAGAATTTAGCTTACTCCACAGCCTGGGTTAAGCCATACTTGACATTTAGTATCATGGATTTTTATAATTTTGTGGGTGGGAGACATCCGATTCTAGAGAGCATTTGATTGGACAGAAAATCTGATGAAAAGCTGAAGTTTTTGATCTGTATTGGTGGTAAAGAGAAACGCTAAATTTTGCATGCATATATCTGTTTTGGAGCGTACTAGCAACCTGTGAAGCTCTGGTGAACTCCATGCCCAAGAGGGTTAAGGCAGTGCTGGAAAATAATGGTGGCCACACAAAATATTGAAACTTTGGGCCCAATTTGGACATTTTCACTTAGGGGTGTACTCACTTTTGTTGCCAGCGGTTTAGACATTAATGGCTGTGTCTTGAGTTATTTTGAGGGGACAGCAAATTTACACTGTTACACAAGCTGTACACTCACTACTTTACATTGTAGCAAAGTGTCATTTCTTCAGTGTTGTCACATGAAAAGATATAATCAAATATTTACAAAAATGTGAGGGGTGTACTCACTTTTGTGAGATACTGTATACACACACACACACACACACACACACACCAATAACTCCAGAATCACCAAGTACATCACAAATGTTTCTATATAAAACATACACTACATGGCCAAATACCATGTGGATATCAGACCATTAAACATCCCGTTCCCAAACAATGGCCATATGGGGTTGATCCCTCCGTTGCTGCTATAATAACCGCCACCGTTCTGGGATATGCTAGATTTTGTACTGTGGCTGAGGGGATTTATTGTCAGCCACAACAGCAAAATCGTTTGGGCACTGATGTCCAGCATGAAGGCCTGGTGCAAAGTCAACACTCCAGTTCATCCCAGAGGTGTTCAGTAGTCCAATCCAACCTTGGCAAACCATGTCTTCATGGAGCTCGTGTTGTGCACAGGGGCATTGTCATGCTGGAACAGGTTTAGCTCTAGTGAAGTGAAACTGTTATTCTACATCACACAAATACAATCCAGACAACTGGGTTCTTCCAACTTTGTGGTAACATTTCGGGGACGAACTGCATATGAGCATGATGATCAGGTGTCCACAAAAATTTGGCCATATACACCTTAAGGTTAACATATTCATATTAAAATCCACAAAACTTCCATTTTGATTTCATGGGAACTTTAAATGAACAAAGCTGATATGGTGGTTTATTCCATTTTTATACTAATGGGTGCAAACTATCCCTGTTCCTTACTCTGACATTATCTTGTACAACATTTCTCACAGGTTGAATTATGCAAATATCTATGACTTTTGGAGCATGGTATCATGTTGAATATGGCTCTAACCTTTGTTGCTCATTGTGCATTTGTGTAGGCCTTAGTGTAAAAGCGAAGTATGACTCTGCTAGTGGATGCAGTATGCAGAGAATAACCAAAGTAAAATCTCTTCTCAGGTCCTAAATATGGGATGTGTCCAGTTCTGATGGTAAGTGTTGGTTAAATATTGACAGGAGAGAAAGAGTGTGTGAGGAAACACTGCCTCCTACACTGTGTCCCTGTGAATAAGGGGTCACACAGGGGACAACTGAATTATGGATGAGCAAAGCAGAGGCAGCCGAACTAAACAGGCGTCAGCTTTCTCAGCAGCTCGAGTAAAGGGCGCTGAGCACAGCTCTGAGTCAATGTAGGTCAAAGGTTGAGCTGATGTGGAGGATTGAATGAGGGAAGCTTAGGTTGTACTGGTATCATTCAGATAATGGATAAGTAAGAAATAAAACACAATTGGACATGGTGTTATGGGAAAATAATCAAGAATGGGGTGGTGTGATACAGTCCGTGACACATACATGAAGTGGAGTTACTTATTTTCCAATAACAACATTTCCCAAAGTGATTTATTCAACTTACATGACAGCAATTTGACAATGATTACCATTTTTATGAGTTATAGAATGGCACATCATACTTTTTTCCAGTTACAGTAACATGTAATGTTGTGAAACCCTTACAAAATACCTCAACCTCAATTCTGAAAAACCTGGAACAGTATGGAAAATGCTAATAAAAACAAAGAGGAGTGATTTGTAAATGTACTTTGACTTGTATTTAAACAAAAAAAAAACATATAAAGACAAGGTATTTGCTGTTTTACCTAATCAACTGAATCATATTTTGAAATTGATGCATGCAGCACATTGTAAAAAAAAGTTGGCACAGGGGCAATTTAGGACTAATAGCAATGTGACAAGTTGAAATAAGGTGATGTGAAACAGGTGAGGAAATCGTCTAATAAGGAACCTCCAAAAAAGGCCTAGTCCTTCAAGAGCAAGGATGGATTGAGGCTCAACAATCCACCAACAGATGCATCAGCAAATAATCCAACACTTTGAGACCAACATTCGGGTGCAGGTGGTCATGTGACTGTGATGTAGTGAGGTGCAATGCCTGCTGGGAACTGTAGTTCAGAGTTCGTTCTCTGATACATGACATACAGAAACATATAAACACAGGATACAGATTTTATGTGTGTGGTTTTATCCCTATTGAGCAAGCTGGTGGCGACGATGACAAGGAAAAACTCCCTAATATGATATGAGGAAGAAACCTTGAGAGGAACCAGACTCAGAAGGGAACCTCATCTTCATCTGGATAACAACAGATACTGTAAAAGTAAAAGAAAGTTCATTACGGTTTTTATATATGAAGTCTGTTTGTTAAACTAGTCCACTGTTCACTAAAGGAGACTTGAGTGCTAGATTATATGCAAAATTGTATGTGGTAATTGCAGTCCTAAGGCCATAATAGCAACCGTAGTCCCAGCAACCACAGCGAAAATGTCCATATGGTCCAAAATCATTTCCATGGGGATTCAAGCAATCTAATCAGCAATCTCCAGGATGTAGCCTCCTTAAAGAAACATCTATTTACAGAAATCATACCATTAACTGCACATGATTTTAAATGTTCATGTGGAGAGTCTGCTATACAAGTTCCTGTGTAAGTTGTTACTGTAGGATTTGATCCTGTATTAGAACAAGCGTGTTAACACAAACAGCTGGAATTATTGTCAGAGCAGCTGTTATAGACACCGTCTCAACACCTCCTGACTACAAAAGTGCTGTGGAATGAAGACGTTTAGCGACTGGTCTGATTTGCAGAACTTAACCAAACAAGTGCACAAAACAAATCGCTATTAATTACAGTCATTAGCATGAGTTTACTTTATCTACAGAAAGCCACAGAGGTAAAAGAAAGAAATGCAGAAAGCATTGAAGCAGAAGAAGGTTGGGAGAACTGCTGGAAGAAGAAGGCTGGGAGAACTGCAAGGAAAGCAGTGAGCATGTTTACACATGTTCCCTCTGCTCTCGGAGCTCTTTGTGTACCTGTAATGATACGCACAGCAGCTGCGGTGTGCAAGGGAGCAGTGAGGCAGCCACCTGTCTAAAGCATTAGAGAGAAAATAAATCATTCCTACTGCACTGTAGACCTTCTCAGTGACAGACGCACAAGCTCCTTCCATACTGGCCCAGTTCTGCCTGCTCAGTTCTATTTCTGTCCTACACTCAGCACATTCAATGTGTCATATCCTATTAGTTCTCTTCCAATTAAACAACTTTTTAGCTGCTAATTTAAAAACACATTCGCTGCAACAAGGCCCATCAGACATGTTATCATCTTTGCATCTGCTTAATGCATTCGCTGCATTGCCTGCTGAGAGATAAAGAGAGAGCATACTGTGAGCAAACCAAGCATCACTCTGTCACACCATCATATCTTACCCCAATCTCTCATTCCTATCACACGCTCAGTGGTATGCAGGCCATTTGATCCACACTCAGACATACATTTCAGAATCAGCTCAATCGCAGTACGTGGATACAGCAAAAAGCTAGAAATGTAGAAATCAGGCACATCCTCTTTCGTGGTTCAAATCCTAGAAGACTACAGCAAGGGTTCTCAAACCTGTTACAACTAGGGGCTTAAAAATAAACTATGGTGCCTGTAATAATCACAACACAAACTTATTTGATGGACTTGAAAGCATTCATTTATTCATTCATTCAGTCAGTCAATCATTTCAGTGAGCACTTTATGCTGGTCAGGGTCATGGTGGATCCAGAGACTATCCCAGGAACACTGGAGGCTAGGTGTGAATACACACTGGAACGAGGCACCAGTTCATCAGAGAAAACCGCACACACATTCACACACTTGGGGGCAATTTAGCATAGCCAGTTAGCATAGTCTTAACAATTTAGCAATTTAGCATAGCCATAACCTACTGACCTATTTCTGGGAGGTGGTTGGAAACCAGAGAACCCAGAGGAAACCCATACAGACACAGGGAGAACATGCAAAACTCTACACAGACACTAACCTTAGCTAAGGACTAAAGCAGGAAATCAGATTTTATTTACAAGTTTTCCACTCACAGAATACAAATCTCTCACTCTTGTACAGAATATGACATTGTGACATTGTATTGTGAAATACTGTGGAAAAACAGAACATTTAAAGATGATTAGACAGAGAAGTATGTGCTTATTCTTCCTGCATTACATTCAAAACTGAGCACTAGTGAAAAGTGGTAACGTGACGCCCCACATATGAAACAAAAGCATAACCATTTTTGAATGGTCTTATTTTTAGTAATAAATGGAACATTAATGGCTCCGAATAAAATGGTAACTGTTGTGTTCATTGTGTCATGTTAGTTGCCTATCCAGACCTTAGTTAACAAGGAGATTTCTGTAACTGCACCTTGGAAGAATTAACTTGTACCCCTGCTTTTATCCCCTGTGCATTCCTGAAATCCTGTAATGCATTTCAAATGGTAACTGTCCATATATTGTATACTATATGTCTAAAAACACACATTATTCACTATATAGTGTAAAATACCCAGCATTCTTTTGAAGTTGCACAATACAATGCAAAAGATTAGTTTCCATGTTTCATTCCCTGGAGGGTCTTTATTCTTTCTGTAAGCACAGGATAACATAAATGCTAGGCATCAAGCAACCTAGAACAAATGACTGAAGTGATTTTTTCAGAGATTTAATAGCTCATTAGGTCTCTACCTTTAGGTACGTAGCATTTAAATACTATAAATGAAGTGAGTAAGGAGAACAGAAAGCAATACAGAGTCTCTTTTATTGCTACTCTTCACAAAGTACTTCGGCTTTCTGTGCTTTATACACTGCTCTATTACAAACATCTTTTAAAGATTTTACAGTTCTTGTCAAAATTCACAAGCAAGTCAAGAGCTGGGAAGTACTTTTATCCACTGCCATCTGAAAGAGCCACATAATGATATAAGAAGTCTTTATATCTCTAGTAGAAGCGGACATGTGAATGATTGTAAAAACCTAAACCATGTGCTTTTGCACATACTTTGCCCTTCCGTGACCACAGGGGTGTTGCTTTATAGTCGACTGTGTCATATCACAGCAAACCAGTGACTACATTTCTCATCCCGCACTGCGGCCTACTAACATGGCCGCCACGGACCACAATTCCCAGACCGCTCGCCTTCATTCTAATCACGCACACCTGCATCCAATTTCCAGCACAATCACAACCACAGTTTAAGGGGACTTCCACTCTTGGCAAAGTATACGCTCAGTTGCCTTGTCTCTGTCGTCACCAAGTCTTCTATCATGGCTGTTTATCCTGATGTTTTGGCTTTGCTTATGTTTACGATTCTTTTGCTCTGCTATGTTTGTGATGTTTGCCTGATTGCCTGACCTCTGCATGTTCATGATTATTGTGTTATCCTTTGCCTTATCCTTCTTCTGGACTTCTTGTTTTTTCATTAAACTGCCATACCTGCACTTGCTTTTGTCCTGCGCCTACATTACGTGTCAGACTGATTGATTGAAAAATATGTCATTATTGCAGAGCAAACAGATGTAGTGCAATTCTGGTAACCCAGTGCATAATGGCCCCAGTGTTCAGTAGTAAACATATGCCACTAGATTTATTTATGTAAAGTGCTGTGGAAAATGTATTTGCCCCCATCCTGATTTCTTCTTTTTTATGTATATCTCATACTAAATTGTTTCACAAATTAAAACAAAGTCGAAGTTAAATCAAAGGCAACCAGAGTAAACACAAAATACAGATTTTAAATGATGATGATTTTATTGAGGCAAAACAGTTATGCAAAAACAACTGGGCCTGTGTGAAAATGTATTTGCCCCCATAGTTACTAATTCCCCAAATCTATGCAACTGCATTCATAGTGGGGTTCAGCTGGATTAGACACAACCAGACCTGATTATTGCAAACCCTGTTCACTCAAATCAACACTTAAATAGAACTTCTTCAACAGCATGAAGTTGAAAAAATTAAAAACAAATCTTGGCACATTACTGAACCGTCCCTGAAGTGGTCGATCTTCCAAAATTCCTCCAAGAGCACAGCAATTACTCATCCAGGAAGTCACTAAAAGAACCAAGGACAACATTAAAGGAACTACAGGATTCTCTTGCATTAATAAAGGTCACTGTTCATGACTCCACTATCAGAAAGAAACTGGGCCAAAATGGCATCCATGGAAGAGTGGCGAGGTGAAAACCACTGCTAACCCAGAAGAACATTAAGGCGCATCTGAAAAAACACACCTTGATGATCCTCAAAGCTTTTGGGAGAATGTTCTGTGGTTTGATGAGTTGAAAGTGGAACTGTTTGGAAGACTGAGATCCTGTTACATCGGCCGTAAACCAAACACAGAATTCCCCAAAAAGAACATCATAGCCACGGTCAAGCGTGGTGGAGGAATTGTGATGGTGTGGGGATGCTTTGCTGCATCAGGGTCTGGACAACTTGCAGTAATTGAGGGAAATGTAAATTCTGCTCTCTACCAGAAAATCCTAAAGGAGAATGTCTAGTCTTCAGTCAGCAAGTTAAACTCAAGCACAATTAGATTATGCAGCAAGACAATGATCCAAAGCAAAGGAGTAAATCCTGGTACTAGAAGTAAGTGAAAGGCTGATCTCCAGTTTTCGGAAGCATTTAGTTGCATTATTGCTGCCTAAAGTGGCTCAACCAGATTTTAAGTTTAAGGGGGAAACTTGTTGGATAGGTGCTGGATAATTTTTTTGTTTTGTTTTGTTTTATTTGCTTCAATGAAAAAAAAATTAAATAGGTGAATAACTGTATTGCGTGTTTATTCAGGTTGCCTTTGTTTTATGTTGTATTTCGTTTGAAGCTCTAAAACTATTTAGCATGAGATATAAACAAAAACAGAAGAAATCAGAATTGGGCAAATACTTTTTCACAGCGCTGTACATGTAAGAATCACTTGTACAAAAAACATACAGTTTTACAGACATGAGAAAGTTGTGCTATGATATAACAAGTCTTGTTTGATGTTCTAAATGAACTCTGTGCAAAAAGACAAGGTCAGCTATATGGACTCAGGTGTCAATAAAATGTCCTTGGGGCATAATGTAAAGTTGAGGGTTTTGTAAACAAGGTCCAGACAGTCACTTTGTGTAAAGCTGTATATCTCGCACTGCATTCATTTTCCTTTTTTGTGACTTATTTTCTAGGTCAAGGGCTCTCCCTGTGGCAGACTGCCAGCTGTAGCTCGCTCTCACATAGTCCCTGCAAAATAAATCAAGCTTCTACTCAACTCACCCACACACACACACACACACACACAGGCACGCATGTGTACACATGCACACACCCACATACACTATTGTTCATTATAGCCTCTGGTGGGAGGGTGTGTTTTACTACTATTTCACTCCTATCTTTCTTCCAGCAAATTACACAACACGACTCTTCCAAGGTCTGCCTGAATAACTAGTTTTTAATCTTTTCTCTGCAGTAGGAGGGTCAAACTGCACACTTTCTACCAACCAATAGGAGACAGATTGAAGGCCCTGGATTGTATGAAATAACAGTAATACTTTATTTGAACCCTGTGTCATAAGACTGACCTAACAATTTAATAAGCGCCATGACAGCTATCATGCGCTGTAGTAAATGTCATTACAGTTTATGTCCAGTGACATAAGAATTCAATGTAGAAAGGGCACTGATCTTACATCAAGTATCAAGTATTGGTGTCCAGAAAATGCTGGAACAGATTTTGGAGGGGTAAAAAGAATGAATCTGGTCCAATTAACAGGCTATTATAAAATTCTATTCATGGTAAGCGTTTGTTTTCTTTACTGTTAAATTACGCTGTATAAATATTATATTCTTTTATTTGAACTTTTGCACATAATTGCACTGATATTTGTGGTTGGTGGGGGTTTTTCTTTTAAAGAGTATTATGTAAGTCATCCTGATGGATACATACGTGTGTATACATATATATATATATATATATATATATATATATATATATATATATATATATATATATATATATATACAGTCATGGCCAAAAGTTTGCGATCACCAACAATTTCATGCAATTTTTCGCAGTTAATTAGGTTTAGCTCTGTTTGGGCTATTTTGTGTCCGTTTGTGCTTCTTTCACCAAGTATTGCGTGGTAGTCGTAGCATCTGTTGTGAAAGTTGTGAAGTTGAGTTTTTTTAAATCATAATTTATAGTTTTTCGCTGTAACATAGCTTGCAATTTGAGTTGGTTTCTTGTGATTTCTTTTTGTTTAACTGATCTAGCAATTTGATATGCTGTTGTAATTTTATGCAGAATGAGTGATAATTGACAAACATTGACGTGGGTACTGCAAAAAAAAAAAGCAAAGCAAAGCAAAGGCATAACCCGGGGTGTGTTATACCAACAGTGAAACAGGCACCGACAGTTATGGTTTGGGGAGCAGTACCTGGTTCTGGGCGTGCAGGACTGTGGATTATGCCAAAGAACACAACAATTAACGGAACAGTGTATCTGAACGTATTGAAAGAGAAGCTGCCAAATTTCATAAACATTCACAATATCAGCCACTTCCAACAGGATGGTGCGCCGTGTCATGGCATAAGGGGGGGCAAAAAAGGCAAAAAAAAAAAAAAAAAAAAAATAATGAAAGAAAAAAAAAAAAAAAAAAAAAAAAAAAAAAAAAAAAAAAAAAAAAAAAAAAAAAAAAAAAGAAAAAAAAAAAAAAAAAAAAAAAAAAAAAAAGAAAAAAAAAAAAAAAAAAAAGGGGGGGGTGTAAAAAAAAAAAATTATTTTAAACAAAACAAACGGAGGTTACTGCCTTGGTATTTTTTACTGCAAGTACTAAGAACTGACAACGGTATGTGAACAATGCGTTAAACCAGCAATAAATAATATTTCCAGGATTTTGTTGTTGTAGCTGTTGTTGCCATCTCTAGCCATTTTCATGAACAGATTTATAGTGATTGCAAACTTTTGGCCATGACTGCATATATAAATATATTCCTGCATTGTTGTATTGTGAGTATTGCTCAAACATAATGTTTCAACCATTTGAACACAATCATTTGCAATGGCCATCTTAAATAATGACGCTTATAATAAAATTATATATTTATATATATATTTATATATATTATATATATATATAGTATCTCACAAAAATGTAAAGTAGTGAGTGTACAGTGTGTAACAGTGTAAATTTGCTGTCCCCTCAAAATAACTCAACACACAGCCATTAATGTCTAAACCGCTGGCAACAAAAGTGAGTACACCCCTTAGTGAAAATGTCCAAATTGGGCCCAAAATGTCAATATTTTGTGTGGCCACCATTATTTTCCAGCACTGCCTTAACCCTCTTGGGCATGGAGTTCACCAGACCTTCACAGGTTGCCACTGGAGTCCTCTTCCACTCCTCCATGATGACATCACAGAGCTGGTGGATGTTAGAGACCTTGTCATCCTCCACCTTCTGTTTGAGGATGCCCCACAGATGCTCAAGAGGGTTTAGTCCATCACCTTCACCCTTAGCTTCTTTAGGCAGTGGTCGTCTTGGAGGTGTGTTTGGGGTCATTATCATGCTGGAATGGGTGTACTCACTTTTGTTGCCAGCGGTTTAGACATTAATGGCTGTGTGTTGAGTCATTTTGACGGGATAACAAATTTACACTGTTATACAAGCTCAATAGGCTAAATATATGGCTAAATATATGTTGGTCTTATACAGTATACTGTGAATGCTATTCTTGGGGTGTTCAGAGAACATAATAAAAGACATTGTTTTGTGACAGCGACAGATATAATTCAATTAAAAAATGGCATCCTTATAAAAATTAAAGACTTTTAATGGACATCTTGAGGATGTCATTCTGTCAGCCAAATTGTTTATATCATTTGTCATATCCAGCTGCGTACACAAACATCACTGAATGGTGCTGGATTACATTCATAATTTACATTGATCCTCCTTATCGAATGACACACCAATAATAAAGACCAATCATTTCATGTCAGTGCCATTCCGTGATGTTTGTGTACACAGCTGCATATGGCAAACTATATAAACAATTTGAAATGATGCATGTTTAATTCATATTCTTTCTTATAGAGCATGTTTGATTTAGTTTACTCCTGTGTGTTAATGAATACATTAACCTACAAACACGTACTAACATGTACTTAAAGTGGTCGTTATTCACGCATGAATTGATGAGACTCATGTCGTAGTTAAGGTTAGTTCTTCATTAGTTTGTGATTAGTAACCTTAACTCATGCCTTAACTCATCATTAAATCATATAGAAGTAAGTATTAATTCAGGTATTAGAGCGTGAGTATTCATATACTGTTATTCTAAAGTGTTACCGGGACTCTTTACTATATTTTTTGCATTCATGCTTTAACTATTTTAGAAGTTTGTACTTTTACACTTAAAAATGTGAAGCTGTAGTCTAGCTTTTAAAGTATTGTTTTAGATGAATAAGGAGTTTGTGTACAATCACCGTGGGATAAAACATTGCGAACTAGCATATGCTAACAACTATTGACATAAGGTTTCATAGAATCAAACATTATGGCAGCTATCATTACAGTTACTGGTAATAATTTTACCAGTTTTTATGGCTAAACATTCATGACTTGGTTATGTCAGTGTTATAATACTGAGTTTGACTAAACTCAAATAACATTTTAATGTTGTGTTTGGGCGTAAGACAAACAGCTGCTGAGTTTAACAGATGGATGCGCAGTGACCAGGGATGCAAAGGTTATACTAAGACGTGCACGTTCTCACACACACACACACACACACACACACCCAAGAGACATGAGTCACTCTTAAGATATGAGTGTTTGTACATGTGTTTATGTAAGTGAAACAGAGACAGAGAGCTAATTAAGTGTGTCCCTTCTTGGACACATGTCCAAGTTGTTTTGCTCTCAACAGACTCCTTAGGGACCTCAATGATTATGCACGCATGCTTAGTCACTCTGCTTACATGTTCACCTTCCATGCCGTTCCCTCAGCATAGCTTTCTGGAGATTAAGAAACACATTAAGCGCTGAAGGATATTCCTCGAGTAAAACAGGTTTTGTCATGGAGAGTTAGAACACAACAGTGACCACAGACAGGAAAAGAGTCCCTCGGGCAAGAGCTTGGAATCTATCATGGATCAAAGCTCTGTTTAATATCTCTCATTTCTGTGTATGGTGTTATATTAACCTTGGCCAATACACATCCTACTACTGTAGACAAAAGTATACATTGTACTTCAGGATTATAGCTCTGGGAATGATCACAGCGTTCATCACAAACAACTTTTTTTAAAGGGATGTTGCCCGTGGGCATCTGTAGTAATTATGTTAAATTCTCATGGAATAGGCGATTTTATATGCCAGACTTTTATGAGATACTGATATACACATGCCTGTCATACTAAAAAAAATCCATGAATACTACACACACCTCATTTTAATACAAATAGATTACTTTGTCCCTTGTTATAAGCTCCTGTTGTTGATGAGTGAGTTGCGCTTGAGCATTAGTAGGTCACATGACCACAATATATGTAGGCTAAATCTGTGTTGGGAACTCAGTAACTTATCTACATGATCTGACTAGTCCATTTACATGCCATCTATATTATATTGTGCTGCATTTTAAACTCAGTTTTGGCAGGAGACATGAGAACAGAAACCTAACTAAAGTGTCTTCATACTGAAAAAAAGCCCCAGGATATAATAGAATTTATAAACAGCATGCCAATTTAGACTGGAAATATTTTAACCTGCAATTTTTTTCTACTTGTTATTTTATAGAAGGTAAAACTTGGCATGATCTTTCCACACATGCACGAACAGTCTGTAAAACATTTCTAGCACGTGAGATTGAGACAGGACTAAAATCTTAGCGATACTCTGGTTATTATTACATTAACCCACCCTTCCATGAAAACCTAATGCAATCAGAATTGTGGTAAAGTCACCTTTAGAGTGACATTTTCCAGTTTGTATACTTGGAAAAACCCCTCCAATGTATCCTGGAGATGAAGTAAATTTGCTCTTAGTATAACCAGCTAATGCAGTTTGATGAATACAATATAAATGCAAAAATGAGACAAAACTGTGAAACCAACGAAAAGGCTGGGACTAAAAAAAAATAACCAAATGCTCCTTTAACCCGTTCTATTTAACACTCAGTACGTTTACATGGACGACAAATGACTGCGTTTACATGGACAACAATAATCCAGTCTTAATCTAATTAAGACCATACTTTGATTAAGAAACTACCATGTAAACACCACCCTTAATCTAATTAAGGTCATAATCTAAGTAAGCTCTAATGGAATTAAGACAGGTGAATTACTCCTGTTTTAATCGTATTATGGACGTGCATTACAGACATGTAAACACCTTAATCACATGATGAACGTCGTGTGAGAGTTTTCACCGCATTTTGCGACATGACACGTTCACACACGGCAGTTTTACGTTTTACAGAGAGAGTTCGGCTGTGTCCCAAACTGCATACTTGCCTACTATAGGCCTATAGTGTGGGAAAAGACATGTATCTCGGCTACTATACAGTAGGTAAGTATGCGATTTGAGACGCAGCCCACGGCTTCAAGCAGTCGTCTATTTGCTAGTACAGCATGACTAATAATTAACTTAAAGCGTTCGTAAAAAAGTAAACAAAAACACCCAAAACTGTATACCGTCCCATAACGAAGACCAACTCTATGTTGAAACGTAAAAATTTGGAGTGACGTCGAACGTCGTGGCGCGGTGACGTAATGACGCGGGCTCTTAATCTAATTATGATCTATAACATGTAAAACGGGAGCATGACAGGAGTATTCTAAAAGCGACTCATGTAAACACCAACAAGCCTTCCTTTCCCCTCCAATGGATTCCAACCAATCTAGTACAAATTTCCTATCCTCAATAATCACCTTTTAAGAATAATGGACATAACTGAGAACCTTTTTTGAGCTGGGGCAGAGCTTATTTTTGAACCAGAAAAATCTATTCCAAAGTCTGAATCACAGGAAGTAGCTATATCCATAAAAAATGCATTGCAATGGACCATATTTGGATGCACAGTATTGCAATCATATTACATTATATATATTATATCAAATAAAATGTTATTTGTGACATATATAACCATGCGTAGTATGACATGCAGTGAAATGCTTTTTTCGACCGCACTGATATATAAAAGAGAATTATAAAATAAAATATAATAAAGATAAAAAATATCATAAAGGATATAATATAATAGAGAATAAAACTAGAATATGTGAATAGAAAAAATTACAATTAAGAATATAATACAAAAATTACCATTATATTAAAATGACAAAACGTAAAAAAAAATTTTTACAATTATAGTATGCTAAATGGAACAGAAAGTAGAATAGAAATATGTATAATTAATTGGCAAAACTGTACATTACAAGTAGTAATCCCATCCCTGTCATGCCACATAAAATGAGTGACTACATTTCCCATCCTGCGCTGCGGAATACAAACATGGTTGCCATGGACTGCAATTCCCAGAACACTCATTCATTCTAATCACGCACACCTGCATCCAATCTCACACACAATCACACCACAGTTTAAAAGGATTTTAAAAGAACTGGTTTCTTGTTCTTGAGTCTTGCCTTGCCTTGTTTATGCCTGTTTTTGACCATATTATTGTCTCATGATCTGGATTTGTCTGCCTGCATCTCTTTATTAAAATTCTTATCTGCACTTCCTAACCTTCATTACATTAAAAACATGGCAATCCCAGTTTCAGAGCACAGTATCAGATTACTGGGTGATATCAGTACGATGTTTTAAATAATATTGAAATGGATTCAAATGTCACTGGCTTTTTGTTGGATAGTTTAATTTGCAGTTCAGTGAATGGAACTGTTTGGAACCCATACAATCTTTCTGTTTGATTCATTTGGAGACAAACATTCTAATGCTCAGAGATAAGGTTCTCCATTAGGATGCCCAAATTAATTAAATCCCATATCGTTTCCTACATGAAGAATTTGGAGCCACACTATCGATCCCACTCTCTACACTGACACTATTAAACCATTTTATATGATCCAAACAGGATTATTTACTCTGCAAAAGCTTTCACATCATTTCATGGAACATCAGCCTGAATGGTGTTGCATTATTTTATGAGTCACTCAAGTGTCTACTCCACATCGTAATTTACAGCAACAGTGGCTACTCACGTCAGTTTTATTACCGTGTATATAATAAAAACAATCAGAAATAAACTACTCTGCTTATAAAGTTCGTAATAAATTAATCATTCTCTTTTCTTAATGGCTCCTTATATACTCTAGTACAGCAGTGAAATGGATAAAAAAATGTCCAATACAAAGTCTCTGTGTTTATTACTTCTCCTCCCACTGGACTTTTTCTGCACGTATCAGAACAAGGGTCATGGAGTCTGGACAGCACACACACACACACACACACACACATGCATACACACAGATGGCTGGCCAGTGCTCGATGTATTATTTGGGTGGTCACTGGATGGATCCGTGTCTGTTAGGCTATTTTTAATCAGCCTAGTAGCACGCTGACAGTTCTCAGGCTCGCAGATTCGACTGTTTTTCAACCATCTGTTATTATATTACACTTCATGTTCAGTCCTATTTTAATGCGAGGCATCTGGTGGTATCAGTGTAAGACCAGGTGATGTGGCTATGTCAGCAAAACATACAGGTGTGGAAAAAGAAGGTAAATATATATATATAGTATATATGCTGACGTATACCCATAACGAGAACACACTGAAGACAAGCACACTAACTCTGCTATGATTAACAAGTTGTTACCTCTCATGCCAGACTATAAACAGTGACCCTGTACTAATCAGATGTCTGTTGTGGTCCTCTTCCTTCACTGAGGATATTCTCCTGCCACGGTATGCCTCCCACCATTCCTCCCCATCTCGCCATACTCTCTTCCCACTCTATTTTGGAGATATGAGCCGCAGGCGTCCTGGCATACAGTACATATCTCCGGCTGGGTGAACCAGGTGCCATGTCTGCAGAGGGCACTAATCCAGGGCTGTATGCTGCAGACTGCTCCCTTGGCTTGGGCGACACGCCCAAAGGTCGAGGGCACATTCTGCCTGGCTGGACTGCGTCAATATCAGCAGCAGAAATTCTGCCCAGCTTTGCAGCCGAAGAAGATGGTTCTTTAAAGTCACAGTCACACTAGAAATGTGAAGTTCTGAAAATAAAACCTAGCATTTTGGTGCACCAATTCACAGACCTGGTAAATACAATATAACTTTCCTAAATTAATTTAGTGGTAGTAAATTAAGTCATACATATACACAACAATTTTGGACATTGCAGCTTAAATAAGAATAACTAAATACACAAAGGTACATTTTGGTGTAGCTAGCAGTTTACCTGTGATTTATTATCTTCACATTCGTGATTTAAGCATTTAAGTGGAAAATACCTTTAAATATTATGCACAAATAATTGCATATCTGCACTTCAAACCAATTACCATATCAGACTGCTGCTGCCACCCATCTTTACATCCTGTGGTATATTTTTATACCCCTTAAATACCTTTTATATACTATTCATTTTACTAATTGTATACAAGTAAATTCTAATCTACGTAAATTGTATTTTGTGTCACGGACAGCATTTCACTGCATGTCATATTGAGTATGGTTTTGTGTGTGACATAAAATTTGAATTTGAATATTTTATAATCTGTAGGAGTTTGCTTGCTAACATGTACAGGTTATGCTTGCAAGCTAGATAGCTCACCAACATACATACACACATTATATATATCTATGTTAGGGGTGGGGTTAGTGTTTAGACTATTTCTTAGTAAAATAAAAAAAATTCTAATTTCTGGGCTTCCAATTAACACAACAGAGAAGTGTTTGCTCTATCACCAAGAGATTGCGAGTTCGATTCCCAACGATCCCACTCCCATATGTTCAAATCCCAACGATGCCACTCCCATCTGTTCAAATCCCAAAGATGCCACTCCCATCTGTTCAAATCCCAACGATGCCACACCCATCTGTACCTAGCCACCTAGGGAGCAAAAATTGTCATGGTCTCTCAATGGGAGGAATGGCAATCATAGTGACTAGCCAATTGTGGGCATATTTGAGCTCATTTATGCAGTAGAGCATAGAAAGTGCTTTTCTTCAAGTGTGATGCAGCATGTCTTGGAGGAAGCACATGGTACCTTCACCCTACCAACACATTGGTAGTCATAGGAAAAGGAAGAGCTGTCTGGTGGGTGAGAATTGGCAGGTGGAAAAAATCTGTACAAATTTCAGCTCAGTTTCTAAAACACACCTTATCCAGTCATCCAAATGATTGCATAAGCATGTGGGCTCATTTTTGATTGTAAATATTATAGTTTTGAAATCTCATGCATCTACATTGTTAATATTAGCATTCCCTTCATTTTGAGTTTCCCACCCTGTAATATGAAGACCAGAGGTCAACAGAACCAAAGCAGTTCTGCTCTTGGTAAAAGATGCAAATTTCCTTGTCAATGTTTGCCAAAGTTGACTCAACACAAAGTTTTGCTTGTGCAATTCAGAGGTTGTCAATGTGATACGGCTGTTCATGAACTGTATAATGTAATTTCAGATGAAACTAAGCGTGACCAGGCCTCAGTCCTGGGAATTCTGACTGCTGCAGTCTGTTAGATGATGTCTGAGTCTCCTTTCAGGTTTCATCTACTCTACAGCACAGTAATAAAGGCTTCACTGAGGGGATTTGGTGGTGGTTAGAAATTGTGCAAAACTGAGACGTCTTCCTGTTGTGGACTTATGAAGTTAAGGAGAGGCCAGCCAAGCCGCAGGGGAGACAGATAGAGCACCACTGAGTGAGGGGGGTTTAATGGCTATGTAAACAGGATTATCAGGAGCTGAGCTCATTCCAGTAAGATGACACCCTATGGGACCAACACATGCTCACACATAAACACACTCTCTTTCACACACACACACACACACACACACACACACACACACACGCTAACTACTGTCTGTGAGACTCTCATCCAGAAGTAGTTAAAGGGTGCTTATTAACGACATGTCCTTGATCGGACTCTCTCGCAAGTGACCAATAAAGACAGCAGTTAGATAAAAGCAGACCTTGGACATTAGTGGAGATTTCCACATGCACGGTCTAAAGGAAATGCCTCAGTACTGTAGGGGTTAAAAAAGACTGGCATCATTGTATCATTTTCATATTCCTGCACAACACCTCCTGCAGAGAAGGCTCCAAAAGTAGGTCGGTGTTTTTGACTCCCTATTGTGTAAATGAGCATAATCGGGAGTCGCTTGAGAAACATGAACAGTATGTGGCGGTAAACACCTTAAATAGAAGCCAACAATCTGTCAGTAAAAGCATGAGTAATGCTAGCTAGCTATAGTCCAGTCATCTAGCTAACATGAGCTAGCAAACAGTTAATCATTTACAAACAACTGCAGAAATATGAAGTCAATTTCATGCAGGAACAAAAAAAAACAAAAACAAAAAAATGAAAAATCCATGCAGGATTATGAGTGCTTTGTGTATGTTTGTATAACAATACAACAGGAAGAATTTAGTTTGTTCTAAATTCACTTTTACAATAGTCAACAAGTGACTACCATTTCTATGCTAAGCTAATCTATGTGACTTAAGTAATGTTAATTAGCCATATATATATAGCTAATATGAGCTACCAAGGAGTTGACAACATACAGTAGTATCATTTTTATTTATTTTTTTTTAATTTTTTGGGCAATGCAGAAACTAGAGGACTGATTATATGGGGAAACCTTTTGCTAGTTTAGTCACTTGTAAATAAAAACCTGCATATTTTCACTGCCATCGCTAGTGCTAGATAAAATTGCAGCTAGCTAAATATCGCCTCAGATGGAATTATCCCTGTACTAAAAATTATAGACTAATGAAGCAAGTATCCAGGATAGATTTTTTTTTTTTTTTTTTTTTTTTTACCAAACTCATCCAAATGATACCTCCAGATATCTAAATAACATCAATTCTCCAGCAGTGATGCATTACCTCAATGCTTTTCATGTGATGTTCATTTGTTTTTCATGTGGTGCAAATAATATGCATTTAATGTCTAATCGATTGTGCAGTCGTTCTGAACAATTTGTTTCATGCTTGGGAGATGAGTGCTTATTTAAATGAGGGGGGAAATGGATCACAGCTGAGGCTGCAGTAACCACATCAACTACAGCTCTGTCATCAAGTGCTTAGTCGTCCCACTGTTTTTATCCCCCTTCTCTCTCTCTCTATCCCCCCCCCCTCCTCCACAGACTGTTGATAGTACTACACACCACAGCTGACAGCACATGCCCAGGCAGCACATTCCACATCGTTACTACTTCAGATGTTTGTGCCCCAGAAACACTCTGATTGGTGGAAGAGCCAGGGCCATGAAGTACAGACCCAGCCAGCCAATCAGACAAGAGTTCTGTGTGACAAGAACAAGAGTGATAGTAGATGTTTTCAGGGTCATACAGCGTGACAGAGTCAAGCACAAGTGCACACTATGGAAAAAACAGAGATATTAAACTCAGGTTAATAGCGGTTATACAGTCCCTTTATGTTACACAGTGAGACAAAATATATTATTTTCATATATCATATGGTTAGGCATGGTGAGGCCCATTTTTAATCAATTCTCTCATTAAACACTGACATCTAGAGGCTGGCATGAAATATCAGAATAGTTTATACTCATTTCATGTATGAGCTCAGAATGAGATTTTTATTACACATTCATGAGCACATTAACCTTCAAAGGTGTGTGCCTGTTTTGTTTTGCTACAGTCTTAGTAACAAAACACTGAAACTATGTTATTAAAAATTTGCCTCGCACCTCCAGGGTTGGAGGTTTCAATCCTTTCTCCGCCCTGTGTGTGCTAAGTTTGCATGTTCTCTCTGTGCTTCGGGGGTTTCCCCCAGGTACACCAGTTTCCTCCCCCAATTCAAACACATTATAGGCTGATTGGCATTTCCAAATCGTCCCCCAGGTTGTACCCCGAGTTCTCCTACACAGGCTCTCCTGCAACAGTGTATAGCATACGAAATATGGAAAATGGATGGATGGGAAAAAATTCCATGATCTTTTGAACAAAGTTACTTAATAATGAAATGAAAGGAGAATTAATCCGTTGTTACAAAATACATACTCATGTCAAATCAACTTGCAACAGTGAGAAACATCCGAGTTAAATGGTGCACAATTCTTCTAAGGCTCTAAAGTTGCTCTCTTAGTCCACGACTCCACAAAAATCATCTTCATCTGCTTTCATCTGCAGCCAGTCGAGTAACCCCTCACATCCTGTTCCTAACTCATTATTAAAGAGCTTAGGCCAGAGAAAATGTAGGAGTTTATCCAAACACAGCATCTGGGTCAACTGCTGAGTCACCTCTGTTACTGGCTGTTTCCTGAAGTCACATGGAAGAAGTCTATTCAGTCTGTCCACATGTTAGATTAACACAGTGATGCTTGTTTGTCTCATTACACTCAACATGTTTGGAATGTGTCTGGATTTAGTGATCTCATCTTAAAGTGATCGTTTGGTGAGGAAAACTTCAGATTTACAACTTTCCACTTGAATCAGATAAGACATGTTTGGTGTCTGAAGTTTCCTTCTCTAGCTTTGTTCTGGAGCGAAAAGGATAAAGTTAGCACCAGGTAAAGGAAGCTTACAGCCACCAATTTCTAAATCATCATATGTTAGGTTTAAAATTTGACGATTTGCTTCAGTGATTTTGACAAAAAAAAAAAAAAAAAAAAACCAGGAGTAGGGGGTGTTTATATTGTACATTAAAAGTCCATCCATTCATCCATCCATTTTCCATGCCACTTATACTGCACAGGGTTGTGGCGAGCCTGGAGCCTATCCCAGGGAACTTTGGACACAAGGCAGATGACACCCTGGACGGGGTCCCAACCCTTTGCAGGGCACAATCGCACACACCTTCACACACTATGGACAATTTAGAGATGCCAATCAGCCTACAACTCATGTCTTTGGACTGGAGGAGGAAACCGGAGCACCCAGAGGAAACCCCCGGAGCATGGAAAGAACATGCAAACCACGTGCACACAGGCTGGAGGTAGGATTCTAATCTCCAACCCTGGAGGTACGAGACAGATATGTTACCTCTAAGCCACAGTGCGAGTGTGCGATGATTTAGACAGTGAATGAGCACAGTACTAATCTGGTGGAGATAAGCATCCCTAACTTCCCAAACTCTACATTTCATATTTGGGAACCCCTTTAATAATTTAATGAATGACATTTTCCTTTACAAATCTGACTTTTTTTTTTTTAAGTGTCAGACCTTAGGCCTGTGAATGGTAACCTCTATCTGCAGGTCTTAATATCCACTGCACTCCTAAAACCATCAGTATTCAATTATGGATCTTTACCTTTCAGATAACTTTTAAAAATCATCATCAAACATCTGGACCCCTACCAAGAGGCCCCTTTTCCAAGGTCAAGCAACAAACATTTGGGAGAACACATCATGTTTCTGTAGACTTGAAACACAAGGGATCTTAAACATGTTCTTCTCGTGCTTCGGGGGTTTCCAGTTCAGACATGTGTTGTAGGCATTTCTAAATGTTGTGTGTGAATGTGTGTGCCCTGTGAGGGGTTGGCACCCTGTACACGGTGTCCCCCACCTTGTATCTCGAGATAGGCTCCAGGCTCTCCCGTGACCCTGTGTGGGATAAGTGGTATGGAAAATGGATTGATGGGTGGCTTTGGAATGTTATGTCCAGCAAGCTCATATAGGTGTGAGGGTTAGATGTCCACATACCTTTGGACATATAGTGTATTTCATGGAGG
The DNA here is from genome assembly GCA_012411365.1 of Ameiurus melas. NCBI lineage: Eukaryota > Metazoa > Chordata > Actinopteri > Siluriformes > Ictaluridae > Ameiurus > Ameiurus melas. The sequence continues at coordinate 12,053,357 of CM022774.1, forward strand.
TCGCAAAAAAAAGGTATATATATATAAAAGTGTAATACTGTAGAGTGAAACACATAAAACAGAACTTGCTTATAAGAGTCATCAGTATTTATCTCATTTTTCTCTGCAGCACATTGTGTAGGAGGATCATTGCAGGATGGTTATTTCCTGTGCAGAATCGACTTGTTGTTTTCACAGGATTTCTCACTAACACCTCTTGCTGTGTTTTCTTCTATTTAGACCTCATTGTTCCTCTCACCTTCCTCAGAGCTGCTAACACGCAACACAAAATAACACTGCAGTAAACAGTAGTCACCTTAATGATTTGTTTTTAGATATGCCAGATATAACGGGTGAAAAAAACAAATAAATTTCATCCCATCATCACAGTCACTATTCCAAAACCAAAATAAGGTGAAATAAGCTGTCATTCTTACAGACTACAACCTCTGTAGTTCTAATAACTCATTTGCTTAAAGGTTAACGATTTTTCACATGACATGCACAGATGTGAGATGTTCCATATTGATGGTAAATACAGTGGTGTGAAAAAGTGTTTGCCCCCTTCCTCATTTCCTGTTCCTTTGCATGTTTGTCACACTTAAGTGTTTCGGAACATCAAACCAATTTAAACAATAGTCAAGGACAACACAAGTAAACACAAAATGCAATTTGTAAATGAAGGTGTTTATTATTATATTGTTAAAAAAATCCAAACCATGATGCCCCTGTGTGAAAAAGTGATTGCCCCCCTTGTTAAAACATACTATAACTGGTTGTCCACACCTGAGTTCAATTTCTCTAGCCACACCCAGGCCTGATTATTGCCACACCTGTTCACAATCAAGGCATCACTTAAATAGGAGCTGCTTGACACAGTAAGGTCCACCAGAAGAACCTTAAAAGCTACACATCATGCCGAGACCCAAAGAAATTCAGGAACAATTGAGAAAGAAAGTAATTGAGATCTATCAGTCTGGAAAGGGTTATAAAGCCATTTCCAAAGCTTTGGGAATCCAGCGAACCACAGTGAGAGCCATTATCCACAAATGGTGAAGACATGGAACAGTGGTGAACCTTCCCAGGAGTGGCCAGCCACCCAAAATTACCCCAAGAGCGCAGCAACGACTCATCCAAGAGGTCACAAAAGACCTCACAACAACGTCCAAAGAACTGCAGGCCTCACTTGCCTCAGTTAAGGTCAGCATTCATGCCTCCACCATCAGGAAAAGACTGGGCAAAAATGGCCTGCATGGCAGAGTTCCAAGGAGAAAACCACTGCTGAGCAAAAAGAACATCAAAGCTCGTCTCAATTTCTCCACAACACATCTTGATGATCCCCAAGACTTTTGGGACAACATTCTGTGGACCGATGAGACAAAAGTGGAACTCTTTGGAAGGTGTGTGTCCAAGTATATCTGGCGTAGAAGGAACACTGCATTTCATAAAAAGAACATTATACCAACAGTAAAATATGGTGGTGGTGGTGTGATGGTCTGGGGCTGTTTTGCTGCTTCAGGACCTGGAAGACTTGCCGTGATAAAAGGAACTATGAATTCTGCTGTCTACCAAGAGATCCTGAAAGAGAATGTCCGACCATCTGTTCGTGTACTCAAGCTGAAACGAACTTGGGTTCTGCAGCAGGACAATGATCCTAAACACACCAGCAAGTCCACCACCGAATGGCTGAAGAAAAACAAAATGAAGACTTTGGAGTGGCCTAGCCAAAGTCCTGACCTGAATCCTATTGAGATGTTGTGGTATGACCTTAAAAAGGCCGTTCATGCTCGAAAACCCTCTAATGTAACTGAATTAGGACAATTCTGCAAAGATGAGTGGGCCAAAATTCCTCCAGGACGCTGTAAAAGCCTCATTGCACGTTATCGCAAACTCTTGGTTGCAGTTGTTGCTGCTAAGGGTGGCCCAACCAGTTATTAGGCTTAGGGGGCAATCACTTTTTCACACAGGGCCATGATGGTTTGGATTTTTTTTCACCTTTAATAATAAACACCTTCATTTACAAATTGCATTTTGTGTTTACTTGTGTTGTCCTTGACTATTGTTTAAATTGGTTTGATGTTCCGAAACACTTAAGTGTGACAAACATGCAAAGGAACAGGAAATGAGGAAGGGGGCAAACACTTTTTCACACCACTGTATATTGCATTTGTTTTTCTCAGATCCCTATACATCACATTCTAGAAACCCCTGGGACAGATATTAGGTAAAGTAAGTTCAATGTAGTAGGAAAAAATGATGCATTATGTATATTCACAATAACTGGAGAGCATATATGAATAAACCTCTGGTATATTAGGAACATATAATTGTGCATTCTGCAAATATACAACCATGTATTAGCATATTATTTAATATTTTGTGATCACAACTTTGTGATTACAGAAATGAATGTAAAATCAAGCAAACTCGGCCATATTCTGAGAAGCTTGCGATTTTTTAAAATTACCGAAGATTTTCCATAGTTTTGGGCCAAGACACTGTGTGTGATGTCATCACAACGCGCATTCAGCCAAAACCCTCTTCGATTCACGTGCGTCGAACATTGCAGGACAGTCGATGAAATGACTGAAAATTGCGATTTTCTGCGAGAAAAAAAAAAACTGAACAAGTTGCATCGCACAATCAAGAAACCATAACTACTGTGATACAACTGTTGCCCATTTGCCAGAATTTCACTACACAAACAGCCAATTCCCAGACCACCTCATACTGTATATGTCTGGGCCTTTTAGTTCCAGAGAGAATGTAATACTACAGCATACAAAGACATTCTATACAATTATGTGCTTCCAACAGCTGGGGAAGGACCACGTGTGTGTGATGATCAGATGTCCTTGAACTGTTGGCCTCGCAAAAGAGAAACATATTTCAGTTCAGGAAAGTCCGTATATAGTAGTAATGTGAAGGGATTCTCAGACTACCATCTGGGAACTATTGCTAATGAAAATGAGTAATGGCCCGATCATATTTTCTACTTCATCTGGCACAGAATGACTGCAACGAACTCATCCAAAGCTAACTGACTAAACACTGCCACAACTCAGTCTTGCTGAGACCAAATGTTTACAGCTGGGCCACTTTTGGACTAATAAAAGAGTTGGTTGACCCAGATTCCAAATGCTTTTGAAAACATTAAAAAGTGTCTGATTAACATTGTGTACAGTTGTCATTGCCATGAGCTCAACCATATTTAGCCAGATTTATCTGCTGTTACCTTTTTTTCTTTTCTTTTTTTTTTTAAACAAAGCCTTTGGAATATGGATGAAGATGTACATAAAACACTCTCATCTCCATTTCCCAGAATCAATCGTTCTTAGCTCGTACTGCTGGACGACTTTCCCAGAAATCCCTCGGCTAAACCAGATGTGCAGCACAGTTACAATTACCCGAAAGATGAAGAAGACATGTGAGTGAAGTTTGTGGGTCGTGTACACCTAAAGAGTATGGTTGTGATTATTTTTTTAAACTTTAACTGTGATGTTTTCAGCATAATGGCATGCTGATGGTCAGGCCAAACATTTAATTGGTTAAAGGTTTTACTCACTGATCTTCTACAACATTGAACATTTCAAAATTCTCCTTACAGCTCCCAATTTTGTGTGAATGTGGTTAAGGACAAGATGGCATAATGCATCCCAACACAGAATTAATTATATTCCCTATTACAGCACGCAAAAACATCACAAACATTACAGAACATTAATGTACAATGTTATGGTTGTTCCAGTTGTGGAAATAAGTATTTAACACACCAACATTTTTTCAGTAAATATATTTCCAATCATGAGTCAATCACCTGACTTGAATCCAATAGAAAAAAATTTAAAGATAATATGTTTAGAATGGGCCAAAATCACACCTGAATACAGCGGCTGATTCATTTCTTCATACAGAAAGCATCTTGAAGCGGTCATTACAAACAAAGGCTTCTCCACTAAGTATTAAATCAATTTTAGTTAGTGTGTTCAATACCTTTTTTCCTGTATCATTCCACTTTATTACACATAACTTTATTTATGGACTTTAATGTTTGGATTTCATTATACGTGTGGATTTCTTGAGTTAACACCAAAGTCTGGTGAGAATTTTATGTGAATAGCCTCATTGGAAATATATTTACTGAAAAAATGGGTTAAATGAAAAAATTGGAGGTGTTCAATACTTATTTCCTCCACTGTATGGTTGCAACCATGACACAGCATAGACTGCATGCTTGTGTTGATGTATATGCTAGTGCAAGTTTTCTTGGGGGTAATTGTCAATGAATGGCCATACTAAGTAATGACTTATTTTACTTTTTGTTTTGGGGCTGTCTCTATGTTGTACACCCAAATTTAAACAGTAACACTTTTTACATGCGTGTGCAAATACCTCCCTCTACTGGACTTCAAACTAAATCCATTTAGCATCTAGAATTTATAATCAACACCTCCTGGCTTGCAGGACAGTAAACTGATGAAATGTGTCAAATTTTTTTACCTACTATATGCTGAGGGAAAAAAAGCGCTTATTCTTTAATAAAATCAGAAACTTTTAAAACTGACCTTTCTCCACGATTCATCACCTTCAGTACGAAAATGTCCTAAAATTATCCAATCAGGACAAGGTGGTGTCTACTCACCTGTCAGTTCACAAAGCTCTGCCTCTTGGACTAGCATCCAGATGTTCTAACCTACTGTTAGAAAGACTTCCTCAAGGGTTTGGTGGAAGGTTAAGGGTTCTAGCTTCATAAAGATGTGCTTCCTGGAAGCTTTTCTGAAAAGTAAACCATTTATATTAGAGTTCTACATAGATAGAATCTTTAAGGGTTCCTTCAGAGGGAACAACCAAACAATCCTAGTGTCAAACATGTGGCCTGATAAAGGTTATAATCTAATCCAGCAAATGAAGAGTCTGTGTACTAAATTTCATCTAATTCAATTCGTTATTCCACTAGGAAGCAAAATAGCAATAAACTCATCTCCTGACAAAATGTGCTAAATGATATAATTCTTGATTAGTAAGGTAAAACGTTGATGCTGTAAGCATGTCTCTTTCCAAAATAACTAAAGTATGGGGTTCACAGCAACAAGGGAGAATACTTATGCAATCACAACATCTACATTTTGCAATATTTGTAAATAATTTTGTTGATGATTAAACTGTTACATATGTGGCCTGTTACATAAAATGAGTTTGACACCCCTGTAAATCTGTTAAAAAGAATTCCGATATGGACACTGACATAAAAAGTATATTATAAATAAAAATATATAATTAACAATTCAATTAAATGTCCTTAAAATTAAACCAATCTTAAAAAAAAAAAAAAAAAAACAACTAAACAAAACAGCAACAACAAATAAAAACAAGACACCAGCATTTTATAATCATTATTCTCTCAGAATATTGCTTGTAATGCCAGGCTGTATATCCAAGCTTGAAATAAACACAGAAGTTTATATTCACACAAATAAATATTTTAAAAATCACAACTGTACAGGGGTTTTTACATAAAATTTTAAATTCTCTCATTCGGTCATCATAAAACACAATGTTAACAAAAACAAAACAAAAGAGTATTATGGGTAATCGGCCATTGTGACAAGTTTAATCAGCAACCACCAGTGAGCATTAGTTTTTAAGTCCTTATATACATGTAGTAATGCCTTCCAGACACTGATGGCCTTAACAGAGTGGAATATTCCAGAGAAAAATGCTATACACAGGATAAACACAGGGCAAACTCCAAACTCCCTGTCTGCAGTGCAACTCCTAACAGCTATAGTCTCTCAAGTCTGGCTCTGGATATCACTAATGAAAACCTCGCGGCGAGAGTGGAATCCTAATAGACATCTCAGATGGACAATTTGTTAATGTGAAACCTACCATATTAAAATGTAAAATGTTCATATTACACTACAATTGGTGTGCGTGTGTGTGTGTTTTTTTTTTTAAAAAGAGTATTCCAGTATAACCCTGCCATTTAATGTTGTTTTGGCAGATTACACCATTTTAGATTGCCAACTGCATCAGTCAATATTTAGGCACTACAAGTACTCAACAAGCACTACACTGATGCGCTCCGATAACGGGAGTAGCAGTGAATAAACAATTATCAGTTGTATAGCACTTGAGTGACATCTTCTAGCTTGTCATAGTGCAGAGGAACAGATTCATGTCAATGACTTTGGAAAATTAGGTTCAGCAAACTAAAAAGAGAATAAACCTTACTTCCCATTGACTTTACGAATCATAATATAGTTAAAGTTAATGTGCCTCACAATGTGATATAATACCTTACTGCACACAGTCGCCTTGAGGTTAAACATGAACACGAGAGGAACTAAAGATGCTATCCAGACTCGAATACTATCTTGCCAGTCCCTCCGAGATCTTGCGGCCACAGAAATGAATGCAAAATCAAGCAAACTCTGCAATATTCAGAGGAGCTTGCAATTTTTCAAAATTACAGCAGAATTCCCACACACTTGGACCAAGATGCGTCACCTGACATCACAACACGCATTCAGTCAAAGCCCTCTTCAATTCACGTGCGTCGAACATGATTACAGCTAAAAGGTCTCAATTACCAACAAACATCATTATGAAAGGCTGTGCGAAACAAAATTTCTTGTAATTGCAGTTTCACCAATTCAAGTAGTTTTCTGCAAAAACACTCTGCAAATTTCATCACAAATTTTGTAACAATAAAGTATAAAAACGGCGAAATCCAGAAAAATGGACTGTCTTGCAATGCAATGAGAGATCCCTGCAGCTCCTATACTTTCACCAGTGACCTGTCAGGGTTGCAGATACAATGTGGAAAGGGTATGGACTATAGCTAGTACAGTTGTGCACTCCCCAGGAACTCATACTGTCTGTATTAATGTATTTAGCTGGGCGAACATTATTACATGACATTAGCTACTAACCAAAATATGGGCTGGGCAGCATGCCGGAGGTTTTACTTGCCTGGTGGGCTCATTAATAAACATATCATTTGTCCACTCATGATTTTAGATCTTCTCATGTAATACACAAGGTAAAAGCTGAAGGTGTCGTTATTCACAGTTTCCTTAGAAAATCAGGGGGGGGGATGTATGGGCACATCAACAAAAGCACCAAATCAAATGAAATTCGTTTAGTCACAAAAACACAAGTGGTTACTCGAGGCACATCTGCAACACATGAAAACAGCAGGTGAATACAGCTGTTTAGTGCTGATACAATCAGAAGTACACTGAGAAATCAACACAAAAGATTCTAAAGAGATCTGCCCTGTCATTCAAAGCTAACATTAGCCAACATGTAATACTATATCACACGAGGTGTGTACTTTGTTACCTGTCTCACCTTGTTTAGAGAATATGTGAAGATTATTAAAAAGCTTTCCTGCTCATTTTTAAGTCCTGCCTCATGCCGTACCTCTTAACTCGAAAGACTGGGTATCGCAGTGCCTCTCGCTGGAGTAATTCCTGCTCTTCGCTGTAATGCTGATTTGTAAAATGTTCATAGAATTACACATTATCCAATCCGTTGCTTTGTGGCCCACAGATATCTGATTTAAACGTACATAATCTATTAAGGCAGCTTGTAAATCTACAAACCCCAAACTAGAAGCGGCTGTAATCTCAAGAGTTCTTAGAGGCCAGTACATGGGGACATGTAAAATGAGTCAAATGAGATGAGTAGGCATCTTTACAATTGATGTATCAGTGGTTACATTTCAGATTTTTGGTTGGAGTGTATTAACAAGCAACCCGTTGTTTACCAACTAAAATGCGTCTAAAAAAAACCTATAATCTAATAAATTAAGCATATTTATTACAATTAAACAAAAAAAAAAAAAAAAAAAGGTCTGTACTTCTATGGCTATAACCTTTAGGCTTCAGTAATACTATTTTACAGTACATTGAGTCAGTCTTTGAACTGGTCATCTTGCCCCCCTACGCCGGACCACGATGGTTCCTGCCACAATGTCATACACAGTCCTGTTGTGCTGGAAGAAGAGCAGAGTGATGAAGACCGGAAAGAGGAATGCAATGGATAGGTTCTTATTCAAGGCCCGTACGGTGGATCTGGAGGAGAAAACAAGCAAAGAATGAATTACATATTGGTGTTAGCATGTTTGCGACAAATCAGCAAGAATTCTGAGGATGTTACTCACGCTGATAAGGTGACATTAGATGCTGGTACCACGAGGACACGGTTGGGTCGTACCAAAACTGTAGAGTCACAGGTGACGACACGCAATCCAAGTAGGAATTTCCCAGGTGTGGCACCTCCTGCTCCCCAAATACAGATAATCTGCAGAAAAAAGAAAAAAACAACAAGTGCAAAGAAGGAATATTGATTTAAAGAGCTGTATATTAGACAGACATAGCATTACACGGTGTAAACACAAATACAATTATAAAAAGTGTATAAAGTGTCATACAGAAATATTTCTTTCTTGGTGCATCTCAATCAGCTGCAGAGGTTGTGAATTAGTATATCGTGTGTACACGTGTGTACATTCCCTAGTTACGCACAGTTACCGTAAACAAACTCCTCGTTACATTTCAGCTTTTCTTCATTCATTGTATAATTTATACCTTGGAATTTAACATACCCTTACTCTCACCTCTTTGGAAAAGAAAACCGTCACAAAACTCATCCTCCCTCGCGTTGTGGACAGTATTAGCGCAAAAAGTGTCCACAGATCCACACTGATCCCGGTACCTCTGGGATACTCATCTCAACATACTACGATTTGGGACACACTAATGCAAATATTGGATACTACTTAGGATGGATAGTAGGTGAATTGGGACGCAGCAAAAGTGATCATTTCAACAACAATGGCAGAGCACTCCCACAATGCCAAAAAGAAGGCGTGTCATCATTTCACAGGCCCTATCTGATTGGTGGCAGTGAAATGCTAGTTTTTGAAAATAGCTGAAATACTGATTTACGGCTTCCGTCAAATTAAAAACATTTTTGTAGACATCAAATTCTCGATAGTCTAAATTAACTGCATTATTTTTACTTGAATGAGAGAGAAAACATTCACTGACCTCATAGAAACAAACTAAAACCCTGTACACCAGAGCCACCACCATCATCTTCTGCAGGTCCTCCAGAGACGTGTTCTCATCGATCTCCTCCACTACAAACTGCATGATGACTTTTGAAATGTCCCTGTGGTGGGCGGAGAGCAAAACAACTCAAACTCACAGAAATGGACAGACTTTCACATGATTAGGACAAAATGAAGATCATTTGTGCATCAGTGTCACCGGTCTTGTTTTGAGACTTACTTCATCCCACTTAGGTGCATTATCCACAAAACTATTGTCGCTTTAACGCAGAAAAGGATGAAGAAATCCACCATTTCAGCTAGAAATCTGTGTAAAGGTGAGGGAATGGTGTACTCTCTACCTACAGCAGATTAAAATGAAAGGAAAAAATAGACATCATTGAATGAAACTTGATTTGGACAGAGCTCATACACTTAAAAGAAAATCCACCCTGAACAACCTGCATATTTATCTCTAAAACTGCCATGTGATCTAAGGCAGAATTGCTAAGCACATCATAGATTTTGCAGTATAAACATATTTAATGTGTTTCAGGGTGGAGATTTCATTACAAGCAAAATCTTGTGATGTCATAAAAGATAAGAGCCAATTGCCAAGGAAATGTGGTGGATACAAGGGATGGGCATTTTGGTCATTTTGTCTACTCAAACTACATTGTTGTCTGTGTTCATATACTGCATGTAAGACGGACGTCTTTTGCTCCTGCATAGCATCTCATTATTTCAGTTTCCCACTTGTTCAATATTACGGGCTGTTTAATGTTGTTTTTTATAAATAAATCTTAAAAAAGTACACAAAAAAACCCAGCATAATAAAAATACAAGCATCATATCCACATTTTTCCTAAACGCAGTCTTGCCTGGCTCACACCGGAAGCCTGTTCTACATTTACGCTCTCCGGTGTTTACAGTCAGATTAGTGTATGTTCCTTCTTTTTAAACCTTGAAAAAAAATCAAGTATAACATTAGAGGCAGGGGTGAATCATTTTTGGGAAATGGCAACAATTTAAATACTACTATAAATACTAACCATCTTACTTTTGATCTTTTTTTTTTTTAATTGTTTGTTTGTTTTTTGGTTTGTTTGTTGTTGTTTTTTTGGTTCCCCCTTTCTTTTGGTTTTGCCTGTGATTATTTTGCTGGGGCCCGGTATGGTGGGGTTGTTGGATGGGGTGTTATGTGAAATGTGGTTTTCCAATTAAAATTCTATGATTTAAAAAAATATGAAATTTTTTTTTATTGCATATGTTCGTAACTGATAACGTTACGTTAAACATCTGAAAATGGCTAAAAGCGCATATGGCTCCACAGTGCCGAGACTTTACAGTGTTGCGATCAGCATCTTTTGAAAGTGCCTCACCCGTCAAAGATTAATGACTGGGTACATGACATGAAGTTATGGCCCGAGGTCAGCTACATTGATATAATTAACTTCGGTTTCTCTGAAGACGTTGATGGTGAAGAATTACCTACACAGCAATAAAACAAGCCAAGTTTTGTACAGGAAACACAGCAACTCTGAAACACATAGTTAGAGCTCGGTCAGAAAGTTAGTTTGGGTAATTAGCTTTCGCCGTTTGCTAACAGGTGGGTGTTCATATCCTAAATACAGCTCCGGATCACGGTGAAATTCCACAAAAAAATAAACTTTCTTTGGCGGGTATTTTATCTTCTATGCTGCAAGCCATGCTCGTGTCCTCTCGCCAATATTTGACAGTGTTTTCGTGTTTGCTTGCGCACAAAACAAGGATTTTCCAGTAATTTCTCAAGTTTATTGCTGCTGTTGTGGCAGCCAGTGACAGCACAGCTTGACCCTGATCTCATTTGAATTCTTATGAACACAGTTTGTTTAAAAATTCAGTCGTGCTCTTTAGCCAGTTTTAATAAGATGGCAGTGGCGCTCATTGGTTCCTCGGGAAAAAGGTGGATATCAAAATGTGAAGACTCTCTGGCCAAAATCAATAAATTATTGCAGAGAAAGAGCTTCTCTCTGCTTTTACCACGGTTACCCTAATTATAGTAATATGCATGCACTGCTGTTTGCGTGAGGCTGACAGAAACGTGTAAAAGAAAAAGCAGAACAATTAAGAAAAAAAAACGGCACGGTCATCGTTTTGTCTTTTCCGAGTACTCGAGTCCACCCCTAGCGGGCACATGTCGGTTTAGGGGTACACGTGTAGGGCAAGTGTAGGTTTAGGGGTGTACCTATAGGGCACATGTACATTTAAAGGTGTACCTGCAGGGTACGTGTAGGTTTAGGGGTGTCCCTATAGGGTACGTGTAGGTTTAGGGGTGTCCCTGTAGGGCATGTGTAGGTTTAGGGGTGTCCCTGTAGGGCATGTGTAGGTTTAGGGGTGTCCCTGTAGATTTAGGTGTGTACTTGTAGGGTACGTGTAGATTTAGGTGTGTACCTGTAGGGTACGTGTAGGTTTAGGGGTGTCCCTGTAGGGTACGTGTAGGTTTAGGGGTGTCCCTGTAGGGCATGTGTAGGTTTAGGGGTGTGCATGTAGGTTTAATGGGGGTACCTGCAGGGCACGTGTAGGTTTATTGGTGTGCCTGTATGGTTTGTGTAGGTTTAATGGGGGTACCTGTAGGTTTAGGGGTGTATCTGTAGGGCACGTGTAGATTTAGGGGTGTCCCTGTAGGTTGAAGGGTGTACCTGTAGGGTTCGTGTAGGTTTAGGGGTGTCCCTGTAGGGTTTGTGTAGGTTTAGGAGTGTCCCTGTAGGTTTAAGGGTGTACCTGTAGGGTTCATGTAGGTTTAATGGGGGTACCTGTAGGGCACGTGTAGGTTTAGGGGTGTCCCTGTAGGTTTAATGGGGGTACCAGTAGGGTACGTGTAGGTTTAGGGGTGTACCTGTAGGGCACGAGTAGGTTTTCGTGGAATTACTTACTTTATTTAAAGTATATTCAGGAACATACTCTGTTTATTTTACGTCTTATTCTGAATCAACGCCAATGTAAACGTTTTTAAAGCTCGTGTCATGTAAAATGGCTATGATTCAGTGAAGTATCTGACCTGCAGTTTTCCGCTTTAGCTGCTACACAGTTAGCTTACTAGCATGAAGCTAACGCGCTAACTAGCGTACCTGCTTGCTGCACCGGGTTTCCATTCGCCTGCGCCGGTGGTGTCGATGTCGGTGAATTCCCGGCCTGAGGAGCCGCTGAGGCGTTGGTCTGAGGCGGAGTGGTGAGCTGGATGTACCAGTTGGAGATGTCCGCAGATGTCGGCGCGGGTGGATAGGGAGGGATGCTCGCCGCTTGGCTGCCGGGCTGCGGCGGAAACCACGGAGGAGATAACGGTAGCGCCGACATGCACATCCAGCTCTGCCAGCTCGCGTAGCCGCAGTAGTAGTGCCACATCCACTCCCGCAGCTTATTACAGTACTCCGTTCGTGACACGTCCACATGCCCGCTCAGCCCCTTAACATCCTGCTTTCTTCTCCGCTCTACCTCGTTTTTCGCTGTAGCCATTTTTATCCGGGTCCTAACTGTATTTAATCGTCACTGTTACCTTAGCCTGAAGAACCTAATCTGTCCAAACGCATCGGCCATTACTATGTCTTGCTAGGTCTTGACTCAACAACGAGTCCAAAGTTCGATTCTGAGCAAACGAGTCTTGTGAATCGACTCCAAATTTAACACACAGAAGTGTGAAGCGACAAAATTTGAGCTCAGTTGACCCAATCTTCTACATGCCTCCTCATACAACAAAAACATACACTCTGAGAATATTTCATCGAAAAAAACAATAAAAATTAAGAATTATTGGGCTGAATCATATGAAATATGACTCTGAGTCGACTCTACAATTTCAGGAATCGAACAGTTCTGCTTGTCGCTACAGCCCGGACTGTACCACTGTGCGCTGTTTTTGGTCTTATGGAATGCCGAGTGGTCTTCAAGAGAGACTGTGGCCCCTTTAAAATATTCCATGTGAACTAAAATAAAAAATTACTTCTGTGAAAACGCGTTTAAAATAACTAACAATGTTTTGCAAACAGACATGCTAATGGCGCGCTCCTATGGCCACAGTCAGGAATGGTACAGACCGTGTGCGCTTTACAGAAAGTTTAGTAAAAGTAGAAGGTTAATGGTTGATGTTTTAGTAAAGTAATCTGATCAAGTTTAAACCAGTGGTTCTCCAACTGTTTCCGCGTGAGGCCCCCCTTGTGTACGGTGCATCTCTTTTAAAATATATATCTCAAAAATATATCTGTAAATAATGCTCTAGAATTTCTATTCGTCTTAATCGGGTTACCACTACACACGCCGTGGTATGTAGTAGCTGCCAAAAAATTATATTTCTTACTGAAATACTTCATATTTCTTTGAATGCAAACAAATATTTTTTTCCATAATGCTACAGTTACTTTTTGTAGCAGAAAACAATTCTCGGTGTGTCATTTGTTATTTATCTTTATATTCTATTCTTGTTGAAACAATAAACAGTAATAAATATCACGGGATAGTAAGAACTGAACTGTCACTTCATTTATTAAACTTCTTTGGTGTTGGGCATTAAACTCGGGTTTTGTCCCACTACTGTGTCGTTGCATTATATTTCATGTTATTTAATTCATTCTAAAACAGCTGCGCGGTGCTGTTCAGAAACAGTGGTGCTTAAAGTGATTCTTCTTCTCAGTGATCAAAGACGACAGGCCGATCAGCTGAATAGTGGGTTGCGCCACCTAGTGTTCAGGTGTAAAATGCCGTCTCAGTCAGCGCCCCCTATCGTGCAGGAGTGAATTAGCTGAAGGCGATGAACCGATTCGCGTTCAGTGTGCGATTCACTTTGTTCGGACCCCAGATCTTTCCTCGTTGGCTCAGTCTGGTTGGTTTGTGAGGAGTACTGTACTTTGAATGTTGGATAATCAATACGTCACATTTAAAAAATCACTGATTATTTGTTGCTTTGTTGGTGAATTGTTGCACTTTTGGTGTTGTTTTGGTCATTTAGTGTTGGGATTTGGGATAGGGTGGGGTTTAGGGTTTGGTGAAGGGGTGACTCTTTATTTATTCAATATTTACTTACAGTATACAAACAATGGCACCAGCCAAAAGAAGAAAGAGTTCCTCTGTTTGGGAACATTTTCAGTTTACAACTTCCAACTGTTGGTATAGTGTGGTATTTTCAAAGAAAACATATTTACACATCACAATCTTTGCTTTCATTAATTGATTTTATTATTATATTTAATATTTTAAGTTCATATAACTTTATTCAGAAGGTGAGATGCTTGGTGTGTGACAAGGAGCTTTTGTATGGAAACAACACTTCATCCATGCTAAGGCATCTCAGAGCTTTTCATGAAAACACACAGCCTGAGAACAATCCCACATGCACGCAAGGTAGTGGGATTGTTTCTTCCCTAACAAATTTATTCAGGATTTTGGATTATTCACATTTAGGTCCCACACGTCATAGGAATGAATGAATGAATATGGTTTTGTCCATGTCAGAATGAATGATTTTCATTTAAAATTATTCAGTTACATTTTAAAATATCCAGTCATACAAGTAATATGAAGAATACAAATAATTTCAGGCAAAATACTTTCCATATGCGACTCTCTTAGTCATATATATATACATTCTTCTTCTATTACATCATATAGAATTATATTATATTAGTTCACACTGGCATTCATTGCCACACTTTAATGGGTAAATTAATTAATCAGAGGGAGAAATTTAACACACACACGCCTTTTATTTGTGCACATTGAAACTATCTATGGAGTGTCTGGTGGTTGCTTCATCCGACGGAACTTCTTCCACAGGCTTTTGACTGCTTTATTTTTTATTTTTTTTTACCAACCACCAGATGGCGCTGTGTCGACACTCTCGAAGCTTTTAATCTTTTCCCGGTACAGTCTGGGGAAATCCTCAGTGCTTTATGAGGCTTCATTTCCCCATCCCTAGAATATGCACATCCGCATTTAGGGGATTGTCACAAGATGGCAGTAGCGTCATTTCTATAATAGATTATGCATGGACAAGCACAAGACAGTTCAGGGTGGTTATGAAATGGCATCATAGTCCATATTTCCTACAAATGCAAGTGCTTTATGGGTGTTCAGAATCCTAACACTGACAAAAGGTAGTAGAAAAAAGTAGCGTTTGTTTCCCGGGGTTGGGGGTTTGAATCAATGAGTTTCCTTCCCTAGTCCGAAGACTAGGCTGTAGGCTGATTGGCATTTCCAAATTGTCAGTAGTGAATGTCAGGGTGTGTGAATGTGTGTGAGATTGTGCTCTGCGATGGGTTGGAACCCCATCCAGGGTGTCCCGAGTTCACTGAGATAGGCTCCAGGCTCCCCCAGACCTGTGTAGGATAGGCAGTATGGAAAATGGATGGATGGATGGATGGAAATCTCTCTAACTAGTAAATTGTATAGTGAATATGGTATGGTTTGGCATTTAACTGACTTGAACACACACCACTGAAAGTGGGAGAGATGTGAGGCAGAGGTTAATCACAACAACTTCCAATTAGTTGTTAGGAACTCATTTTTGTTCTATACACCACTCCTAAACACACCTGAGCCAGGTACCTGAGCCAGCCATTCATGTCCAAGAGCACTGTTCATTCATTCTTTAAAGTCCTTCCTCTTTTCCTGGCAGGGTGGCAACAGGCCATGTGGCAACCATAGGGATCTTTTAATGAAAAGATCCCTAGATAGCTCAGGAATACTATTAATTGGAAAAGAGTTACCCCAGAGGATCTGTCTGTGGCCGTAAATTCACATTTATTTATGGAATATAATTTTACATATAAGACACCCTTATCCAGAGTGACTTACATATACACAGCTGAGCAGTTGAAGGTTAAGGGCGCTAGGATTTGAACTCATAACCTTCCAATCAGAAGTCCAATGTCTAACCACTGAGCTACCACCACCCCAGTTAAATTTGCAACTTGAACGCAAACATAACTATTGGCAGCTTGGTGGTGCTGGGGCGCTTGAACTCCTGCCCTTCAGGTTAGTAACCCAGAGCATTAACCACTGAGACACCACGGTTAGAGCATAGCAACAAAAAAAAACTCTTTAGCTAACTGGTTGTGCCACCAGATGCTTGTTGGCATAGACAGCTGACAAAAAGCTGTGATATGTAGACAACACTGTGTCACTCTCTCTCACTCTCAGGGGCGTATTTGCTGACTGGCCTGCACTAGGTCCATGGGTAAGGTCCAGCGACTGTGCTGAACTCTGAATGGAGGCTTCCAGGTGGAAAGAATGGACCAGAGTGAATCTGATAACCTCTGACAAGCCATGGCGTGACATGTCTAGAAATAATCAGGGTGAAATAAAAGCTGCGTCCAGCAAATGCTGACCACTGTTGAAACCAACAGCCAAGGATTATGGTTAAAGTGTGTCTGTGTGTGTGTGTGTGTGTGTGGTGCGCGTGCATCCGTGCGTGTGTGTAATGGGTGTTGAAACACAAACAGTCGATACTGTGCTTGATGCTGGTTCTAGTTCGAGCTGTGGGGTCACACTGCTTAAGAGTTAAGTCTGAATCCAGATGGTCACTTACTGCTTATGAAATGCATTTTCCTTTGGTGTCTGAACTTTGCTGTTAGTAGGATTGTGTGAGAGGACAAGGTCTGACTAGCAGCAAAGTTCAGAGCAGACTCAGTAGAAGTGTCTCAGCTCTGTTCTATCACTGACCTTTATGTCACATCCCAAGGATGAATGTGATGTTATGAAATTATTGAGCCAGCTGAATACAAATGATATATCTGACACAATGAACAGATGACTCGCACCATAAAACTGTAACATCAGTTGTTTTATTAGTAGGATATGTTAAATCTAATGTCATTCAATTAAAGACAACATTTTTCAACCTAATCACTATCTCCCACATCTGTAGTATAAGCGTGGTTATTAGAGACAAAATGGTGGATATTATTTAATAAGGCCTTGTCACAAATGAATATATTTAAGCCACAAGTTAATATTTTGATGCCACAAATGGAGTACTTTGTGGCCACAAACTGCATAACTTAATATGTTGTGAGAACATGATACATAATATGTGGTGTATATTTGGCATGTACAGGCCAGGAATAAAAAACTTTAGGCTATGAGTATTTGCTTAAAGTGTCTTGGCTTAATGGTATCCATGATCCAATGCCAATGACAGCAGAATGTCTTTCTGCATCATTCCAAGATGTAACATTCCAAGTGTAATATTAACAGTAATCTCCATGCTTAGATTCTTTTGGCCACAATGGTCCAATAAAATTGATTTCTCTTTAGCCCTCTCATTTTAAAATACAATATTTGCCACACGTTAAATATTAAATGCTCATGACATAGATCTTGAGATTCCTGACTTCAATGTATTCATTTGTAGCCACACCTTCTTAAAAAAATAACCACTGTGTCACCTGAGAGGCCATGTAAATATCAGTTTATTCACAACTAACTTCTAATGGATGCCAGTTCTGAGACTCGGTCAAAAAATGTTTACAATATGAGACATGAATTCAAAACTACAATTACTGAAAGTCTTAGTATGAGACACATACAGATATAAAAGTCTTACCAAATCTATTCGAATGCAGAATGTAGTGCAATTCAGTAAAAAGTCATTCCGTTTACTTGCTCTTTCCACAAAGTTTAGTGGTATCCATCTGTATAACCAAAGATTCTTCTCTCTGAAAAGTATTTTCACCTCTCAAAGGACAAAGTGTCATTCTTTAACGACCTACGAATTCATTAGTACTTGTATGAGTTCATAAAAGAGGAATTTATTATTACACTTTACAAAAGGTATGTTTCACATAAATGTTTATCGCCTGAACACCTGTTCTTAGATTTTGTTTTGAGTAAACATATTTCATTCCTGACATGACTTACTGTGATAATCACCCATACATAACACAGATGCAGTGAAACAGTAGATTAGATTTAAAAAATAAACCTGCTGTATTTCTTTAAACGTTTAAAACACTTAATCTTTTTTTTTTTTTAAGGTTTTGCAACACTTAATCTTATATGCACTGCTGTGCATAATGATTTCATCCTGCTACTGAGTCATCTCCAAAAGATCAACAACTTGGCCTGGGCTCTTGTGTTCTCAAATCAGAGCTCTTCATTATACAAAGCCTAGAAAAGGAAGTATAGAGAAGAAAATTGCAAAGCCTGGCAGTTTGGCAAGGAGGGAGTCATACGATACAACCACATTTGAACTAGTATTTTGCTTATTCTGTCAGTAGTGCGAAAAATAATCTATTGGGGTTGAACAATATGGTAGAGCAATAGGGTTGTTACCAATATGGTAAGCACTAAAATGTAAGCCTTTTGTATAAAATAAACCACTTAGCTTATGGTTCTGTCATCACATGATAATGTGTGCTTAGTATAGTTTCTTTTAGTTTCTTCTTCAAAGGTATTTTGGGAAGAAAATAATGATGGAGTAAGTAATTCAACTTATTCTAATGCAGTACATCAACAACTGTATTTCTCAGTCACTGCTGATGATGTGTGCTGCATGTGTACATTAACATGGGTGTTAAGTGAAATCTCAAAATCATAGTAGTCACTGTCCATAGCATGGGTCAAAACATAGGATAAACCATGATCAACCATGAAAACACAAGCATGGGTCAAAACCAGGAAACACTGAAACAGGAAATAATACACACTGGGCAACGAGGCTCAACCTTATCCCTAGAAATGCATGATAAGACTTCACAACAAGACTGTTCAACATTAGGCTATGCATAGAGAAACTATGGGCTTAACACAACACATGGACACTATCAGGTTAGAAATTAATGATAGGACATGGGCAGAGATAGGACAGAAACAAAAGCACATGAAGTCGGCTCAAAACAAAATGAATGGGAGCTGGGGAAAACGCTGCTTGCTTGAGGGGGGAATTAATGAGGATAGGTTTTAGCAAAGCAGGCTGAATGAAATCGGCCCAAATGGAGATCAAATCCACTGTGTATTCACCTGACAAGATTGTCACTGATGTTGCAGGAATCTTTAGTCTGGGTTAGAAAGAAATCAGCCCCAACCCCAAGCCTCACTTCTTCATACCGTTCGGTGTATTTTTCTTATGTTGCTTATGTTGCTGTTGCATTTGGTCACACAAAAAATTCTAAATAGTCCAATTTATGATATTTGTTAATTGCAGATCATTTGATTATGCCCAAAATGAAACCATATATTAATGTTTGTTTGTTTTTTTTTTTTTGGTTATTTTTATCTTTAAAAGCGAGGCAGGACAGGGGCTTAACCCTGCTAGCCCATTTATACAAGCAGCCCTTGTTCACAATGATCTATAAAGCCGATCTTCTGCGGTTGTGCCTGCATGATTGCATTTTGTACTTTAGAAAAGGAAAAATTGGGATTTAGCAGGGATTTGAACCGTGCTGTATGTGTGAGACACAGTCCCAATTAAGTGAATTATTTATGCCAAGAGGCAAGTACTTGTCAAAGGGTCTTAACTTCCTATAGTCGGATCTCATATACCTCCCACCATCTCATTCTTTTGTGATCTTGCCTAAGCCCTATTCAGCTCTATATGCTTCCCTGTCTGTCACGTGAGCCACTTCCCTTGTCTACATCTCTGGATCAAAAGTGAGGCATGAGAAAGTGCGGAGAAACAGTGAAACTCCTAAGCTGCTGACAATGATGTTTGCTTTCTTTACTCGCAGCTGTGTTGTGCAAGAATTCCAGTTGCCTCCATTTCAAAGCACTCATCTGTGGGACGAATCAAACATATTTAGTACAGTGTAGCCCCCATGAGTAATAAACCATGTTGCTGTATTTAGCCCTTACATGCTTTGTGGTTCTGTTGTACAGGATACCCCATGGCCAGCAGCCTTGTTTGTGATTTTGAATCGCAGTGAGAGACTAACTGGATGGTGAATGCTCAAAGTCTTATTTACATGCAAGAAGTAAAAAGAGGTTAGCGAATGACTGATGGCTTCCTGTTTCCTTTACGCTTTTACAAGCCAATGTTATCTTATCCCCACAGTTTGTGGAAGTGCGTGTGATGTTGAGAAGTAATCGAAGGGAGTTCATGAAACCATTGTTTTCCAAACTGTTGGCTTTAATTATGATAAAAGCTAAGACACATCAGTGTTAGTAGGAATATTTAGAAGTACCCATAGCTGAGAGAGGCTCAACTTGTATTTGTTTACATGTTCACTTGCTCATATTCCATTCTCTTTACTACAGGAAGGGGCTCATGTTCCTTGTTTGACCTAGACTCAATCCATGGAAAACAAAACACTGGATTAAAAAAGACTTCAAAAAGATTCAAAACTAGCATCTGAATAACTGGTCTATTATGACACACAGCCTACAAAATGTTTTTGATGATTTTACGCTCTTTGGTCATGATGGTTCTGTAGAACTGAAGTATAATCAGAATCTTATCTACCACACTATTTTATCCCCCAAATTCCTCAATTTACTCCCCTTTGCCTTATCTGTGGCCATGTGTGGGGAAAACTTAGAGGCTCCTTTGAGACCAAACTAATCCCAGGCTTCAGATTATCAGCATTTTTCCCTCCAAAATTCCATGACACACTAAAACACAGCTCCCTGTTCTCAGCGTACTCTGTGCTCAGAGCAAAGATGTCTTAGTGCAATATTTAAAAATAAAAAAAGCTTAGAACAGAACATTTCAAGGCCTTTCCCAACCATCTTAGCACAAAGATCACCACTGTATAGTAAATCGAGAATCAGTCTAGTTAGGACGCTCTTAACTTTACAATGCTTTTAGGAGACCGGGCTCTGTGCTGATAAATAAACCTTTTGTATTGTTCGTAAGCTAGGCCTGGCAGGCCAGACAGGACAGATTACACACTGATCTTTATCTCATTGGAAAGAGTACATTTAAACAGTGTATTAACTAAAATACATATCTAAATACATATCTAAACACAGGGTGCACGGTGGCTTAGTGGTTAGCACTTTCGCCGCACACCTCCAGGGTTGAGGGTTTGATTCCCACTGTGGCCCTGTGTGTGCGTAGTTTGCATGTTCTCCGGTTTCTTCCCCCAGTCCAAAGACATGAATGGGTTTGTGAGTGTGATTGTGCCCTGTGATGGATATACCTGTCCATGGTGTACCCCGCCTTGTGCCCGATGCTCCCTGGGACCCTGTGACCCTGAAAAGGATAAGTGGTATAGAAGATGGATGGATGGATATCTAAATACACATTTTTCTCAAATGTTACATACTATTTTGTGAACTATACACAACAAATGACTGAAAAACCGTAGATAAAGTCTTGAAAGACCAATATTTATAATGTCATACACCACATCTCTAACTCTCACAAAGTGCAAATAAAAGCATCATTAAAACTCTGAGTGCAAAAAATAAAGAAGAAAATATTCTCAGTCATTTGACTGATCCGAAGATTTGCTTTTCACAAAAAAACAGCACAAAAAAGTACACATACAAATATTTATATCCTCACCACCACTTTATTAGTAACATCTGTACATTCATGCCGTTATCTGATTAGACAATCATGTGGTAACAGCGCAATGCATGAAATCATGCAGATACAGGTCAAGAGCTTCAGTTAATGTTCACATCAAACATCAGAATACTGAAAAGATTATATGATTTCTGTAATTTTAACCATGAACGATTACATGAAGCTCTTGACATGTATCTGCATGATTTTTGACATTGAGCTGTTGCCACATGATTAGCTGATTAGAAGGTGTTCATACAGGTGTTCCTAATAAAATAAACAGTGATTGTGTATGTTGCATTGACATCTTGAGGCCAGGATGGTGCAAAACAGGATGTTCTGAAACATTTCGTTATGTTAGTATTACTTTAAATCTTAGGGAATTTGTAGTATAATCCATTTAAGTTTTGGCCGATATACAGACGTATGTATCTGTAGAAACAGACCGTTGTCCCAATGCACTTTTTGTATCAAATTAAAAGTTGCTCAACTTTCTAATCTCTTCAAACTCCTGGCAGCGGGCCTTCACCATTGCCTTACATTTCCATGCACATCCCGTTGACCTCCCTTTTGTTTTCCATTGCACTGCCATAAGCCGATAAGCATCTCTAGATACTGTTTAGATCTGGCACAAATGTTGCATTCTACTACACAAAAACACAATGAAGTTAATTATGGACAACATTCATCATTTTTGGTTACATGCCTGAATGACATAAAAGTATATGAGTCATGTCAGTTATATGTTTTTTCTAGAAACTACTTGTGTAAACCAAATAGGGCCAATATGTTTTGTTCTTCTCTTAACTTAGTTCTAACATATCAAACGACACTCTTTTTTTTTTTTAATACCAGAGGTTCTTACACATTTCACTCGAAATCTAAATCAAACAAACACATTATACCACATCACTATTGAATGCTTGATTCTGATTGGTCAGAAGGTGTTGATTAATCTATGACAGAAGCCCTGACCATAGTTCCATCAGCTAATACATTACCATTTTACTGAACAACTTACACAGTAATTATTGACATGAACGGATTCTCCAGTATCAGGGCGTTGTAAAACTTTGCATAATAAAATCTTAGCAAGCTGCATTTTTTTTGTCTAAATGTCACAAGAGAGGGTATGACAGTTGATAGCTGCTGTAGCATAAGTGATAACAGCTGCTACACAACATTAAATATAGTTCACTCACTCATTCATTCACTTACTCGCCTTCAGTAATCAGTTTTTTCTTCCTGATCAGGGTCACAGTGGATCTGGAGCCTATCCAGTTCCATCGCAGTCCTATAAATGTCACTAATGGATAAAAAGTTCATTGTGTGATTTAATAGAAAATCTTAATAGTTGTCAAATCGCTGCGATATAAGCAATACCACAGAAAAGAAAACACTTCGGGATGTACTTCAGGGTGGGAACAATAACTCGGTTTTATCATCACACGACCCTGCCATTGACTCATTTCCTGTAAACAATTTCCGTATATTATTTCTTACATAAATGACCATAGTTTGGTCCGTCCATACAGGATTTTGCGGAATTGTTTTTGTGATTGTTTGCTTCAAAATTTGCAACGCAACTTGAGGAGTTTTTATGCTTTTGTTGTGGGAAACTATTGAATTGGCTAAATTGCAGTCGCACAAAACTGTTTCGCACGGCCTTTCACTGTTATGTTTGATGGTAATTGAGACCTTTTAGCTGTACTCATGTTTGACGCACTTGAATCGAAGAGGGCTTTGGCCGAATACTCGTTGTGATTATGTCACATGAAGCGTCTTGACCCAAATCTGCAGAATATCTTCGGTAATTTTTAAAACTTGCATGCTCCTCCCAATATTGTGAAGTTTGCTTGATTTTGCGTTCATTTCTGTGATCACAAAAATGGTAAATCTGGCAGGGACTGCTTGGTGAAAATCAAATTCTACAAACAAGCTCTTCAAATGGACATTTAACGAAAAACATATGATATATGGCCTACAGGAAAATGGGAACTTTCTACTCGTTTGTTTGCAGTACATCTGTTACCGGCCACACCTGGCCCTATACTGCTGTTTTACTCTAAAGAGGCTAAAGTTCAGTATATTCACTGCTCCATACTGAGCTCAACTCCCGCTGTGGGTTACTGATTACATGCCCCGAGTGAAAGCGGGAGGCAGATTCAAAAGAATGATTTGCTTCACATTGGAAAGAATTTCAACATGATGGTGAGGGTACATTCATCATCCATTAATGGATTCTCATTCATGTTTAACATGTGTCTGTGTCTGAAATTTCACAGCCTGAAAGAATATAAGACATTAGTAAGTTTCTGAGAAATTTGCTCAGTGAGATTGGTTCTGATTTTAAATTCTAGATGAAGGTGCTGGTGCATGATTCTACTTTATTTCCTATGCGACACAACTATAAAAATCACTTGGAAATCTTTTTTTTTTTTTTTTGCAAGATGTTTACTATGCTGTGATTGAACACTCAGTCACCACTTCCAATATAAATACTCTTGGCATCCTACGAAGTCTTGTTGCATGGTAACAAGCTTCTCATTACTCCTTCCAAAGCAGACCTGACCCCCCAGTGGGGAACTTAAAAGGTATGAAGTTAAGACCTTTTATATCTCTTCACTCTTACTGTCCCTGTGTCTGCCGACTCAACCAAATTCTTCACCCAAAATCAACCTTTGAAAGTCTCAGAACCTATGAGCAGGTCCAGATTTACATTCTTCATGCTCATAGCTACACACCCTTCTGATTAGCCTCAGTTTAGTCACTGAATAATGTGCTTAAAAATTATAACTGAATAATGTTACAGAAAAAATACTTTAGAATGTTCAAAAGATATGCCAAATTTCCTCTGTGTTCTCAGTTTTACATAACATTTGTAAACATTCTTACAACATTGCTGCAAATTTTTAGTGGCTGAAATTTTACGCAGTATATGTCTCTAGCTGGGAATTTTATGTAAACAACATTCTAATATCATTGTTATCTACTGTCACTGTAATTAGTTGCAGTAATGATATAATGTTGCTGTAATGGTATTTCAGGAAAGTTTCAGTGAGGAACACATTTCAGCAGGTTCTAAGAAGATTAGATATTAATGTTCCAGAAACAACCGTCCTGCAAAATTATAGTAACATGGTGAACAAAATCATTATCGCAGCAAATGTTTCAGGACAGGAATATCATGCATTTACAATGTTGCAGAAGTGTTATTTCCAGAAAACATCAGTAAGTATTCAGCAGGTTCTAAAAAGTTTAGACTATAATGTTCCAGAAGTAATGTTCCTGCAACCATCTAATAACATTGAGAAGCAAACTATTATTACAACAAATGTTTTCAGAACAGAGAAACATTTGCTAGAAATGTCTTGCAAGTAGAACGTTGCAGGAATATTGTTTCTGGAACATTTCAATAAGTATTTAAAACATTCCAAGAAGGGTAGACTGTTCCAGAAATAACGATCCTCGAACGTTCTAATATCACTAAGGCAAACCATGTTACAAAAATAAATAAATAAATAAACAAAAGAAAGAAACAGCATTGCAATAATGGTATTTCTGGAATGTTACAATCTAACCAGAAATAATGTTCCTTTATATTATTAATTAAATAATGCTGGAATTAATAATACATGTTATCAGAAGGACTCAGGAACCTTATTTGTGGAACATTGCCTTCTAACCATCTAACCCTTGCTAGAAACTGTTGCATATGCACTGAATGTTCTAATGTACTGAGTGTTAAAATGGTTAAGTCCATGTTGGCCTGACTACAGATACACTGAACAGTAATTACAGAGAGCTTAACGAATATCTGACTTGTGCATTTGCTCTATCAAAAATGAATCAGTGTACGATTTGCAAAAACATGCATAGGCAAAAACAATTCAACACTTTCGAACAATATCACAGGTCTTATTGAATTTTATGATTTTAGACCATGGATTTTATGACCTAAGGTGATGTTTGAATACCAAAGGATGCTGGAAACTGTGGGATAGAAGACAGTAACCTTGGACTTGTAATTCGAGTAGACCTGGCAGGATTGTATAACAGCATTGTGTGTTTGATAACAAGAAAGGACAACGGAAGGGTGGGAATGATGTCCTGGAGTGTAGCTTTCCAGATGTTCCTCAAAGGATATGACTTCATTCCTATAATAACCGTCTGTCCAGGGAAAAGAGGTTCCATGTCAAAATGACACCACAGTACCCCCACTGTATCAATAAAGCCTACAATAGTTCAGCTTCCTGTCATCTGTGTCCACCCAGGATGCTATACAGAGATACAATAGCAGTGCATTGTATACAGCATTCCACAGGTCTATAGTTGTAAACAATTTTATGAGTATGTTGTATCATGAAATAGAACAATGTTACCCTGTATTGCCTAAAATAAGATATTTGTACATACATAGTGTATATGTATTGAATTCTTTACTGGTGTACAACGAAATGGTCAATATACCATTATCCTATGTATAACACTTTGTAAGATTTTTGTGCACATTTTATATGACATTTTGCTCATCCTCTGACAAAAAGCATGTTTGCCTCGCACCTCCGGGTTTGGGGGTTCGATTACCACCTCTGCCCTGTGTTCGTGGAGTTTGCATGCTTTGTTTGCATGTTCCCTGTGCTTAGGGGTTTTCCTCTAGGTACTCTGGTTTCCTCCCCCAGTCCAAAGACAAGCATTGTAGGCTGACTGGCATGTCCAAATTGTCTGTAGTGTGTGAATGGTTATATGTGTATGTGTGCTCCCGGTGACCCTGTGTAGGATAAACAGTACAGAAAATGGTTGGATGGATGCTTTAACATCTCTACTTTAAGAAAACAATTATGTCAAAGATCATGTTCTGTAAGGAGTCAGTTTAACAAAACGGAGTCATGATAGCAGTCAGTTTTCCTAAAGATGCCTAAAACCTTGCTAGCTAAGTGATTTTTTTTCACAATTTGATGAAGTTGTTGGATATGCCGTAATGAAATGAACATAGGCCTAATTAATAGCTTGTAATCAGATAGCCGCTGTCAAAATGTCCGCCATGCTAATACACTTCACCATCAAAACAGAGTACACTTACACACGCTGTACAGATGACAGCAGACGTTTTTAAATGTTTAAATATCCTAATACAAATATAGCCAGCACAACTGAGATAATCAACAACTACTTCACCACCAATAGCGTGGACAGAGATCAGTCGAGAACAGAAACGATGATGAGTCTCAGGTTTAGATTTTGGTAGTAATGTTATTTATCTATAATGGATTTGGTTATAAATCTAAAGCCTGTCATTTTCAGAACTATATATATAGGTTTTCCCAGGAAGCCACACATATATTGAAATAAAAGCTTTTTTAGTAATCTTTTTTGTAGTAATCTTGATTATTTGAACACGGTATTAATACATTTGTAGGTTTTTTTTCCCCAGTACCACTTCCCATTATCTAAACTTTATACAGGCTTGGGAATAGGGAAATGCATTGTGTTGTTTAAATTAAGAGGCTTGTAGGAAGTTGGCCCATAATGCACCTGTTTCAGCTGTTTTTGCTGTTAACTGCAATCAGCGCATCCCCTCTTTTTCCTCTCATGGGAAAGTGGCCATGAGTGGAACATTTTATGATTCGAATGCAGGTCAAAGGGAACGATGGTGTGGCAAACCATTCTCTCGTTTCCTTACATATTTTAAAACTATGTGCTAAAAGTTATTGTTTAAAGGGGAAAAAAGGAAAGGAAACAATATCCTGTGACTTTCAACACACAGAGAATAATGAGCTGTTCCAGTATATTATCAGTGCAGTTAACTGGAACAAATCTAAAAACATTATAGTCCATAATAATAAGTCCACGCTTATTATTCAGTTATTTATCTTAAATCATGTTATTAAAGAGAAAGAGGTATACAGTGTAGTTACAAGGATGACGACCAATTGACAGTTTCTGTGTTTTAGAAAGTTAATGATGTTACCATATATGTTGACCTTTCTGGATTGGATCAAAAAAAAAAAAGAAAAAGGATTCTTACTTCATATAGACTTTTCACTCAGTAGTTGAATAACATTTTTTTATTTAATTCAATTGTTGCGCAGTAACTTCTCTGGTTTAACAAAGGTCCATTAAAACTTGCAAAAATTGGTAAGAATTACAAGCACATGCAGCATTTAATTCCTAAAATTGAAGCTCAAATCCGTCTGTATTGAACAGTGTATTCAAATGCTACAATGATCAGTTTAACATGATAAGGATTGGTGTAATTTTGGGAATCTGAGAGTGTCCCTTCCTTACTGACACTTGCACATATTTAACCACATGCACAGTTAAATAGGCAAAAAAAAAAACCCCATTAAAGGTAGATATGATCAAAACTTTATTCAAAGCACCAGAAGATTAATCTCAATGCATCTTATAATACACTGCATGCAACAGCTTTGGTGTCAAACATGAATACAAGAAAACAAGAAAATTAAATGACTGCTCATTGAACTGAGCCAGGCATCTCCAAAATCAGCATCATTTTATCATGCTTCTTTTACATACGTCCTCACCGCCACCACGTCCCCCATCTTGCATGTCTGTAGAGGAATGGAGAAATCACATTTCAGCAACAAAACTTTCCTAATTAACTATGCTACGCTCTCTAAGCTAGCTCTGATTATGGATGGTGGTATAACAGTATCATAACATTACATATATCAACCATACTATTATCAAAAGTTTGTATTGTTCTTTTTCAGCTCGTTTAGTCATAAGCCTAATTGACTAGTCATTTGAATCAAATGGGTTCAAGCTACAGCTCAATAACGTAAAAAGAAGCATAATATCGACTTCAATCGAACAAAATAATATTTTATATAATGGTCCATATGTGCATTGTTGGATTATAGATATAAAATAAATAGACATGTACTAAGATCATGGAGTCCATGGACATATATTTGTTTTATTCTATACGTGGTCCCTGCAAAAAGCATTTGGTTAGAAAATAAATGGATGAGGAAATGTTTAAAACAAAGAAGAATGACTTTCTTATTTTCGAAAGCGTAAATAAAATTCCTACCGCTACTAACTGTCCATCAATCACTTCTCTCTCTAGTGTGGTCTCTTTGCCATCCCAGGTCTGTTTTTGCACCAGTTTGCCGTTGTCAAGGCTCACCACGGTCTGCACACAGAGAGGAGACACTCTCACACAAGTCCAGAGACTACCACAGAGCTGCACTCATTATTAAGTAACCTGTCAGGAGAGAAGAAGTCATTACTGACCGTGGTCTTCCTGTCGTCAGCAGTGGTCTCCGCAAACGTCTCGTTGAGCTTGAATTTGACCTCGGTAGTTTTAAAAGTGCTCTGCGATTTCATGCATATCAGTCCTTGGTCGTCCACATTTAAGATGAAGTTGGGCTTGGTCCTGTTTCCTACCTGACGAGTGGCAAAACCCACACCTGAAGAACAGGAGATGGATTCATTTGGGACAGGGGGGGGGGTCTAGGGATGATATCCTCGAGACATGTCCTGTTCCTTTAATATGTGTGATTTCCCTTGGGAACTTAACTTGGTGCATTTTTGAAACTTTTTAAAATGTACACGGTATTTACTTTCCGGAGTGAAAAAACAGATACTAAAAGTAGGGTCCAACCCAATGATAGCTGGGTTGAAAGTGGATTAGATTATAATGTACAATACATTTATATCTGTAGAACAAAATCTGCAGTCACAGACCACAAAAACAACTACATAGGCTATGACTACAAGTTTTACACTTAATATACCGACATGAATCTCAACATCACCTACTACAAGTTAAATATTTAATAGGATTTAAATAGGATAGTCCATATAAGTATATATTAATCACAGCCCAAAAAACACAAAGAACACACAGTAACTATGTCATTAATACATATTGAAATATAAATAAACAAATACAATTAAAAGTGAAGCAAGCATACCCAGTGCCTTCATGTATTCATCAAAATTGTCGCTGGAAACCATCTTCCATGTTCCCACAAATTTATCCACCATCTTTACACTTTAATAGTCGGTCCTACTCTACACACTAATAAAACTCAGCCTCTAACTCAGACCCCAGCGCGACGCTTCTTCACGTTCCGCCTCCGAGCTTTTATGCTGTTTCTTTAGCACGCGCACGGTTGGGCTGTCCAATCAACGCGTCCAACGTCACCCGGCGTCGTTCCGTTTTCTCGCACTGCGCGCGGCAGTGCAGAAGGAAGGAAAGGTTCATTTAAAGAATTCAGATCACAAAAAGAAAAGAAAAAAAAACAAGGAAAAAAAAAACAATAAACATCCGCAATAGCTTTATACACGACACATATTCGGAGCATATGGAAAATACATTTAATAAGGTACACCTTGTACAGTATACACACTCACCGTCCACTTTATTAGGAACACTATTTAATCAGGCACTCATATGGTAGAAGTGCAATGCATGAAATCACGCAGGTTCATGTTAAGAGCTTTGGGTTTTTATGTTCACATACACAAACGAATAAACATAATGTGTGATCTCCTGGGATGCACAGATTAGTGCAAGGGGGGGGGGGGCATTGTGTGATTGACAGTTCTATGGGTGGAAATGCTTTGTGGATAAGAAAGGTCAGAGGAAAATGGGCAGATTGGTCCGAGCTGCCAGGAAGGATATACAGTAGTAGTGCAAATAATTCAATTAAAATTGATCTGTATAGCATTTTTAACAATGGGCACTGCCACTCTTTACAACCGTGGTGAGCAGAAAAGCATCTCAGCATGCACAAAACATCGAACCTTGAGATGGATGAGGTACAACAGCAGAGCATCACATCAGGTTCTACTTCTGTCAACCATGAACAGGAATCTGAAGCTATCGTGGGCACATCCACCTTAAGGTTTGATGTGTTGTGTGTTATGCAATATGCTGATATGCTTTTCTGCTCACCACGTTTGTAAAGAGTGATTATTATCAGTCTGGTGATCTCTCTCATCAACGAGGTGTTTCAGCCTGCAGACCCTCCACATCCTGATGTTTTTTTGCTTCAACATGTGTAAACTTTAGAGATCGCTGATCACCAGTTTCTGAAATACTCAAACGAACCCATCTGGCACCAATTCTTATGCCACAGTTATAGTCACAGAGATCACATTTTCCCTTCATTCTCATGTTTGATTTGAATATTACCTGAAGCTCTTGACATGTACCTGCACGATTCGATGCATTGTGCTGCTGCCACATGATTGGCAAAAACTGTCATTTTTGCACAGGACTGTCTTTATGATTACAGCAGGTTGTAAGAACAAGTCTAATGAAGCAATGGTAAGACATGGGCAAAAACTGTCTTGGAAAAGAACTGTCACACGCACTCCAATGCCCTGTAGTCTGGTCACTGGTTTTATATATGTTATCCAATATGAACTGTAATATTTATTAAATAGCCAATAATTCTTTTTAATCAAAACCACCAATGTAAACAACTGAAAGACAGCTTGAGAATTTGAGAGTTTCATTTAATGAAAAGTTAATAAATATACACAACACCTATACAAACATACATCTACTTCTTCACTGTGGCTTTAGACTGAGGATCTTTAGCAATGCAGCGTGTCTGTAGAGCAGAAAGCATCTCCTGGCTTGTCAGCTTGGCTCCTTTCATCACTAACTTTTCACCATCCACTGAAAACAAAAGCACAGTCATGTTAAGAACCGTGACCTATAACATAATGACAAATACGGCTATAGTTCAGGACAATTATATCCTGATGTACTTTATGTAATCATTCTATGTCAGAGTGCACACAATGAACATTCATAACTGAGGTCACTTACCGAACGTGATGGCGATCACAGGCTCTGACCGGTCATGTTTCACTTCTGCTATAACTTCACAGTTCATGTTTGTAGCTTTGACCTTTTCTGATCCAACCAAGGCGAGAAAGTCTCTGTGGAAGAAGCCAAGAATTGTTGAAATGTTAGCAGCCCATAACAAAAAGTACTAAATATTTTCCTGCAACTAAGTTACATATAAAATGACGTGTAGGAAATGTATAATTTCCATTATAAATAACAATAAAAACAGATATCGAAACTAAATATTATGCAAAATAGGCAGTTTGCATCAGCTCAACGTGGATGATGTATCATAAAGCCATTTCTACGATACGTCACAATGATACAGGTTTTCTACACACTACCTACAAAACAGTAGGACTTTTTTAACGTCTTAAACAAAAATTAACACTAAAAGGAGGAAAATGGAAAAAGTTTAAACGTCAAATCGCTGCTTTAATATCTTAGTTTGTACTTTTTCTTCTTTTTTTTTTAAATCATGGAACCCACCATACCATAGTGACAATTTTCATGTTGTTGTTATTGTATTGTCCTATAGCCCTGCCCTAGTGTGGAACAATACTGTAATACCACCGTTCTAATTACTTTGATGGAAAAATGTAAAAAAGAAAAATACCCAAGATGGAAAGATTGTGTCAATAAAAGATACACTACATTAAAATGGTGTTTAACCTGCATTTTCCTGCTTATAACAAAGTAATTCAATGTCCACTTAAAAAAGAGTGAACAGAGCTTAGTGCCGAATGTAGCAAAACATCTACACGCACAATTATTTTTAATAAATTCTAGCACAGAAGAAGTGCAGCTGTTCCACAATTTATACCTAAAATCCTGCTCATGACGACTTCATGTGATAAACAGGAAGTACGAGCAATTAAGGGAAAAATCCACCCTAAACGACTAGAATCTTTATTTTAACTTGTGATCTTCAGTGCTGTCCAGTGTTTATCTATCCATCTATATTCTGTACCGCTTATCCAGGGGAACCTGAAGTCTATCCCAGTGGACTCTGGGCACAAGGTGGGGGACACCTGGTCCAGGTGGCAACTCATCGCAGAGCACAATCTCACAAACACTCGCACACTACGGACAATTTAGAGATGCCAATCAGCCTTTAGACTGGGGGAGGAAACTAGAGTATCCAGAGAAAACCCCTGATGCACGGGGAGAAAATTTTCATGCAAACTCTGCACACAGGGTGGAGGCAAGCTTTAAACCCCCATTCCCAGATGTGTGAGGCAAACATGCTAACCACTAAGCCAAGTACAGCTCTCTCTCTCTCTCTCTCTCTCTCTCTCTTTTATATACACAGCATCTCACAAAAGTGATTACACCCCTCACATTTTTGTAAATATTTGATTATACCTTTTAACACAACACTGAAGAAATGACACTTTGCTACAATGTAAAGTAGTGAGTGTACAGCTTGTCATACTGGACCTTATTTAGCGAGGGAGTGGTCGTCTTAGAGGTGTGTTTGGGGTCATTTTCCTGCTGGAATACTGCCCTGTGGCCCAGTCTCAGAAGGGAGGGGATCATGCTCTGCTTCAGTATGTCACAGTACATGATGGCATTCATGGTTTCCTCAATGAACTCTAGCTCCCCAGTGCCGGCAGCACTCATGCAGCCCCAGACCATGACACTCCCACCACCATGCTTGACTGTGGGCAAGACACACTTGTCTTTGTACTCCTCACCTGGTTGCCGTCACACACGCTTGACAATATCTGAACCAAATAAGTTTATCTTGGTCTCATCAGACCACAGGACATGGCTGCAGTAATCCATGTCCTTAGTCTGCTTGTCTTCAGCAAACTGTTTGCGGGCTTTCTTGTGCATCATCTTTAGAAGAGCTTCCTTCTGGGATGACAGCCATGCTGACAAATTTGATGCAGTGTGCAGCATATGGTCTGAGCACTGACAGGCTGGCCCCCCACCCCTTCAACCTCTGCAGCAATGCTGTCAGCACTCATATGTCTATTTCCCAAAGACATCCTCTGGATATGACGCTGAACATGTGCATTAAACTTCTTTGGTGGACCATGGCGAGGCCTGTTTTGTTAAACCGCTGTATGGTCTTGGCCACCGTGCTGCAGCTCAGTGGCAGGGTCTTATAGCCTAGGCCATCTTCATGTAGAGCAACAATTCTTTTTTCAGATCCTCAGAGAGTTCTTTGCCATGAGGTGCCATGTTGAACTTCCAGTGACCAGTATGAGGGAGTGTGAGAGCAATGACACCAAATTGAACACACCTGCTCCTCATTCACACCTGAGACCTTGTAACACTAACAAGTCACTTGACACTGGGGAGGGAAAATGGCTAATTGTTCCCAATTTGGACATTTTCACTTAGGGGTGTACTCACTTTTGTTGTCAGCGGTTTAGACATTAATGGCTGTGTGTTGAGTTATTTTGAGGGGACAGCAAATTTACACTGCTACACAAGCTGTACACTCACTACTTTACATTGTAGCAAAGTGTCATTTCTTCAGTGTTGTCACATGGAAAGATTTCATCAAATATTTACAAAAATGTGAGGGGTGTACTCACTTTTGTGAGATAGTGTTGTGTATATACACACAGTGAAGTGAAACTGTAATTCTACATCACACAAATACAATCCAGACAACAATCCAGGTGCTATACAAATAAAATGGAATTGAATAGAAAACAACTTGTTTCTTCCAACTTCGTGGTAACATTTCGGGGACGAACTGCATATGAGCATTATGATCAGGTGTCCACAAAATTTTTTGCCATATACTGTATTTCATGTATTTCAGGGTCAGGATGGAGATTTCTTTAACTAGTAGCTAACTATGTAGCAGGATATTGGACAGTTTTAAAGATAAAAGTATAGTGCAGTGGTCACAACCCTGTTCCTGGAGATCTACTATCCTGAAGCTCCACCCACAATCATGCCCACTTGACAATCTAATCATCAGCTTAGGAAGTTCTTGATCAACTAATACAGGTCTGTTAAATTTTGGAGGGAGATGAAACCTGCAGGAAGACAGATCTCGAAGAAGACAGTGAGTGACCAGTGGTGTAAAGACCATGCATCCATCCATCTATCCTCTACCGCTTATTCCTTCTTCAGGGTCGGGGGGGGAACCTGGAGCCTATCCCAGGGAGCATCGGGCACAAGGCGGGGTACAACCTGGACAGGGTGCCAGTCCATCGCAGGGCACAATGACATGTGTAGAGACTATTACAGGTTTAATATGTTCTGATGACCCCTATCTACCACATTAGATTTGTTAACAGAGGCAGCAAGCCCAGTAAAGACATTTTAATATTTTTAAACACAGTAATCAAAAGTGAAATAAATTCTGCGTTAACAAGCATGATATGACTGCTGGTCATTTATTTATTTATTCCTTTTTTTAAACATAAATAATTCAGTCTGCTCCGCGCGCGCTGTGCTGCATCTGACTCGAACTACAAGCCAGATTTCACCACCACAACACTGTATTGTGCCCGCATTTCAAATATGCCTCATAGTAAGGGGGGGAGAGAGAAAAGAAATCGTACCGTGTAGCGCGAACATTGGATTCAAAAGGGCAAAACTGTACGGAGATTTTCTTCACCGTCTTTAACACCACAGATCCTCTGGAGGCCGCCATGTTTCTCTACCATGAACTCTGACCTGCGCGTCATGCAGCGCGTCACGTGGTGTAAAAGCTGTAGTATTTTTTATTATTATTATACCCTAAGCAGTGCGCCTAATTAACCGTCAATAATATAATATAATATAATATAATATAATATAATATAATATAATATAATATAATATAATATAATATAATATAATATAATATAATTATTCTGAAGTGGATATATAGACTAATAGAATAACGATACAAAGGAATAATATGAATATGTATATGTGAAGTTTGTAGAGGTGTATACAATATACACGTCTGCCTCACTGTGCTCTGTGATGGACTGACACCCTGTCCAGGGTGTACAGCGCCTTGTGCCCGATGCTCCCTGGGATAGGCTCCAGGTTCCCCGCGACCCTGAAAAGGAGTAAGCGGTAGAAATTGGATGGATGGATGGATGGATGGACGGACGGACGGACGGCTGGACGTCTGCCTCACACCTCCAGGGTTGGGGGTTCGGTTCTCACCGCGGCTGTGTGTGTGTGTGTGTGTGTGTATATATATGTATGTGATTGTGCCATGCGATGGATTGGTGTCCTGGGTGTACCCCGCTTTGTGCCCCCATGATCCCTGGGATAGGCTCCAGGGTCCCCGGGACCCTGAATGATAAGCGGTATAGAAAATGGATGGATGGATGAATAATTTGCACATGGTACAAACCCTGTACATGGGGCAGGTATGTTCTCCAGAGTGGTGCTGATTTTTGTACAACGCCATCACTTTTTCTTATTTGTGCTATAGTCTTTAACACATTTTTATTCTACGTTCATAATATAACCTTTCAGTGTAGCACCAATGATTGAAAAGATAATGTGAATATTTATTTGAAAAGCAACCTGAACGTTTTAAATGTTTTGTTTTTGTTGTTCTTTGTTTGTTTGTTTGTCTATAATTTGTCTATAATTTGTCTATAATTTGGTTTTAAAAAGTAGTTATGCTATGAAAATATAACAGAGGGCGCTAATTCGTTATGCTTTGTGACCACTAGATGGTGCAAGACGTTTAGGATTTGCATGAACGTGTAAACGCCACATTGTGTAAATGTGTAAATGTGTAATTTCTCATTTCTGCCTACAGTTTTAGCACAATCTAATCTAAATGACATTGGTCATTTCCTATATGACAAATGTCTATGTTATTGCTTGCCTTGCACCTCCAGGTTGTGGGTTCGATTCCTGATTGGCATTTCCAAATTGCACGATGTGTGTGCGATCGTGCCCCATGATGAGTTGTCGCCCTGTCCAGGGTGTCCACCACCTTGTGCCTGAGTTCCCTGGCATAGACTCCATGCTCCCTGAGACCCTATGTAGGATAAGTGGTAT
Source organism: Ameiurus melas (assembly GCA_012411365.1). Classification (NCBI taxonomy): domain Eukaryota; kingdom Metazoa; phylum Chordata; class Actinopteri; order Siluriformes; family Ictaluridae; genus Ameiurus; species Ameiurus melas. The sequence continues at coordinate 12,089,699 of CM022774.1, forward strand.
GGAAAATAAATGGATGGATGCATGGATAATAATAATAATATTTCTCTCACCTCTCCAAAATTGCCCCTAGCTGTGAATGTGTGTGCACATGGTGCCATAGCATCCCATCCAGTATGTATTCCCACCTCGCACCCAGTGGTTCCCAGGATAGGGTCTCGATCCACCATAACACTGACCAGGATATTTAAGGTACTGAAGATGAATGAATTAATGAACAAATGAATATAAGTATGTATGTCTCTTTTTGTATGTTCAGTTCCATGGGTCTTTACCAAAAACATTAGGCCTTATTGAATATTTTGGCAGTGCTGATCAACGCAATATTCTTGGCATGTTTGGCTTTGGGCAAGTCATAACAGTCTAACATATCTGCATTTCTACTTTTTTCTGCAGTCCCTTGAGTACTGAAATCACAATATGTAATTGCTGATTAAATGATTTCACATACTGTAGATCTGAATCTAGAACATACATACAGTATGTACTGAATATTTTGCAATTGTGTGTTCTTTTATCTGTAATGAGGGGCCATGTTTTAAAATAAAAATCCTTAATAAGAAATCTGATGCTGATTATGCGCTTGTAAATATTACAGTACAACACGCACTCAGTTTGAATCAAAATGCATCCCACCCATAATAAAATCAGTTTTAGGAAGCAAACATCAGATGCTAATTAATCTTAATCACAGTTTCACACTGGACTCACTAGAACCAGTTCCCAGGACTGCAGCAGTACTGCAGATGAATTGCCTATGTGTTTGGGAAAGTGGGAGAGACGGTCAAACATGACTCAGCTATTTTCTAGATGAATCAAATGGTACAGAGAGATGACAAGGTGACATCTTCCTTCATTCTTGGTGTGTGTGTGTGTGTGTGTGTGTGTGTGTGTGTGGTGTGTATACATACATACATACATACATACATACATACATACATACATACATACATACATACGTGTATATATATTTCCAATGACAGAAAAAAAATTTCTCTGTAGATGCAAATTTTAATTGACCAAGGTATAAACTATATACATTTACCTTCAGAGGCACAACAATGGTCCTTGGAATCCAATTATCCCTCAAATAAGTTAAATTAGTTCAATACATTCACCTTTCCATCTATAAAGAGCACATTCTTGATAGTACAACCCCTGAACACAAATTATATTTTGCCTCCGAGTGTATAGTTTAGTCTTCCACTCAGCATTTGTCATTTCCGTTGACAAGATTCTCTTTCCTGTGTATGCAAACACACTGCATATTAGGTGCTCTATAATTAGACCAGTGACTGTAGACCATGTTTCCTATTAAATACCCCTGGAAGCTGGTTCCTTTTTCGAAAACAATTGTGGTCAGTGCTGAATCATGTAGTCCAAAATTAGTTAAGCTACCACACAACAATGCACTCGGTCAACACTCTGAAGACATGGGGTCAGGCTGCAATAATATGGGTTAAAGATGGTATTTTGGGTTTACAGTGCTGTTTGTTCTAAATATAGAGCTGTATGAGGTTTTCTGTAAAGGAGGCACATGAAAGCCAAAGTTCTGCATATTCAATTTAGTGAACATGGTGAGTGCATATAAAGCATATTTATATTCATATAGTATATGTGTATTAATAAGGCCTCATCTTAGAACCAGTGCATTTAGTATTTCTTGAAAGTTAAACAGCGATAGCAAACTTCACTCCTTTTTTTAATGTCTTCTGTCTATATGACATCATAATCAGTTTTTGTTGGGGCATGCTGAAGCAGCAGTTGGATGCTTCTACAACCAAGGTATCATTTAGCCCTGTATTTTTTAAATATAATTTTTCCACATTTAATCTCTGAGCCATTTGAAAAATATTAACCCAGCTCATGCAACAATATAATTTATTTTTAAATAAATTATTATTATTATTATTTTTTTTTTTTACAAGGTTTCATTTCTGACAATTGCTGTATTCTGCTTACTTACATTTCTTCCCATTGTCTTTCTGTTCTCCCAGCATCTTCTGTACCACCATCCTACACATGGTCAGCGGGGCCTGGACCTTATCCCAGGGGACTCTGGGCATAAGGCGGGGGACACCCTAGATAGGGTGCCAACCCATTATAGGGCACAATCGCACACACAACCATTCACACACTACGGACAGTGTGTGGACTCGGGGAGGAAACTGGAGTACCCCAAGGGAACCCCTAAAGCACGGGGAGAACATGCAAGCACACACAGTGGAAGCGGGAATAGACCAAATAGTTTATATAGGTGAAGGTATTGAGGTAACAGTGCGGAGTGAATGTCGTGGGACATTGTAATGGATGATTCTTGGGGGGTTGAACAAGATTTGGAAAATATTACTACTTAGTAAGCAAGTAAGTACATTTTATTTATAAAGCACATTTAACACAGCGAAGCTGACTGAAGTGCTGAACAGAGTAAAGAAGAGTAAAATAGAAAACAGAATAATACCAAATTAAGACAGACAATAGACAATAGTAAAAAATAAATACATACATATATATATATATATATATATATATATATATATATATATATATATATATATATATATATATATATATATATATATATATATATATATATATATATTAAAACGCATGGAAGAAGAGATATGTCTTCAGGTTTATTATTTATGTTTCCAAGTAACGTTACAGCTGCTAAACCGAATTTTAGTGTTTTTTGTTAAAAAGTTGATGATTCCCTATATAAAATTAAAAGAAACAAAAGAAGCAGTTAAAACATACCAGATATGAAGCAAAATTATAAAGTAATTTGTGAACAGAGACACGAGATGTAGATGAGGGTTTTTTCATCCCCCCAACTTGATTCAAAACAAAAGGTATAGCATATATTATTTTTTTTTAAACCTATCTATTTATTACATGTCATATAAATCCCTCAGACAAAATAACTTGTCCTTACTAAATGTTAGTAGCCAATTGTTAAAAAGAAAACTTCAATGGATTCAATTTCAACTGGTGCTAGCTATAAATAAATAAATAAATAAATAAATAAATAAATAAAGTGGGCGGGGTTTGTGGGAAAAGTCTTAGCTATTTATCTGCAACATTACACATATTTTGTGGAGGATATTGCATCTATGTGATGTCAGTGGAACACAAATGGCAGAAGTAGTGTTGTTGCCTCACAGCTCCAATGTCCTGTGAGAAGAAGCGTTACATAAAGATTGTAATAAAGATTCGTAGGTGTACTGAAGCATTACTACTGCGATGAGAGACTTTTAAACGCGTTGTAGGCCATTCATTGGAGATAAATAGAGGCATAAGCGCTAAAACTCTATTTCCCATGAGGCTTTGCGCGGCTCCTTACTAATCCTCCCCAGTGTGAGAGCAGAGGAGGAGGAGGAGGAGGAGGAGTGGTGGATGTCTAGAGTCTGCGGCTCTACACACCGGTATGCGCTGTATGGCGAGTCACAGCTCAGAGTGATCGCAGACAGTTTTGATCACAGACTGAAAGCAGAATAATCCGCGGGTTCTTGTTTGTTTGTTTCCCCCGCACACACACACACACACACACACACACACACACACACCGCGCGTGTTGTGCGCTGCTGCTGCGGAGCTGCGCTTATTGGAGCTGCGCTTATTGGAGCCGCCGCTTCACGGATGGTCGTTTCGGGGTGAGTGCTCTTCCGTCTGACTCTTAATCCCTGAGAAAGTTGCTGCAGATTGAACCTGTGATGGTAGGAGAAACCGCACACGGGTTCATGCGTGAGCGGAAAGTTGGCTGCTGTGCGGGTTTGTGCCGCAGCGCGTGTGCACTGAGGAATGCGGGTTTGCTGGAGAGGAATGTCATCATATTCACTCAGTTAATACACACCCGCGTTATAAAGCACCGCTGCAACAACGGACGAATATAACGGACTCGTTGTGCGGTTGGTTAGGTGATGCCCAGGCACTTGTTGGCTTTACTAGCACCAGTTGGTGCGGCTTTCTCTCCGTCCATCACCGATCACACCAACTGATGGAGCCTTCCAGCCTCCAGTCCCATAGATTTGTCCTCATCTACATCTGAATCACATTTCATCCAAATACACTACACTACTACTAAGAACGCTATGTTATGAGAAAGTAAGCTACATTTCCTTGTCATTGGGGTGGTACCCTCAAGGGTCCGTTTATTTTGTGTACATTTGGTGGTACCCTCAAGGGTCCGTTTATTTTGTGTACCTTTACTGTGTATGTTTCAGATATAGATTAGTGTAATGTCTATCATGTACCTGTTTTTAAAAAAATGATTTAGTTTTTAGAGTAGTGCTTTAAAGGTACACAACATGCATATTAAAGGTACAAAAGGTGCGTGCTTAATGGTAGAAAGGTATAGCTCAGTTTAGTGTGCTAAAATGGTCAACTAATGATGGTCCATTGATATAACGGGTGTAATTCAGTAGCCTGAATGACTTGCATGTTAATCTTTACGAGTAATGTAATGTGATCATCACTGGAGTCTTAAGATTTGTCTTGTAGTGACATTTGACGTTTTATGTTTAAACTACTTTCGTTGCCATGTTGGTCTGTTGTCACTTTGATCAATGTTTTCCTACATTACCCAAAATGCAGTTTGACTGCCTGCTGTGGTGCCAGTGGGATCGCTTCATCTCTAGCTAAAGAGAACGATGCGGCAGCACTTTAGCCCTCTGACCTGTCCGGCTCTCTCACCTCCTCATACGTACACTCAGTTCCCCCCCTTTTATTATTTAGTTATCTTCATCTGGGGGGTGTTTTGTTATGTTAACTGTCAGGACTGAGAATGCAACGTTAAACACATCACTGCAAACCCTATGAAGACATCGTGTTTCTACATAATATTCCCCGCAGTCAGTGTGTGCTTTGCTCTGCTTGGAACTAGTTGTTTTTACATCAATATCTGATGCATTCAAAGCTACTTAGCTACAGATGAATCGAATTGATTGAAAACATCAGTAATAGGCATCATAAGTCATCTAAGAGATTACTTGCAGGGTTTGATTTGAAGCAGAGTCACGAGGGAAGGCAATTTCCCCTGATTAAAAAAGGACAAAACTGATCTTCCTTATTAAACAGCTTTTTGATATTTGAAGGTGTTGATCATCATAAGAAGTTAATTATCAAACACTACCATTTAAGTATGCACTGAGCCTATTTCTTTTCACTTTTTTATACAATATCAGAATTCTGTGCCCTCTTCTGTTGTCGATCACGAAGTGAAAAATTGCAGAAGTTGTCAACTTCTTGTCAACTGTGAAAGGGAAGTTTCTGTAATATTTCCCCTCCTAAAAAGCCACATATTTTCTTGAAATAAAGTAGGGACACAATATTATACCATCCTCCTGGTTTAAAAAAAAAAAAAGAACCAAAATCCACATGTCCCATCTCCTCTGGATTCTCAGATCTGCTGATCTTTATGCTGTTATTTTTTTTGGGTGATTATATGCTTTCCAGGATATGTTTTTCTGCTTCTTATGTACTATGTGTTTAAGAACATTTGGGAAAAACCTTGTTTTGCAATGTGAAGCAAACTTCCCCCCAAGCGAAAAAGGAAGTATTAACAGCCACGCCATGCCATGCCTCTGAAATTAGTCTTAAAGTTTGATTTAATTTAAAAAACCCTCTGAGAGCATACCCTGTTTTTACTGGCTTCCTGTTTCCTATTAGACCACACATGACCTTATTTGATATGAAATGATCAGTGGATGCAGTTTAAATTTTAATTTAAATTTTAATTCAGATTTTAATGAAACCAAAACGGTGAGGTCATGTACAGGGATGTGATAGGGGTTGACTGTTTATATATACACCACTGTTTATATATACCACTATACTGTGGGACTCTGGAAATTGTGAGAAGATGGATTCATTTTCTTATAAATCAATTCAAACAGGCTTATATTACCGCGTAACCTTTTTTTCTATAGTAACATTAATATGACTTTGTCGTTGAATATATTCCTATAACAGCACAGCTGTTATGTATTATTCCTCACAGAAGACATTTTGGAAGGCAGAGTTAAGCTGTACAGTGGTTTTGACTCACTGATGCGCCGCTGTGCCTGAGGGATTTCCACACCGAGTCACTGCACCTGTGTTTCTGGTGGAGACTGTGTACACCTTGCAAATTTTCACACTGCCATGTTTGAATTATTGCATGTGCACTATTTTACCAGAAATTTAATTGATTCCAACCCTTATCTACAAACATTGGCTATTGCACTGTAGGCATGAAGTGGTACTCCTCATCAAAACAACATACATACCTGCCCTGGTGTCTGCATTGTTCTGTCTAGCAAATGGAAATATCGTTGAGTTTATTTTAACTTGCTGTGGTCACGCAGCATGAAATGAACTACCTCCGACAGGGTTGTGTTTTGTGTTAACAAAGATTAAGCGTTAACCTGGATTAAATCAAGGCTTATCTTTTAGTTAATTTGGACCAAACTTTAAAGCTTATTTAAAGAATGACCAGTATTTCATTTAAGCCAACATTTAATATTGATTGATTGATTGACTGATTGATTGATTGATTGATTGATTTTATTCGTGTTGCTCCATGGCTGTAAAATCTTCAATAAATTTAAGTTCAGGATTAGTATTACCGGTAATCTTGCATTTGATATTATTCAAATTTATGAAATGGCAGCATGTATCGGATGGATTATGGAAAATTAAATCCTTAATAAACATTTAATGCTAGGGAAGAAAGAAACATGAAACATGTTTGCTATAGTTTGGACTAAATCCATGAATTAATCTCGTGTCAAGGTTTTATTCAGAGGTTTTATTTCTTAACAAGCAGTTAAAATTAATTTGTGGTGCCGCTCACATTAAATGGAAATAAAAGCAAATTCTTGCTTAGCTCTAAACACCGTTTAGTCTAATCCTTAGTGCAACCCAATCTCATCTTTTTGTGCAACTGATCAGCAGTTGAGGCTTTTTGTCTCAAGCCCAGTTGCATTCACATTTCTGGATGCTTCTCCAGCTGTGTGTGATTTCTTTAACAGAGCTTTTCAAGTTGCCAATGTGGGCTTTTGGCACATAATTATGGATAGCGTGCTCGAATGCATTATCCACTACGCATGAATGGACATGCCGTATATTGGTATTGGACAGAATCCCGGTGCTGGACACTAGCCACTATGTGGGTCTGTAAGTGGGAATAACATAGAATAGAGTAATAGAGCATCAGAAGGGGCGAAAGAATACAATAATACCCTTTCAGAAAGACATTTCTCTCATTACTCAGTGAAAGCAGAGACCGTCTAGGCTCAGGCAGGTGTGTGAATGTTTGTTGAACTGCCTGGTAGCACAGTAGTTCAGGAAAAGGGAAGTATTCTTTTATATTGAAACCTCTGCCCTTCCTCTGCACCATCTGCACGACTCATGTACCTTGGGATTTTACAATAAGTACAGACATTGTTCTAGTGTAAATCTGAGCAAGATTCAATTTACGTAGACTTTCTACACTTCTAATGTTTAAAGTGACCATGTACCATTTAAGAGAACTACAGTTTATATTTATAGCTAGACTTTTTCCAGAACTGATTAGCTATCATGCAGAAATACACAAAAGCAGAGTAAATTGACTAGTAGGGCTAAGCTTCTCCTGTGTTTCAAAGATATATGTATGTATGTGTGTGTGTGTGTGTGTGTGTGTGTGTGTGTGTGTGTGTTGTATAAAATATCTTTTCTTATATATTTTTATATAGATAACAGGTATAACCTTAAAGATTACATGATTTTAACATTTTGTGATATTGTGACACAAGCAGCGTTCTATGAGGCCACTGGATCGCTCACATTTATGCTCCTTATTTTTTGTGTTGCGTTTCTTGGACTCTGGAATTTGAATTTAGTAGCACAATTTTAAGACCAGGTTTTGACTTAGCAGACTTAATTTTATTTATTTGGTAAACCAAAGCCTATATTCACACAGCAGACAGCTCTTTGCTATGCCTATCTACTTCATAGATGAAAGGTCAGCTTTCCGCTCAGCACAGCTTTTCACAGCACAGCAGATGAACAATGACTTTCATTTCATATCATACACTCATTTTTAGCTTTGAAAGCAACCAAGCTTGTTCAGCAAAGTTAGCAAACGTGAGAAATGTTGACCAAAGCGGATGCAATATTCCCTACTTCCCCACCTTCAAAGATTTTTTTCTTAGGTTTCTCAAGAAAAAACATACTTGAAGGCCACATCACCCCCAGCACTAGCTCATTAGATGAAACGTTGATTCTATCATTGTGGGTGCACTTTAAAAACCCTCTCTAAATGATTGACCCTTGCTAGATTGATTTTTCATTTCCTTTGAAAATTGGACTGTTCTCCTGTTTCCAAATGCCACAGAGTGCTGATAGCTTTGAAGCAGTAAAGGTCATTGTACAGGGCAATGTCATGTGCTTGTGTGTCGTATCTATAAAATCTCTTAATGTAAATATACACGATGGAAAGAAATGTCTTTACGGCATGGTCAGATCATGATTATAAGAGTACCAGGAGAGGCACAAACAACCGAAACAACCAGCACTGTATACAGGATGTGTAACAGTCAGAAGTGGAAGAAGCACAAATTAATTTACATAACGGACTTCACCTAGCACATCGAGAATGGTGTAGTTCAGAATAACACGACTGATAAGAACAATGCCAGCATTCAAAGTGACCATGCTTAGATTTGGATGACATGTATGAAGTGGTGAAGTGAATGCATCTTCCCATGAGGAAGTAAGAGTGACGCTGAATTTCACATCAAAATATTCCATACATTTCCATTAAATTTAATTAATGAATGAATTCAAGCAATTCAATTTATGCTCGCCGGGTCATCACCATCACTACTAAATACCAAAAATTAATCTTTGGGTTAATATACTTCTACAAAATTGTCAAATATCTCACGGTGAAAGCATGTTGAACAACTCACCTTATGAACACTGTATAAAATTTTGTAAAGTAAAATCCCTGAGCAGAATTCACTGGCTTGAATTGGCTTCGTTTTTCACTGGAGCTACATGACTAATGTTGCTAAATGATTTGCCAACCATTTGAGCATACTTCAGTTTGTTTGTGAATCTTTGGGATTTAGGAGGTGTGGGAGCTCTACATGTTTAATGGTGCCAGCAATACAGGAAGATAACCATTTGATTTATATACGGAGTACCCATCACTGATATCATGGAAATTAAAGTTTAGTAATGAATATGTATTTTATTCAATGTCCTAAGGATTTCCATTTTTTCTTTTCTCTGGCAAATGTGCATTGTACATTAAAGGCTTTTCATTACCAAAATAGAAACACTGAAATCATACCTAGAGTTAACCTTTTTTTCATTTCTCTGTTAAGTAAATTCAGTCTTGGAAAAGTGTTCAAAACAAGAAAAGGTTGAGGAATACCACATTCTTAGTAAAATGGTTTCTGAAATGGATTTTGGATGGTTAATGGTTTTATATTTCAATTGATCGAGTTCTGCTTGGGGCCTTTTCTGAAAGGGAAACCCTCAGTTGTAGTGTTCTGAGTAGAAACTGTAAGAGTGTACCCAGAGGTGGAAATCACAACCTACCATTATCAGTATATTATTAATGTAGATGTAGAGATAATGGAACTGTGGAGTTTTTCTTATATATATATATATATATATATATATATTATTTTTATTTACATTTTTTTAATTTACATTTTTTTATTATTTCTTTTTACAGTTAAAGGGGTCGCTGGATGTAATAAGTTTGATAACTCCTGGCTTTTGGTATTGGATGTAACTGTTTTTTCTAGTGTAGATGGGGTCTAACTGAAGAATATGGATGAAGAGTGTGTGTGTGTGTGTGTGTCTGTTGGGGAAATAAGGTCACACCCCACTGCATATGCAAATGATTTATGCATTTAGTGTAACTGACATGTCATTATACATGGTGATACTTTGACAGAGTGTAAGCCACAATGATCCCACCTATAACACTGAAGAGGCTTCATGGCTTATCGTTGACCGCTTGAAACCCCTCGAATGATTCGCAATACACTGTCTTACTTAAGACACTAAAGTATTAAGTCCAGCCTCTTTCACTAAAATTGAGTAGTAATTTAAACACTTAAATGACTGACAGTCTTCACTGATATAGAGGCAGAAAGTGACTAACCCTTAAAAAGTCATTATAACCAAAATTGAGGTGTTGACCAACGGTTTCACTTGATTTGTTCATCCAAGACTTCACTTGAAATGACTCAGGTCTCTGACACAGTAAAGGAATGTTGATTCACCACTTCTTCCTGTTATATTCAGTGCTGGCAGTCAGACCCGGTTGTCCAGACACACAGCAGGTCTGATCTTGCCTGCTACATCACACTCTTTTATCAAGCAATGGGCACATAGCAATTTTCTCAGGACAACACAGATGTGACTTGGCTGATTGGCTGTTATTTTGTTGGCTGCTCTCGGGCTGCACAGCTCAAATAAGAAATACGTGGTTCGGTAGACTGAGTGTGGAATCTTTAAAATAAACAGAGCAAATGTGATTAAAGCAAATTGGGAGAGTGGTGGAGTGAAATTGGAGGTGTTTATCTCTTGACACACTCACCCTGTGTATCATTAGCCTTGGTTTGGTGGTTGCCTGGCCTTTTCCAGTAATCCAACACAAACTGTGTAGCATTACAAAGACCCAGACAATAATTTAGAGGGATAATTCACTTTGGGTGTGACTGCTGTATGTCACCATCTTTTTTCTTTTCTTTTCCAGTAATACAATGGAGGTTTTTCTCATGAATATTATCTCTTACGTGAAATCAGTGATGTAAATGTTCATGTTCAGCACTGCTTCTCAATGCTTCTCATTAAAAAATGAGAATTCTAATTATAAATATTAGTTCATATAATATATCAAAACATGTCCATAAATCCAGCTTATGTCATAGTTTACAACTGATATACTGAATGGCTGATCGGCTGGTTCATTTTGCTCATAGGGGCTTCTGAGTATAGCATCAAGCTGTTTTCACCGCCTCTGAAGTTATTACTTCAGGAAAGTTTGTAAAACTGAACTTTTCAACTGGAATCTGTGATAAATAATAATATATTATCACAATATCTGATCAGAGGGAAAAAGTCTCTTTGGTCTCTCAAAAATGAAAACAGAAAAAGGGGGGTGCGGGGAAACATCCAACCAATCTGGAAGAGGTGGTATCTCTAACCACCTGTCAATCACGTTACCTGCCAATTCAGACACCTCTAACATTCAGATAGTCTAGCCTAGATAGACATGGGCATGTATTTGGGTGATGTGGCTTTGAAGGAAACACTATAAAAAGCGCTACAAAATGGGCGGCTGTGGAGCAGGTGGTAGAGCGGGTTGTCCACTGATCGTAGGGTTGGCGGTACGATTCCCGGCTCAGGTGACTCCATATGCCGAAGTGTCCTTGGGCATGACACTGAACCCCAAGTTGCTCCCGATGGCCAGTTAGCACCTTGCATGTCAGCTCTGCTACCATTGGTGTGTGAATGGGTGAATGAGACACATTGTAAAGCGCTTTGGATAAAAGCGCTATGTAAGTGCACCATTTATGGTTACACAATGTATGGACTACACCTTTAAGCAGGGTGACGGATCCCTAGAGACCTTTCTCCTTCAGGGAGACCTTCTCACAGGTTTTTTGATTATTTTTGATTATACAGATTGACGGCCTGCTCTGTTGCTGCTTGCTTTTGAGAGTTAAATTACAACCAATTGATAAATGTTGAAAATGATTAAATAATATCTGTAAATGTATTCTCTTCAGTTGATGTTTTGAAGGTAGTTTCAGATGTTCATGTTCACAAACAGGAACATCAATGTCTCCCATACAGCTATAACATATGACTGCAAAGGCTTTTTTTATTTTTATTTTATTTTAGGGAGGGCTTAATTTAATTATAACAAAATGCCCACACAGCTAGGCAAGCGCCGAGTTGAAATTCAAGAGGTCAGGTTTTTAACATGCTGAACTGGAAGATGTATAAATAAAAGTGAAAACTATGATGACCTGGCAAGTGGTTCTCATCAATCTCTGGTGACCTCTTGGAAAAGTCCTGTTTCTTGAAAAGAGCGTTTCTGATATTTTTTTATATATATATACAGTGACCTCCCTGTGTGCGCTGCACTTTTCACAATTACGCCGGCCCTCCCTCTTCCTGTTCCTCATAAGTCTATAGGAAATGGGGTTTGTTATCTAGAAAGGGCATATTAAGAAAATGCCTGGAAAAAAAACAGCCAGCTAAACAAAGAGGCTGCCAAGTTGCTACGTTTTTGCTTAGCTACCTTCATGCGGCTTAAGCTGACTAGTGCATTATAGTAACCATTGGTTTGGACTGGCAGCCATAACAAGAATAGGATATTTATCTATGAAAATTGTTAAAGAACTCTAACCTAGCTCACACCATATGGTCATAGTATATCGCTCTCATTCATCTCCATCCAGTGGTTTGAGGTCTTTTTATATGCTCCACCATGCAAGATGAGAAAATGCCTCAAAAATCTTTCTCATAAGAACCATGCCCTTCTGTGAAAGGGAAAGAAATGTGGTGAGTAATTATAAATGTAGAGTGTCTTCATACACATCCCCTTAAACCATGCTGGTACAAAGCCACAGTCCACAAAAACTGCCTGATGAACCATAAGGCCCAGCTACAGAAAGCTTTGTCAGTCTGCTAATGGCACTATAATGGATGCCAATCTCATCAGCGGTGAGCTCTCATCCCATTCTCTCTCCTCCATCTCAAAGCAGACCAGAAGCAGGAGAGCTGCACCGAGGTGAAATAATGTGATTAGAACCCATTACGGCTGTTTTATTTGATTACTTTCTGTATTTTGTGTCCAGCTTTTGGGCTGTTGACCAACATTATCTGGCAAGGACATCAACTCAGCCCTAAAGACCTCAGTGTTATGAAGCGCTCAGTGATGCGCCAAGAAAGAGTGCCCAGGCTTGGACAATGACTCAGATCATTGAAGGACATGATTTGAATGGCAAAGGCTTTTAGATGGACCCCTAGAAGAAAGGAGAACAAGGAGCAGGAAAATAGCACTGCGGTTAATCTTTTTTTCATAATAAATTATATAGCAGCTTTCTCAAATCCAAGGTAGCCTTACAAGCTTGGATCTGGAGCTCTGGCACAACCGGCAGCCAGCAAGCCAAGAATTAATGAACAAAATGAACAAAAACATTAAAACTGTAAATAAATAAACAAAATAAAAAAGACAGACATACTATACTAGAAATATGTATTTTCGTGGAGCTTTTGTGTGTATGCTGATCATCCTGACACCCGCTGCTTCATAGTCGTTATTACTATAATTACAGCCACTGCTTTGTATCCTGTTATTTTGGCCTCTCACCACCAAAATAAGCAGCTATGCCATAGGAATGGCATAATCTAAAAGAGAGAATTCCAACCCGTGTGATTATGTGAATAAGATGCATATCAATTTTTTGTTCTCCCTCAGAATCATTTATGCCAATGAAACTGCTGTTTTTCAGTGAGTGTGCAATGGGTTTCAATAAAACCTTTTCTTTCTTCTACAGTTGTCATAAATCCACTCATCTGTCTGACTCTGATAGACATACAGAGCTGAAAGACTGCAGTCTACTTTCTCTGGCTGCCTCATTAGAATAGATACTGCTGCAGAGTCTTTTTTTTCTTTTTTTAAAATGCTCTCTTGGATCCTCAGGATTTTTAATCACTTTGAAATGCTGTTTTCTCTTCTAGTGTTGGAGCAAGATGACTTGGGAGTACAGAGGGGTGGTAATAGAACTTTTTTATTTTTTTGAGTAAACTGAGCTAGTTGGAAGCAGAGGATGTCTTCCAGGAACTGCTGATCTCAGCTCAAGGAATTAGAGAAGAAGGAAGTGAAAAACCGGAGGTGAAAAGCATTGGTGAGAAACGAGTGGCACAGCTGGGCCGATACATCACTGCTAAACAGCAGTGACCAATGTGTTCAACACTCCCAGGAGTACAGAAGCATGTAGAATTATAAGCAGTGAAGCGGTGACTTTATTGCAGCAACAGCACTGAATTGCAGTTAAAGAAAGTACATTTGCTTCATGTTTTTGTCCAACATGGTTAAGGATTTAGACAACAGGATTTAGACATTTTGACCTTTGAGTCAGAAGCCCAGTGCCTTAACCAATGTGTCACCACACCCCAAATTAGAGTTTGTGTATACAGCATGCAGTGCAAGAATAGGCATATGGAAATACCTTGCACAAACGAGGAGTTAAACGAGAGCATGATAGTCAGAGTGGCATTGTGGGGTTGGTGGGAGGAGGCGGAGGTTGAGGGGGGTGGTTGGGTGTAGACATGTGGCAGCAGATGGAGAACAAATGGTGGTGGTGCGTTTGGAAGACTAGCAGGGTATGGGAATAGACACTCCGATTCAGATCAAGAGCAAATGAAACATGCAGGAAGCAAGACTAGATAGAATATTGGGACAAGATATACAGGGAAAATATTTTTTGCTAATTGAACTATAAAATCAACAATGTGAAAGGCTGAACCATATCTGTCTGTCTCCCTCTCTCTCTCTCTCTCTCTATATATATATATATATATATATATATACATACACATACATACACATACCTGTGTGTACATATATATATATATATATATGTACACACAGGTATGTGTATGTATGTGTATATATATATATATATATATATATATATATATATATATATATATATATATATATATATATATATCAGTATTTCCATATGTTTATTAGATTATGTGATTGCCTTGATTGGTAAAAATTAGAGATGCACCAATGTATCGGCTGATAATCGGTATATGCCGATAAAGGCTATTTTCCCGCTATCGTCCAATAGTTTAAAAACATCCAATGATCAGGGCCGATTATGTCCTGTCAATCAAAAGAGGGCGGGAAAACACATCGAAAATTTTACGACGCCAAAGTTTCAGCGTCGAGTCAATCCACCCCAACATTTAGTAATGTGTTTTCTGTTTATCAGACCAGTTACTGTGAAACAACTTGTTGAAATGGAGAGAATAAAGTTTTTATTTGCATTTCTTTCAGAATTCTTTTAAATGAATCATTATTCATTTATAAGAAGGCATAAAATGCAGAACTATCAGTTATCGGTATCGGCCGAGATCACTCTGGATAAACGGTTTTCGGTATCGGCTGAGAAATTTAGTATCGTGCGTCTCTAGTAAAAACTCATTTGAATTGCTCAGATTGGTCGGGATGAACACAATATACAAAAAGAGTCTGTGATGAGAATCACCAGCTCTTTTGCCAGTGGTTATCTCCACAACCCGGCTGTAATATGCAGGTCTAAGTTGAGTACTGAGGTGGCTGACCTCAATTTCCTCAGGAGATAACTGAAGCCTCAGCTTGTTCAAATTTCAAAGTCCTGTTTTAACACCAGTATTGTATTGAAAAATAAAACCGATGGAACAAAGGAAGCTGTTCTATGTTCCAGTTATATATTTCTGGGAAACTATCCTGGCCAAATTGTCAGTGTTACATGGATGATGGAAATGCATCTTATTTTCAAAGAGCCTGACATAAATGTAGGCCAAGAATATTGTTTGTTTTTAGCTCTGCGAACATTTTTATTGTTGAGATTCTTTGACCAAGTTAATGTTTTGATATTATGAATACATATATAATTACTGATATGAATAAGAGAGGAAAAACAGTTGCTGTACTGCAACATGAAGCAAAATTAGGTTTCTTTTGGACTTTTTACCTCATATGCATGTAATTTGTGAGTGCAATCCTACATACATTAGTCTATGTTACTTGGTTTTGTTTGTTGATTTGGGTTGTTGTGGTTGAATTTTGGTTGTTGTTTTTTTTTTTGGTTGTTTGGGGTGAGTTTGATTAGTTTGGTTGGGTTGAGTTGATTTGGTTAGGTTGGTTTAGATAATTACAGTATATTGGTTGATTTGTTTGTAGTCTGTTAAGTGGATTGATTGAGTTGGTTGGGTCAGTTGGGTAAATTTGTTTCTTTGGAATAAGTGGGTTCATGTGGTTAGTCCGTTTAGTTGGGTTGAGTGTTTTGGTTATTTGGGTTAGTTTAACTTGGTTCGTTGGCTTGTTTGATTTCAAAGGTTTGTTAATTTGAATGAGGAAAAATGCACGGTATTTCAAGGCATAAATATGTAAAGCTAAAGCAAATTCTCAAGAACCCCATTTTCATGGTTTCTGTGGCAGATCAAATAGCATAATTTTTTATAATCATGTCCAATACATCACCAGTAGAGAGCAACACTGCAATCTACATGTGACAGCTATGTTCCAACCCAGTTGTTCCAGTCACTCGAGCATCAATGAGCAGAAATAATTGACATAGAAGCTAGCGGAGTGTGCAATTTGGGCTTAGATCCCAGTGAGACCCTCACAGCAGCAGAATGACTACCAAACGTGTATACTGTCATAACAGATGCCCAGTGATCATTACAAAAATCACCATGTGGTTGGAAGATTATAGGCTCTGACTAGAGCAGAGATTCAGAACATATGTAGCTGTTTGGGTGGGCCAGTTGAAAGTTCATTAAAATAACTGGTTTATTCTTGAGAGAAATACTGAGATAAAGAAATTATCTTATTATTATGTCCTGTTCATGCTGGCTTGCAGTAACTGTCTAGGCTGTCTGCATTGGTAATTGCATCCTGTGGTGGTACATTCATCATGGAGCAACTGGGTGATGGATGGACATATTTGATCCAACTGGATTCTGGGTCTTAAAAAGCCACCTAGTGTCAGCGGAAAAGGAACTGAAACATAATTTATCTAAATACATGTTCATAAAAAGTGTGGTTAGAATAGTTCCCAGTTGAGAATTTACCAGGAATTGTGGTTCTTGAATGAATGTTTATTTAGATTAAGGATTAGTGTCAGGCCATGTGTTGGGCAACTTTGTTTGAAGCTGTGATCTTAAAGCCGGGCCATATGGTTTTTATGCAATAATCTGGGGCACTGCCGGTATCTGTCTTTCACAGAAGGTTTGTTTGTCCTAGCAACTTCAAATGGTGCTAGTGATTGGCTACAGATGTTGATTAAACAGCTGTGATCTGGCCATTCCTATAGAAGGTCAGATTAAATTTCACTGTATATTATTCTAGTTTTTAAGATCCCGTGTTACACTTTTAGTCACAATATATAAGTGTATTGAACTTCATCCGCATACTTAGGTTTCTGGCTGATTGACCATTGTATTGTGCGATGTAGAAAAATCTAAACAGGTGTATGCCTACGTCATTTATGGCATACTGGATTTTCACATATCTTCCAAATTGTGCATTAGTTTTGTAATAAAATATACATGTTAAACAAAGTATATGTTGCATTTACAAGTAAGTAATTGACTACATAGAACAGACATTTATCAGAGTTACTCTTCATTTGTGGCTGACCATCACGTTCTTTTTTTGTAGTAGAAAAGTGTAGCGCGGTTTCAGAATAGCCACACAATCAGCACAAAACACCACTAGTGCCCTGTAAAGAAAAAGGCTTAACAATGAGTCAGTCATACCTATCAGAATGTATGTGAGAAAATGAGCAAAATGAAAGCTTGCATTTGATCTTTTCTTGAGTTAGTAACATGTATATGTTTGCACACTATGCTGGTAACTGTGTTGTTGAATGGATATTTCACAACCGCAGTTTTTGTGCTTGACTGTGTGAATAACTTTCCCAGTGTATGACCACAAGGATGTGGTTATTGTGAATTATTGTGTAAACCCCATGTTACTGTAGAATGATGAATTTTGAAATAGTGTTGTATTATGAGTGAATGTTAATGTGCACTTCCGTTGACATGTTTTCATTGCTTTTCCATGACTCCCATGGTTAAGTCAGGAAATTTGTTGCTGTTTATTATTTGTCTAAATGATTAAGTGTATTCAGGACTATACTGCTTCTCTAGAGTATCATGGTTGGACGGAGTCATTTTTTGACTGAGAACATATCTGACACAGTGGTTTTTGAGATTAAGATCAATCTTGGTTAAGATTATGTGCCAGGAGTCAGTTATGTTAAGTTATGAAGTTCATTATGAGTTCAAGTTTCTGGATTTCCAGAGAGCCACTGAGGCATGTTTGAGGAAACCCATCATCTGCTCAGCTGTATGCTTGGGTTGTATTTTTCACTTGTAAGAAGCTTTGGATCAAATGTCCACAACAAATTTAAGTTGGCTGATGCCTGTGTCTAGTTTGTGGACAGGAGTTTACCATAACACATAACATAACAACCCAGCGTTATGACTCGTCTCATCTCTGAATAATACAGAATTTGTTTGTTTGGTTCAATACACATGCACTGAGAGGTAGAGAGAAATGCAAATGGTGTTCATGCATCAGTTATTAAAGTGTTCTCAGTTCAGCTGAGTACCCTAGAATGACTCCGGAGTTATAAGGGAACATGCATATAACTTTGCAGATCATAGTTGTTCTGCAGCATACTGATTTTTATGCACAGCTCAGTTTTTAATATCAAAAATGTAGTGTCTGTTGTCCCCTACTCTGGTCTTTTCCTCTAAAGAAAGAACACAGCAAGAGATTTACATTGGCAGCCATCTGCAATATTATGGCTGTTTGTTCATGTCTATAGAACATCTCTTAAAGGCTTTGATATTCATGGACAAGTTCCATGTATGCAATCACACATTATTATAGACTCGCCCCTTTTTCCGCTGACAATGTGTTACGGTTCTTTGACACGTTTGCAGTGTTTTGCCATGACCCAACAGTTAGGTCGGAATTTTTCTTGCTGTTTATTACTTGTCGTAAATTTGTGATTAAGTGTACACAGGACTTCAGAGTATCAAGGATGGACTGTTTTATCGTTGCGTTGTAAGTAGCGTGTATTATAATGAGTGATTCTGCAGAGGCAGTGGAGGTTCCATGGTTAAGATTCTGAGTCAGGGTTATGACTCGTTGTTACTTGATGTTGTATCTTTCGTTTGGTGGAGAAGTGAGGAGTGTCTGGTGCAGAAGTGAGGCGTGTCTAGTGAACCAAATGCTGCCAGCTGTGGCACTTTCACGTCTGTCTTTTTCTGTCCCTTGTTTCCACGGAAACTTGGAAAATCTTGCTCAGCAGGAGCCTAGCTTCCTCTCTCACTCTCACTCTCTCTCTCTCTCACGTTCTCACTCATCTTAAAGGAACCATCATCAAAGCGCTCCCTTGATACTTGTTGCAGGTTTGTACTGCCTACTCCAGCAGACACACTTCGCCTGGTTGAGATTAAATAGCTTCCCAATTCGCTCTGTGCACGACTTCCTCACAGTCATCTGATCCGTGCATAGCTCATACGAATTCCAAATCACGGTTGCAAGTAAACAACATTGAACTTGTACAAGTATAACGAAAATAAAAATGCATTGTGTAGAGCACACTACAGCATCACATTCATAAATGTGGTTTTCTTACTGAGCATTAAAAGCAGCATTATAAGTCCTTAGAAACACTTAGTGCAGCATTATAAACGCTTATCTGCACATTGTATAGTTCAACTAATACATCATTCTTACTCTACAGGAACTGTTTTTTGCAAGCTTCAGTTAAACACTAGGAACAGAAACTGCATCTGAATAGTATGAGGTGAAAAAAGGAGAAATTTGTAGTTCTCTCTTTAATAACAACCGTTTATCCGTTTGTCTTAAATGCCTTCTGGTAATGACCTTCTGTGACTGCTTTTTATGTTATAGCTTGGTTTGTAATGTATTTGCATTATTAATTATGCACTTGGCTTTGAAATGGCTTGCGTTGTTTCTGATCATTGGTCGTATTACTTCCACAGTTCCCAAACTCATTATAGTTTTATGCACTTAGGTTTGAACTTGCCTTTGTCGTCAAAAAGATCACTCGAGCACTCTAGTGCAAACCAGTCTTGGATTCTAGGTTATGAATCCTTGCAGATTATCTACGTGCCTTGTATCAATGCATTTGTCAATCTCACCCCAATCCTGTTGTCAGTTCCTAACAGCAGAAATGTAATAATTGTGTACTACTAATGAAGGTATACATCTAGTAATGGAAAGAGACGACCAAAAGATCACCACTTACCAGATATTATAGCGTGCACCAGTACAAGTGTGTACCATTGGGTTGCAGATGCATTTCAGATAATTTGTTACACAATATTCCAGAATATTTAATGCTGTGGTGATTCAAGTACAGTGACTTTGATACTGTCAGTTGGATGTTCCATGAAAACCGTTCTGTCTTCTTACACTTCTTTCTGAAGAAATTTCAAAATTTCTGAATTTATATAGTTAAAAATCTGGTAATGCTTAGAAACATAATTTACATAATTTAACCTGTGATAAAAGATAATGTAATTATCATGATATGAAAATTCATTTTGGCACATGCCTGTCTTGATGATTAGTTAAATCAGATTTAATGACCATAATTTGGCCATTTTGCTTTCTTGGAGCCTTTTTATTTTTCAGATCATCTGCCATCTCACAAATTTGGCAATCCTATAGAGCTGCCATGTGACAGGATCCATATTCCCACTATACTGCTGGGATTGCTGCACGACTTTCCAGCTCCTATTCCTGTCCTGCTCTCCGGAGAAGTCTGTTTAAGGCTGGAAGATTGCCCGGGCGCAGACCGGGGCTTCCTGTGATCTTCCCTCTGTCCAGTTTATTTAAATTCTTGTTGAAGCCTATGAGGTTGAAGTGAACCGTGTGAGAGCTGCTGAAGGAAAGCCAACTGCTAGAATGTTAGAAAGAGGATGATTTAATCGAGTGACCTCATGACTGCTCTGTGGACAGGAAACACTTTGTGAGGAACATCTATCATGCTGTTTGTCTTGATGTGTCCAACCCCCTAGTGAATTCTACAGTGCAGAGCAGCTGAGCTTTCTATGTGTGGAATCGAATCAATACAGCTGTTGAAAGGGCTGTTGGCCTGACCATATTGTTTAAATGTATACAAGTGTGTTTAGATTAGATTGCACTGGTGTTGCTTTTCCAAGCTTTTAGTTGATATATTTCTATTCTGCAGTTCTTCTGAGATGATTAAGGAAAACATTTGTTCATCCTCATCAGCTAAATTTTTAAAAATGAGTGCCCTTTCATGCACACTATCCGATCTTGATCTGAAGGCCGAGAGTCGGTGTGGGAGCGAAGAAATGACACTGTCAATTCGAAAATATAGGAAGTGAATAGGGTCTGTTCAGAGCTTCACATGTATTTACATGGGTTTCCTCCAGGTTCTCCAGTTTCCTCTTACTGTCCAAAAACATTCCGTTTGGTGGAATGGCTACACTAAATTCTCCCTCGGTGGGAATGTGTGTGTTAGCGGTGCTCTGCAATGGACAAGCGCTCCATCCACTGTATATTCTCACCTTGCTCCCAGTGTTCCCAGAATTAAGTTGTTAATGAAGATGAATGAATAAATGAATAATTAGAAGGAAGGTGCTTCAGGAGTGGTTTTATTCCCAAATGTCATTTAATTTATAACTCAATTTCTGAGTTATTTTGTACTTTCTCTCCGTAGCAGCTTGTAGGAACATCCCCCTCTTCAGATACAATTTGATGTGTCCATCGTTTTTACATTCCACCTTTAACAAGGTCTGTCCTTCAAAGAAAAATAAGCCTTCATTCTGTATTGAGGCCACAGCCTCCGTTTAGATTAGTTTTTCCATACCCAGGACAGATGAGTGTGTGATGGCCATTATAGACATATTCTGAGAGAATTATTGATGACCCTGTGGACAGTTTAGGAGTCGCATGAAAAATGGCTACCGCTAACATCTCTGGCGGTTTATCATATTTCCTACTAACGATTGTGGAATTTCAGGTTGAGCTCAAATTACAGTCTTGATAGAGTGATCAGGCGCTCAGCCAGACAGTTATGATGGGGCTATATGTCAGTGTCGAAGTGAAGATGGAATAATTGTGTGTGTATGTGCATGCTGGTGTTTTCCCAGCACTGTGCTAAGTTTAATGTGAGCCTGATGTGTTGTATTTTTTGGCTGAAGAAGTCAAGGTGAACGATTTGTATGAATTAAGTAATTGCTGCTAATGGAAGGAGGTTTTCTCCAGTGCAAACATACAGACAGGTGGAGCCCCTTTATCATTCGGAATGATTTTCCTAGTCGTTGCACTGTGTAAGCCATGTCTGAATTCAAATTCAAGGCTTTGCCTGCAGTCATCCTGGCTGTCACCACTTGCTAATATATTCTGGTGCTCACCCACGGCTGTGTGGCAGGCAGTCTTCTAATTGGTTCATTTCTATTCTAATACCAGATGTCTAGCAACTGAGGAAGAGGGAATGACTCCATTTTTATCAGTTTAGAGCAGTTCTGTTTATGCACTAATTCTTTGGGCTGGATGGTTTTAAGATGTAATATCGATATCGCAATATTTTAACATTGTAATATACCTTTCTGAATCATTACAGCAACAAGTAACTCCTTTGTCATTAAAATGCATCACTTTATTCTCTCCTCTTTTCCTCTGTTAATATTTCATTTTTATATAAATGATATAAACTAATTTGTATAGTAAAACTTCTTTTGTTGGTGAAAAACCTCAGCAAATATTTCATCCATCCATCCATCTTCTACCACTTATTCCTTCTTCAGGGTCATGGCAGCAAATATTTATCATTATCTATATTATATATATCAGGCAATTGTACATAAATATTCCATAAGATGGATTTGTTAATCCACAACAGCCACCATATCATTTACTGAACCCTTTAAGTTTGTTAGCTGTAGCTATACTTCCTCCATATTTCCCATCGTTTGTAAATGAGGTTATTTGAGAATGTATAATATACTGTAAAATGGAAAGGAATATAGGAGAGAAAGATATCAAAACAGATACACTGTGTTTTTCTTCCCAGATGAGGCTCTGTGCGAAATGAGTTTACTGGAAAGGTCATGGTAAGCATCAGCTATGCAGGAACACTCCCTCTAAACACACACACACACACACACACACAAACCACATTCACATACCGTACACATTCCCTATTCCTCTGACACACCCCAATCCCGTTTTCCCAAACCAAATATATCAGGCATGGTGGGGGAGATTCTCTCGGTGGAGAGTTGCACTACCCCCATCCTTCCACCCACCTAATCTGAAATCAGATAAATCAACCATGGAGGAGGGGGATGGACAGACTGACCTTCCATTCATCTCGAATTCAAGGAAGACATACTGGTATCCTCTCTTAATCGGTTACCTAATTGAAACACTGTTTTTAAGAGAATTAAGCTCAGTATTAAGAATTAAGCTCAGTAAAGTGTGTTTGCCTTATATATATATAAGGCTGAGATATATTTTCAATACAAGCTCTAGGCCCCAGCAGAGCATTCAGCTTACTTTAATAAATCACTTCAGTGATATTGGACTGGAGAGTTCTTTTAAAGCGGTGTCACATTCCCATATTGCTTGTGCTTGTACAGTAACACTCCATTTCACTGTAGTTTTCCTGACATTAAAAAGAGGTGCTTTGTCATAAAACTAGGATTTATACGTATATACCATGTAGCGTTCTGTATTGCATCTCTCAACCTCAGTGTTTTGGCAGAATTCAGGATTTTACATAGGTTTTGGGTAAGAACTGTTAGCTAATCGTGGTGCAGGTAAGATTTAGCCTATTTTGGTTTTGTGTTGTTTTTAAGCTCTTTCTAAGAACAAATAGTGGTTAGCAGCAATGGGAAAAGAGGTTAATTTGACATGATGTTTACTAGTGTATCATCCAGCCAGAAGTAATCTTAGAAAGATCGAAAAACATAGTTAGGTAGATTTCTATTAAAGAACATTAATGAAGAATAGTACAATTTTATTTAGATCACACACAAAGCATTATAGCTGCTGCTATAATCATAAGGACTGCCTTATGCTCATCCCTCGACTCTTATTTAAAATATGCTCACACTGAACACCCTATCAACAAACATGTTTGTCTTTTCTCTTCTGATTTCGCTGGAGATCTGATCTCAACTAGACAATGATTCAAACAAAAGACCATTTAAAATGTCCTCACTTTGTCCTTCATGATTTAGCTCCTTTGTGACGAAAGATTAAAATTGTTAATCCTATAGGTGGTTTTCACACTGGGCATGTTTGCTGATGTCCGAATCTGATTGCGATTGTTCCCGGCGCCCCCTGCAGCATTGGACTGCTTTCAGACTTACTTGATTCTATCCCGGTGTATTTGCATTCATCTTACGTCACCACAAACGTACATGGAGAACACAACATGACTCACCATATTTTCCATTCATACGTCCATTATGCCCAGCAGATATTATGCACAGCAGCGGATCACTTCTGTGTCCCACAACGTTCCCCTGCCACTCATAGTACGTGTTTAGTTGAAACTAATGATGTTGTAATTGGCTGAAACACATGCACAGGTTTCTTTACTTTCTGAACAAGTGCCTAGAGCCCGAGTTGCGTTCACATTCACGGGAATCGCAGCATAGTTCCAATGCAACCGAACTCGGGCCACGTCCTAGATGTAGTCTCGGGTTCGGTTCTGCAGTGCACTTCCCGGTCTGAATGACAGCTTTCGCATGACCAATGTTTCATGCTAATCGTGCTCTGTTACGGACTGAACTGCCAGTGTGAAAGCCCCCATAATCAGACTTGCAGTACAGTTATAAGTGAGCACAGTCTTATTATTGACATAATCTGACAGCTGTTGTCACAGTGTGTGAGTGTTCAAGTTCTCAAAGTTTTTAGATTTAAAAATGTACTTCCCTTTGCAAGATGTGTGGTTTCCTGGAGCTAGTTTTAGTATTTAAACTACAAGCTCTTGCTGTAAAGGATGCTGCATGCAGGCATTAACCGCTGCCTCTGCATATGTATCTAAGCTTAGATTTTTTTAAAAATAATTATTTTATTTTAACCAGAGTGCTTGTTTAAGAGAGTATCATATTCTTCCCACATCCTTGAGGGTTTCCTCTGGTTACTCCGTTTAGTGATGATGATTACGATTGATATACTCGCAGTCAGGCCAGCGAAGATGCATCTCCCAGCCATGCTGCCACAGCTTTGCTGGATGTGTTGTAATTAATCCACACCGTGGCTTTATGTTTCCAATCTCTGCTGACTGCAGATGGTACGACTCCCTCGCACACACTGCTCACCCTTTATCTGCCTGGCTACACCTCTCGTCATGGCACAGGCTTGTTCAGCTGGATCTCCATCTCACATTAAAAAGGTTCCAAGAGAGGAGCTGTACAGTGATTCTGAGACAGTCCTCCCTGCTGTCAGGCTCTTAGTGATATTTAATGAGGGGTGTCACTCTGATCATTTAAGATGAAGGAGTTAGTGTAGTACAAGATACTGAAGTGCACTTTCTGTGAAGTGAGTACAGAGTGATGTGACATGAGGTATGTCCTCATTATACCACAATTTTTTTTATTAGTCATTCTAAATAAAACAGCCACCATTTTTATTACTAAATTGTTCAGTGATTCCTTAGCTTGTCTGTGATGTGTTTTTACATTACAAATTATGCCTGTTATTCGCCATGTCCAAATGAATATCATGTGATGAGTTGTTTGTAATTGGTCAGACAGTATTTAAGCCATCTGTAAGAAGCTTTTGCCTGTTCTTTATGTAGCATGTGTGCAAATGCCTTAACACTAACCTTAACCTGTTGAAGCTGTTTTTCCACTTACCTAATTCTTTAAAAAAAAAAAAAAAGGGGAAAAAAGTGTACTACTAATAAAAAGATACTAGTAGATTTGAATGGATTAGAGCTGATTTAAATGTGTTCCAGGGTAAAGACATGAAGGGACTGGAGCAGTGGCTGGACCTATGGCAGTGTGTCAGCGTTCGTCTTTCATGTGTGTGTGCTCAGCATAATAAATCCACATGGCTTCTTTGCCGAATGACATGGAATGAGACACTAATTTTGCAGTGGTCCGCGATTAGCACTTTGCCACTCTCTGGCTCAAGGGAGACGTCGGTGTCCTGCTTCTGCACTCTGTTTTGAGTGCTGACTCATTTTGTTTTTAATCGCACCCCCTTTGCACACTGAAGCTTTGCAAAAAACGCCTTTTTAATGTAGTGCAGCAGCCAGTTTGAGTAACTGGAGAGTAAAAAAGAAAAAAAGACGGAGAAAAGACTTCCGTCTTACATTTAGAAATGCCCATGGCTTTAAATTTGATTCTGATTATTTGTGTATTCAGTCACAACTTTAGGGTTCTGCAGTCCTAGCTCTGGTGCTTTGTGGTCAAAAGCTTCTAGTAGAACATTAACTTGTGTTAAACTTCCTCCTTGAAACTTTTTTTTTTCCTGATTCAAAACCACCAATTCACATTTTAATTTATTACCCTAAACAAAGGGAACTAGTGTGTGATCTGTGTTTGGTGTTCAGTCTGTGGGAGGTCATGTGTGACAGGAAATGTTTATGTCTCTAGAGGACTGTGTAAAAAGAGAACATCACCAAACACTGCGTCCCACACCAGCCTGCTCTGTTATAGCTATTCCCAGAATTCCACAGAACAGTAGTCTCATCCTGAAGTCCAGATTGTTCCCATGAAATATCTCGGGTTCACAACACATGGTTGCTAACGCACAACACTGTCTGTTGTCCCATGTGCTCATTGTTCTGTGTATTTATTGTCTTGCGTATTTTATGTTGTCATTTGTTGTTCTACTCTCATTTAAAATCATTGTGTATTTTCACCTAATGTAGTTTTGTGTACTGTTGTGTGGCACCATTGTTCTGGAGAAATGACATTTCGTTCCAATGTATACAAGCTACACATAGGAATGAGAACAAAAACCCACTTGACTTGACTGATGCCTGATCACAAATGAATGTTGGTTGCTTTTAAATTATTATCTTTCCAGATTATCCTGTGATGGCATGTGTAAAGTCCCGGTTTATCCTCTCGGATCTACTCACAGCAATATTCAATATTTATGGATCCACATTTAATAACGTTTGGGGGAGTGTTTCCCATAAAAATGCAATCTTGAAATTATGTGTGAAAGACCGCTAAAACGTTGAGAGCTGAGCTGAACTGTTGTCTGACATCTTTTTGAACTCCTGCTTATGCTATGTCTCGGGGCAGCGTAACACACCAATGATCTGGTAAGGTCAGAAATTGCCAGCTGCATGAATCCATGGACCCAACCTGCCTTGTATCAACAGTCCAGGCTGGTGGAAGTGGTGTAATGGTGTGGGGAATGTTTTCTTGGCACAAGTTGGACCTGTTAATAATCAATCAATCATTGCATGAATGCCACAGGCTATTATTGCTGACCATGTGCATTCCTTCATGGCAACAATTTCCCATCTTCTAATGGCTTCCAGCATGATAATGTACCATGTCACAAAGCAAAATTCGTCTCAAACTGGTTTCATGAACATGACAATGAGTTCAGTGTTCTTTAGTGGTAGATCGGGAGAGTGACAGCGTGAAAGTGCACCTGAAAAATCTGCAGGAACTGTGTGATGCAATCATGTCAACACGGACCAGAATCTCAAAGGAACGTTTCCAAAATCTTTTGGAATCCATGCATTGAATAATTGAGGCTGCTTTAAGAGCAAATTGAGGCCCTACCTAGTATTAGTATAGTGTTCCTAATAAAGTGCTTGGTGATTGATGGATGGTCGCAAGCGGAGGAAGAACCCTTTATTTTTTCACTTATATATTACAGCACCAGGTTCTTACACACATCCAGCTTGTTAGGAAGCTGGGGTCAGCGCGCTGGGTCAGCCATGATACGGCACTCCTGGAGCAGAGCGTGTTAAGGGCCTTGCTCAAGGGCCCAAAGTGACAGCTTGTCAGTGCTGGTGATAGAAATCCCGGCTTTACTCACATGCTACCAGAGATCTCTAGATAATTCACATGTACAGTATGAAGAGAACTGTCACTATGGTGACAAGGAGGGTACTTATTTATCATTGAGGGATTTCATTGGAGATGTCCTCTGCAGCACTCCTGCAACACAGCTGCTGATTGGTGTTTTGGGTGCTAAGGAGTCTAGTCAATGGTTTCTCATGTCCTCTTGACTTCCAGACCACACAGACGGCCATCGCAGTAAAAAATCAGACACAGTTAATTAGCCACCCTGATGAGATTACGCACAGGGCTCAAGAGGATGTGCCCCTGCCCACGTATGCCAACTATGTGTGAGTAACAAGACGAAGGTGTGATGTTGATTCACTGCCTTTGGCCTCGATGAAACAACAATCTTGACCTGGATAAGGATCTGAGAAGGCATGTGCTGATAAATAATTATATATTGTGATAAGCATCCATTAACGTCACAGCTAGCATTTCTTTCACTGTTTCTACCCAAGATGTTAGGAGCTACACACACAATCATTTTATAGTTGTTCAGCCATAAATTTAATTTACTCCGTTTTCTCAAAAGGGTTTGCCTGCAGAACACTACAGAGAATGCCTTTGAATTTATTTGTAAGTAGGAAGAAGGAGATTCATCGGCTACACATACATTTTCAAAGGTTTTAAGAAGACTGCTAACTTTACACGAATTTGGATAGGATTTTTAGTGAGATTCTTAAATGTTTGAAATATTCACTGCTAAAGATAGCCAAGTAGCTAATATGCGCTAACCGGACAGGATTTTTAAGAGGATTAGTCAAATTCATAAATACTTCTATCTTCACTGCTACTGCTAGCCAACTAGCTAATCTCAGCTAACCTGACAGGATGTCTCAGTGGATTTTTAAGTAACATTCATGAGTTCTTTGAAGTATTTAAAATTTTCACTGCTACCATTAGCTAGGTATACAGAATATTTCAGAAATCCTCTTTGACTTAAAAAAAAAAACTCTTTTACACTTACTTAAAAATGTTTGACATTATATTATAAGCTAAATTCCTTCTAAAATACAAGTCTGCTTTCAATCTTAGGGCTACGTCTTTGAGTCTTTTGTGGATGCCAAACTATACGCTGAGGAAGAATTCTGATTTTATGACGGCTTCTGAGATTTTTTTTGTGTGTGTGTGTGTGTGTGTTGTGCAATGATCATTAGTCTATCTTTTACAAATTAAAAAAAGGGTCTTATAGTGTCAAACCACATAAGCATGTCTATTTATGATACTGATTGATTTATTTAAGTATTCTGAATTCATGACTGCAGCCTTTAAAGAAGCAAACCTCGGTTATCAAGCCTTCCTTGGCTGATCAGCTATATCTGATCTCACAGATAGTAACATCTTTTATATCTTATGTGCCACTGAGCTGGATGTACTCCAGTTACAGTCAGTCATGCTCTGTGAGGCAACATTACAGAAGTACTAATGTTGTCTGTTAACCCTTTTCTGTCTGTCAGACTCCTCATCGATGCTCAAAACAGTAAACCAAGCACATGTCATGTGCGGAGGCTTACTAGAGATCTATTACTTTTCCAGAGACAATCATCTGCTGCAATCCTGAAAGGATTTGTGATAGAGCAGCTCAGAAAGAACTTTGGCTTTTACTTGTTTTGATTTTCTGGACTTCTTGATATTTTCCTGAGATATTACTGATATTTCACAGCTATTGAATTTTGGTTTGAAAGAAAAGTTTGACATCTAAGGATAATTTTAAGCATAGTGCCAGTGTTCTTACAGTCGAATGGTATGTTTTGCACACCACAGGATAAAATATGCAAGGTTTATTTAGTGTGTAAATAAAGGATGGTCAAATAATGTGAGCGAAACATTAGTAGATAGTGGAACATCAAAATGATTATATAATTTTTAAATTTCCAAATGTTCCAAAAAAAATTTTTTTTTACATATATCTATATCTATTATATGATACATGTATCATATAATTGTGTTATTTACTAGTAAAATGTATGCCCATGCTTTACATCTATAACTTCCTCCAGCTTCTGTCATATAATCTGCTCAGCTGTTGGTTCCTCTAATTTGTTAAAAATTCTGATATACTATATTAGCAAAAGTTTGTGTATACTTTTATTCCAGACGGAGTCTCACCTTTGCTGTTATAATAACCTCCACTCTTCTGGGAAGGCAGAAGATTTTCGAGCATGTCTTCAGGGATTTATGTTCATTCAGTCACAAGAGCATTAGACAGGTCAGGTTCTGATGTTGGGTGAGGAGGTCTGGGATGCAGTCTGCGTTCCTGTTCATCCCAAAAGTGTTCAGTAGGATTGAGGTTAGAGCTCTTTGCAGGACACTCGAGTCCTTCCATGCCATCCTTGGCTAACCATGTCCTCATGGAGCTCGCTTTGTGCACAGGGATATTGTCAAGCTGGAACATGCTTGAGCCCATAAGATCCAGTGAAGGGAATTGTAATGCTACAGTATACAACACATTATATACATTTGTGTGTTTCCAGCTTTATGGCAGTTTAGAGAAGGCCCAGATATGAGTGTGATGGTCCAGTGTGTAATATCTTTTACATCTCTGTCATACACTACCTTCTTTAGAGCAAGTCTAGAGACTAAGAGGGAAATGGCAAAAACATTTTTCAAACAGTTTTCCCCAATTTTCTTTGCAATATTATTTGAATGGTTGCAGGATACGTTCATGTTTCATTTTAAAATAATTGGAATTTTATTTATTTAAAATTTTTTTTAGATAAATTGTAACATGGAGCTGCATTCTAACATGGAGAATACAAACCTTTGCATTTGACTTTATATGAATCCTTAATATCTATACAATACAGTATACTGTACAGCTTTAGAGTTATTGCATTTTAGAGTTTTTCCCATCTTGGTAGTGCTATTATTAGAACATAGATTAACTTTTCTCCAGGCTCCATCAGCACAAAATCTTTTAATAACAAAGCTTCCCCAAAACTTCCTTATTGTGATACCCCCTCCACAAATCCACTTAGGTATTTAAGACATGCCTGTGGTTTGGCTCTTAAATCATTCCAGTGGATGATTTGTCAGAGATTGAACATTCTCACTAAATTACAAAGTCCCCCTGTGGCACTGTTCCTCTGTCGACAGGCTTGAATCGAATACCACGCAAGATTATCACACTTCTTTTTCTGAGTCGAGTCATCCAGAATACACCATGATGAAATGCAGACACAGAAGCATAAGAAGCGTATCTATGAAGCTGTTCGGTCGTTAAAGATGTTGAACGTGTAGTAGTAGTTCTCTCGCCAGCGGTGTTACTAGCTGGCGTTATGTCGTCTGCCTAGAGTGTGCGAATATTATTTTGCTTAGTGTTTTCATTTCACCTGTTCTCATTTTTCATGTCAAGAATTCAAGGACGTTTATGTGAGTTAATGAGGCTCATGACATCACAGGTGTGAAACCCATAGACAAACTGAAACGCAGATGGTTTTTCCCTAAAAAGAAACCGGTCACAAGAAGAAAAAAAAAAAAACAAATACAGCAATGAAAGAAAAAAGAAATAAACAGACACACACACACAGCTCAGAAGTCAAGACTGGCAGTGTGTGGAGGTGGTGTTACAGAGAGATGCAATTCCGGTGTATGATCTCCATATTTTGAGCACAGGAGAGTAAGCAAAGCAGGGCCACAGCTTCAACATTCCTGTCTGGAAGCCTTTCCAAATACATTCCTCCTTAAATGGCTTTTCCATCCTCATATTTTCAATGGCATGAAACTCAGTTATAGTATTTCTAAGGAAAAGAAATCTTTCCTATGTTAAGTTTCGGGTTGTATGTGTTGGATTGAATGTACGTGTGGTTTCTTCCTCCACCATACAGCACACTCATTAGTGCAAATGATTGCACAAAGCTTGATTAGTGTGTCACAGTTCATTAATGTGAATGGCAGTTCGGTAAGAATACCGGCGGACATTCTTT
The DNA here is from genome assembly GCA_012411365.1 of Ameiurus melas. Classification (NCBI taxonomy): domain Eukaryota; kingdom Metazoa; phylum Chordata; class Actinopteri; order Siluriformes; family Ictaluridae; genus Ameiurus; species Ameiurus melas. The sequence goes on from CM022774.1 coordinate 12,121,468, forward strand.
CTCTGATATTTCTCTCTCAGAACCGCATTAGCAAACAGTGTTAGTGCTCATTTATGCTCTGATGATACACAGTTAGACGTTATGTAGCAATTTGGCTGAATTTAGTAGCACAGATAAACAAAATGGAATTTTACAAAGACATAAAACACTTGATGATGATGATGATGATGCTAGATGAATAGAGACTTCCTAATAAAACAGAAATACTGAAGGTTTGATAGTAAGTCTGCTAGCAGTATGATTGTCAGTGTTACCCTAGAGCATGTGTTCTTTTTTTATTTTTTTATTTGCAAGACCAAAATTTATGGTCTTGGTATAATTCTTGATGTTGGTCTACCATTTAATTGCTTTTGTAAAACTGCTTCATTTGCTAAACCCACCATGATGCTGAGAAACTACCACATGCTTTCATACCTTCTGGTTGCACTGCTGCCTCTTTAAGTAAAGCTTCAAAATAGTTAGTGCACATTACACCTAAACCTGTATAAACTTCATCAACTATATATTAAGTTCAACAAAGACTACAAGATCCTACCTAATTACTTTATTACTACATTGTATCTTGCAAATCTCCTGAAGCAGGGTATATATTGTAGTATATTCACCTGAGGATCGTTCACAGCATGGCTGGTTGAAGATATTTTCCACCCTTAACTCTGAGTCTGAAAGAGAATATTCGAAATGTAAGCTATTTTACCAGATGTACTTGTTTACCCTGGCTTATTTGTAGGTATTGTTTTAATAGTCTATGTTATTTTTGAGTTGTTAAGACATTGGACTTCTGATCGGGAGCTTGTGAGTTCAAATCACCAGCATTGCCAAGCTGCCACTGTTGGGCCCTTGAGCAAGGCCCTTAACCCTCAATTGCCCAGTTGTATAATGAGATAATTGTAAGTCGCTCTGGATAAGATCAACTGCCAAATGCTGTAATATCATATTTTTCAATATTATTTTATGAGGGATAGGCTCCAGGTTCCCCATGACCCTGAAAAGGAGTAAGCGTTTGAAGATGGATGGAGTTGTAATCTTCTTGGATGTTTACGCTTAATCCTAAAAGCTCCTAATCTTTCCACCGAGTAAAAAAGTTCTATACAAATATCTATTATTTACATTGCTACACATACATCAACATAAATCGCGCATGCCGGAATATTTCACCATTTTCCTTGCAAGCTGTTATCATATATTTGAGATGTATTTTGCTGAGTGTGTGTCTCAGTAGGCTTATTACAAATATTATATAATGGTCTAATCATGATTGTTTGAGCTGAGGTTCAATCTTGACGTGTGCATTCATTGATTATATTGTCAAATTGCTGCACCATCTGAGTTCATTATTCTTGGTTGAAGGCTTTGTGCTACTTATTATTTTCTGTTGTGTATTCATTCACGGACGTACACTCGCACACTCATTCACACCTAGGGGCAATGTAGAGTAGCCAATCTGCAGTACCTATTGTACCAGCTTGTTTTTGGACTGTGGGAGTAACAGTAGAAACACTGATTTTATATATGATAAGTAGCCAATATCTTTATAGAATATAGGCAGTTTTTGTCCATAATATACAGTTCCCATACATCTTTGCTATATTTTTGCTCCATATCACACCTCACACGTCTGTTCTCTAAAGGAAGTCTTATACTGTGCACAGAGACCCTGGTCTGTCATGAAATATATAATGGTGTATGATATGGTCATTGTGTGTATCATATCAGAGCATCAGTCAGTGTGCCTTTCACAGGGCCGATATATGATTTGCTTTCTGTTTCTGTCTGATCTCAGCCTCTCATCTCTCTCTCTCTCTTATCTGTTCCACTGCAGGCAGGGACGGCCGGTTCCAAGTGTCCAGGTAGGATGGCATTTATTTCCTGTAGAAACTTCAGGAAACTGCACATAATTCATACTTTTGTAATTGTATTGCCATATTTTAGCGCAATTTCTTCACTGTAGACTTCTTCAATGACTCGCTGCTTATCTGGAATCATACACCGGCTTAATTTGCATAAACATGAGAGTTGGTAGGGTGTCATAACACTTGGTTCTAGGAACTTTTAACTGGGCACAACAGGACACATCTAATCCTCTAATCTCACCACACTGTTTTTTGCATATGTCCTTCGGTTGGTTTTACAATAGGCTTTCTGTCCACAGCACACATACTCTTAAGAGCAGAGCAGCAAAATATATCCAAATAAGGTTGCCGACTGTGAGGTGCCAGTACTTTGTCAGTCCAAAGCTCTCTATTCTGAGGCCAAGACAGAGTGAGTGAGAGAGAGTGAATGAGTGAAGAGGAAAGACTCCCCTTTGAGAGACTCCTCAGACACAAAAGAGTCGGGCTCTCTGCCACTCTCCTGGATGCCAGCCATCTGATTGTTATCTGCGCATTCGGTTTGTGGAGGTGGGGTGCTTCCCTCCCTGCCTTAAAATAACTCCACACAAGGGCTTTGCTGAATCCAGCCTAAGCCTCGGGATCACTGTCACATCAGTGTCTTCACTGGGTCTTGCTTACTTACTTCATCAGGGTCTGTCTTACTGAAACACTCAGCAGTAGTTTGTTTACGCAGATTGTCGGACTGCAGTGTGTGCAGGAGGAGTATGTGTGGGACTGCATATTCAGGTTTGAGTTTGTGTGCCCCCTTCTGGACAATACAATACACAATCTTGTATTATGATGTTCAAGTAGACTGACAAAGTGACTCTCAGATCTATAGTGTCACATATATGTATGTATTTATTTATTTATTAAAATCTTACATATTTTTACTATTTGGACTGAACATGACATCATTTGTTTCATACTGTCAGTTAGTCATTTGAGTGAAAGTTTGCATACTTTTTTTTTTTTTTTTTTTACATTTATTTCAACCAACAAAAGATTTGTTTGCAGAGTTCATTAAGTATAAAAAAAAAAACATTATTACAAATGTATAAATCTTTTTAATGCTCAAAAATTCTCAATACTGAAAAATTCTACTCTAAATGGATGAATCTACCATAGTAATTCAGTTAAACGTATAAATGTGAACCTCTAAATGTAATAAATTTGAAGTCAATAAAGGCTAAAATCCAATTTCAACCAATTAACCTTGGCTAAGCTGTCCAAAATCTAAGTTGGTTAACTTTAATTAATTGTGGAAGCCAAAATAAATATGATTAATTATGCAGCCCTGGTTTCAAACATTATCAAAATTTTCCACAGGAAAGGAAACAGGGTGCACAAATAGGGTTTTTACATGTTTATCTGTTTGTTAGGCATTACTCTGTTGGTTTTAACCCAACCGAGCCCATCTTAGAAATAGCCTATATTAGGAAAGTGTGAATGGCCTAGCATTTCACACAGGAAAAGGTGTTTATTAGTGTTATTGCTTGAGGCTTAGTCGGTTGATGTTTCCATGTATGTGACACATCGCTTCTATAGCTCTCTCTCTTTCTTTCTCTCTCTGTCCGTAGTTCCTGCAGTGTGTGGCCGATGAAGACAGCTGCTCGGTGTGATGTGTAATGGCTCCTGCGTTGAGTGCTCTATGGGGTTCAGGGGTTGCAGGATCGGAGATCAGTGGTGAGCTGGCTATAGTGAGCACACTGACGGCATTCTGGGCCTTCCTGCTGCTGACTCTGCTGCTGGTACTGTGTGCCGGCTGTCAAGGGTGAGTACCTCATATCATCATCCTCTTCATCACACTCGCTTATCTTTTCCTGGGATTAAGCTGTCAAATATTGCAAGTATGTTGTAGGATTCATTGACGGCTGGTTGTGATACTAGATGATGGAGTCTATAATTAACCTTGTTCACATTACACCAGCACATGCACCTTTTCAGTTACTGATGATGATGTGTCACGAATGTTTCAGTGAATTGGGTTGAAAAATAGTATCTGAAATAGAGATCAAATCTAGGGGGTGTTTCAATGTCCTTTGACTGTCTCTTATATGCTCCAGCCTAGCTTCTTCATATCATGCTGTGGGTTTGTTTTATGACCATTTGTGTGTTGTTCCACAAAAAATCCAAAATAATCATAATAATTTGTTAGCAACAAACAATCTGATGTGGATGTCAAAACTTAAACTTTACATCAATCTCTTTTTATTTTGAATACATCAGGTTTAGCCTATTTATACTGAACCATCTGCCCCAATAGCATTCATATGTACATTAAACAGTCCATACAGTATTTTGCGTTTTTTTTGTGTTTGTGTATGTTTTTCCAGAATTTGCGACGCAACTTGTAGAGTTTTTGTGCTTTTTTGGGGGGTAAAACAACTTGAATTGGCGAAATTGCAATGGCACGAAATGTTTGTTGATAAATGAGACCTTTTATCTGTACTCATGTTCGATGCACGTAAATCAAAGGGGCATTTAGTTGAATGTTCATTGTGAGGACGTCACATGATGCGTCTTGGCCCAAATCTGCGGGTAATCTGCGGTAATTTAGAAAAATTGCTAGCTCCTCTGAATATTGTGGATTTTGCTTGATTGTGCGTTCATTTCTGCGATCGCAAAATTGCGAAATCTTGGAGAGACTGATTAAAGTCGCTTTAACATAAAGATCACTTGTATTAATGGAACCGGTTTTCAGTTAATTTAGAAAACTGGTATACATTTCTGAGTAAAAGATCTATCTTGAGAGTTATGGATGCACTTCATTAATTATCCCCCACATGTACAGGCACTTCATAAGTTCAAACAAGTTCAAAAACATTTCCAGTAATGCATTTTTTCTTTTTTTTACCCCCTTTTTTTCCCCAGGCAGAAAAAAGCAACCCAGCTCCCTGGAGACCATGAGAACCTGATGAATGGGGTATGTTAGTGGGATGCTTTTCATGTGAAGGATTTTCTGCATTTCACATCATTCTCTATGCATGACTGAGACTCAAAGCTGAGCCCCACAGAGTCTTTTAATCATTTTTCAGGGTTTTTAATTTTTTTGTATTTTTTTTAAACAGCTCTCACAGAGAGCTGTATTTGCTGAGTCAGAGTTACTTTGGAGAGAGCTGATGTGTAGGGTTAGAATATGGTGTTCGGTTTATTTAGTAGTTTTGTAGTTTGAGGGGTAGAACATAGCACACTGAAGGGGCTTTGTGGAGCTCACGCTCAGTGGGAGGAAAACATGAAGCAGGCAGACTCGGACATGCGGAGCCTTTCTGTGCATGTGCCCTCTGCATGGAGGCTGGGAAATTATCATGTGAGACAAAAGGTCAGGAGTTCAGCGTTGTTTAGAAGCAGGGAGCATCTATGAAAATCTCATTTGACTCATCATGTTGATGAATGCACTTGCATATTGAAACTGAAGGGTGTACAGAGTTGTGCTCATGCAAAGCATAGATACACACACACACACACACACACACACACAGACACAGACACTGTGGGAATGTATTAAGCTTCCATTGTTGCTAGTAGCTATGTCTCAATATGGTTGCCAACTTGTGTTCATGGCTCATTGCCTGGATTGATGTATGCCCAGGCTGCTGCATGTGGATCTAGATTTTCTTGCTTAAAAACAACTTAAAAATAATCACGCACCCATTCACACACTATGGACAATGTAGAAATGCCAATCAGCCTACTATGTCTTTGGACTGTTGGAGGAAACCAGAGCACCCGGAGGAAACACCTGGAGCATGTGGAGAGCATTCAAACTCTGTGCGCATAGGGCGGAGGCGGGATTCAAACCCTTGTTGGTGTGAGGCAAACTTGCTAACCATTGTGTGCTCTCTCTCTCCCTCTCTCTCTATCTATCTATGTATCTATCTGTCTATATAAATCTATATATCCAAATCTATCTATATTTCTCTCTCTCTCTCTATACGTGTGTGTATATATATATATATATACACACACACACACACACACACACAGTGGGGGGAAAAAAGTATTTGATCCCCTGCTGATTTTGTACGTTTGCCCACTAACAAAGAAATGATCAGTCTATAATTTTAATGGTAGGTTTATTTGAACAGTGAGAGACAGAATAACAACAAAAAAAATCCAGAAAAACGCATGTCAAAAATGTTATAAATTAATTTGCATTTTAATGAGGAAATATGTTATTTGCCCCTCTGCAAAACATGACTTAGTACTTGGTAATGACTTAGTAATTTCATTTCACTTTCAGTGCCGCTGAGGAAGGAGGTTCTCACCAGCATTGCTCGTCCATGGCCCGGTCCCTTGCGGTGAAGGAACTGTCCCTTAGCAGGGAAATGCCCCCAAAGCATAATGTTTCCACATCCATGTTTGACAGTGGGGATGGTGTTCTTGGGGTCATAGAGTTCCATTTTGGTCTCATCTGACCACAACACTTTCACCCGGTTGTCCTCTGGTGGTCAGATGAGACCAAAATGGAGCTCTTTGGCATCAACTCAACTCGCCGTGTTTGTAGGAGGAGGAATGCTGCCTATGACCCCAAGAGCACCATCCCCACCATCAAACATGGAGGTGGAAACATTATGCTTTGGGGGTATTTTTCTGCTAAGGGGACATGAAAACTTCACCACATCAAAGGGACGATGGACGGGGCCATATACCGTCAAATCTTGGGTGAGAACCTCCTTCCCTCAGCTAGGGCATTGAAAATTAAAAGTAATTAAGTCATTACCAAGTACTAAGTCATGTTTTGCAGAGGGGGTCAAATGCAAATCTAAAATGCAAATTGATTCATAACATTTTTGACATGCGTTTTTCTGGATTCTTTTGTTGTTATTCTGTCTCTCACTGTTCAAATAAACCTTCCATTAAAAATATAGACTGATCATTTCTTTGTTAGTGGGCAAATGTACAAAATCAGCAGGGGATCAAATACTTTTTTGCCCCACTGTATATATAATGTGTGTGTGTGTGTGTGTGTGTGTATGTGTATATATATATATATATATGTGTGTGTGTGTGTGTGTGTGTATAAATAACACTCATACACATTTATTATTGAATTCTTATAGGTTAAAAAACCTAATTTATTCAAAAACAAACATGGCCTATAAAATACTGTCAACTAAATGTGTTCTGTTACTAGAAATAAATAACCAGAATATTTTTGTATAATGTTTGAATAGTCGGATTATGTTCATAAATTCAATTTGTGCTGAGGGGGTCCGTGGCTGATTTTATTTACACATTAGTACAGTTGACTTAATGTAAGCAGGCTACATAACAATCTTGGAGAGTATAGTCTACATAACATAATCTAAATGGCAAACTTGGACACTGTTTTAAATGACACAGTAATATCATTTTGCTAATGTCAGCCAACTTGCAAGCCATTTTGTCTAATTACACATAAAAATCATTTAGTCGAACTAAGCTTGTTCTGTATGCTGTAAGAAGCCCGAGATGCATAAATGGCTATGCCAGTGTAATGTGAATCGAGCATGGATGGATTCAGCAAGTCCTTTGGCAAGAATCTGAAATAATCTGCGTAATCATACCCTGTCACATATGCACACAAAACACCAGGGAACCAGAACTCCTTTAAACTTTCTGAACATCTTGAAACCAACCTTTACACAATAATATCCTGCTTCTGAGGGAAAACACCAAAGAAATCTTCACTTTAATGGCAGTACCTGTCATGGGCTGACAGGTTAAATGGGGGTATTTGTCTTTAGATGACAAGCAGACTGGCTCCTGAGGATGTGAGACCTCATCAAACTGATTGTGGTGCAGATCACAAAGCCACCACACGGTGGTGCAACCGTCTGCCGTCTGATGTGCTAAAAACACAAAGACCTCCACCCACTTGTTTGTGGGGTTTGTTTTCTGCAGGGGTGGTTGGTATAAACAGGCCAGCAGGGTTATGCCCCTCACCTTTCATAGATAAAAACACATCAGTATAAGATTTCATATTTGATATTCAGATTAAATAATTTGCTTTTAACAAATGTTTTTAAAGAGGGTTGTTTTTTGGACTGTTGTGGAATGAAGCACAACAGCACCACCAACTGCTGTAAAAAAATAATAATAATAATAATACACAGAATGGTATGATGACGTGAGACTCAAGTGTAGATTCATTTAGCCTATCAGTGACAGTGATTGATAAGGGGTCTGTGAAAGAGTACTGGCTCTAATATATGTGAACGAGGTGGAGTTTTTATTCTAACATCACTGTTTTTATTCCCCCTGCTGAAACCCTCATAGAATTTGTAATGGTTATAATGGGAATTGTATTGGCCTTAATGGAAATTGTAGTGGTCCCTGTGGGACTCTACTGGTAAATAGTAATTAGTCTTCTGTTGGTGGCATGTTATGTCTAGTGGATACCATTAAGAACCAATAATGGTAATGGTTTCAATGGATAGCTGATGGTTTGTAATGGTATTTGTAATGGAAACCAAAAGAATCTCTGTAATGGTCTAACCCTATCCCTAGCTACCAGGTAGCTGCATTTGTGATTTATAGTTTTTATATAAGTATTTGTGCATAAGAGTTTTTGCACCACATCATATTTATTATGTCATCGATGAGACCTCGTTATATAATACTCAACCCTAGACCTTAGATTTTAGCCCACTAACAGCCGTCACTGAATATAATAATCCCTGACAATACAGATGTGTCTTGATTTGTCCTTGCTAATGAACTGTGTCTGGTCTGTCTCTGTGCAGGTGTCAGAAAAGGAAACATGTAGCCAAACAGCAGATACAGGCAGTCATGCCACTGACCTGGTGGCCAGTAGCTCCTTCAATGGGCCTCTTACAAGTGGTACAGGTAAAAAGCCTCATATGTTCAAGTTTACTGTCATATACATTATATATTAAACTATCTTTAGGCAAGTGCTGATAATCGGTTATAATAACCTGTGTAACGCAATCATTTAATACAGTTATTAATGTTATTTTGGTTTTAAAATTTTGACAAACATGGTGGGCAAAACTGTTGTTCTCTATGTGCAGGTCTTGTATACAACGCTATCTTTACCAATTAAGCATCATATTTGAGTTTTTAGGTTTCCTTCAGATTAAAAAAAAAAAAAATATAAATATATATATATATATATATATATATATATATATATATATATATATATATATATATATATATTCAATCTTATCTTATTCATTTGAGTGTACAGAGTTTTCAAGGTGCAAAAATGGTCACTGCATCCTGTTTGTCACCCTGATTTGACAGCCAAATGTAAGGGGATCATAAAATAAAAGAGCCAGTTATGTTCCAGTATGCAAATGCAGGCCATGCAACAGTATATTAACAGGGAAGGGGATGTGGAGGATAAAAGTGTAACTATGATTTTGATCCTTTATCTGTTGACAACTGATTAATCAGGAAACAAACTATGGCCTTCAAGACCATATTTATATTATTATTTTAGTTAAATTAGCTAGTTGCCTAACTAGCTATATTAGTCGGCTTAACATAGCTAACCATATAACAGCATAGTTGTAGAGCAAACTCGTCAATAAACTGTCAGGCACAGTGTGGTGGATTTGACACGTGATGCTGCTATAGTGTTATGTATATGTATATATAGTGTTATAGCATTTATGACCGTAGTATTATAAGGTCCTCTCTCCCATTCATTCTTAACCCAAATACAACCTTATACTAAACTCAGGATTTATTTCATTTTCAGTTACAAATGCTGCTAAATGAAGGAAGAAAAAAAAAACCTTTCCTAATGTGTTAATTGGGATTATTAAAAGTCAGGCAATTATTGTGACATGTTATTGTCTTGCCTAAGGCTGATACTGAATCAGCAGCACACTACATTGTCTCTGTTTGTCTCTGTGTCAGTCCTTACAGACACCGTGGACACAAGCCCACACCCTTCAGAAGAAATGGTGTCCATCCAGTCAGAGCATCGCTCTTCTAAATGCCCTCAGGACCGAGAGTTACCCAGCATTCCCTGCGCCAACAGTCTGCGGGATGCGGCTGAAGCTTCTGAAGAGGGCAGAGCTGGGGACGGCACGTACGAAGTGCTGAAGGACGGAGCCTCACATGATGCTGTGGAAGACTCACCCTATGAGACGGTAAAAGAGATAAAGGAGGCATGCCTCACTAACGGCACACAGACCCCTGACGAACCTCCGACTGCCGAGCCCAACGGGCACCTGAGCCCCAGCCCTGACACGCCTGACCTGTGCCCGATGGCCGACGGCGCCGAGTACGCTTCCATCGACCTTAAGAAGAAGAGCCGATACAGTGTAGACGCCGAGGCCCAGCGCTCAGCTGTAGAGCAAGCCGTAGAGGAGGAGAATCCACCACCTATACCTGATAAAGTGCTGGATGAGAATGATAACCAAAACATCACTACGCTGCAGAATGGAGAGGTGAGGAGAACATAAGAAGGAATGTTTTAATGCCAGCTTACTTCCTAAAGAGAAACCCTCAAAAAAACAAAACAAAAAAAACTTGTTGCGCTCTTGGTAAATATAGTTCATTTAGTGTATTTATAGTGTAGAGTATATATAATATAATATAGTAAATATAGTTCATTTAGTGTATTTATAGTGTAGTGTGTATATATAGTATAATATAGTAAATATAGTTAATTTTAAAGTGCGGTGGCTTAAAGTGTCTGAAAAGGGCACTTCAAGTAATTTTGTAGTTGAACACATTAAAAATAATAATAATAATAATAATAATCAAGTACTTGATATTTTTAAATGAAACAGTCTGTGCCAAATTAGTTAACAAGCAAAATTCCCCTTTTCAGCTAATTAGTAAAAATGAAGCAGCTGATTAAATTAATTAATATCTTTGAATAAGAAAAAAAAATGTTCAATATGAATGAGCTTGTAAATTTACACAGCCTCAGAATAAACCTTACTTAAGGGCTACACTAAGAACTTGGTGCCTAAATCATAAAGAAGCTCAAATTGCTGCTTTCTTAAAGAAATAATTTTCTGAAACAAACAAAAAAAAAGTCAATATTATAATTAGTATAACATATTATTGATTTCCCAAATGGCTTCGTAATTACGGTGTGCTCACTGCAGAGAATATAACATAACGGTGTTGTTGATCCTCCACAGTTCTACACTACATGGACAGTAGCATGCCATTAATAATTCCTGTGACAGACACATACATTAAATATTGTCTTACTAGACGACAGTCATATTTCTTATATTTTAATGTCTTCTGACAAAAATTGCACTCACCATTCTCTCGATTTCTGTTAAGATTAAAGTATTGGCACCCTGGGCTTGGTTTGCATGTTATTTAATCATTTATTTAGCACTGGCTCAGTTTCGCTGTGCTTGGCTGATTTCTGTCATTTCTACACGCACTTGCCAGGGGTTTGTTTACACTTTTCCTGTCTGACCACTGAACAAATGAGTTTTGAATACGGTTTCAGCCCCACCCCCTTTCCACACATGTCTTGGGCTGTGTTTTATTGTGTTCTGGTTTGTTTAATTATGTTTAGGGTTACTGAGCCAAACAAAATTTCACTCTAATTTGCACTCGGTAAGTGGTGAAAAATCGTCCTGGGATAGCAAGCTATCAGGCTGGTCTTTGTCACGCTAAAGAAAACAATTTGAGAATTTTCATTAGTACTTTAGTAAATCTAAAGGTCATAAAGTTAATGTCTCCTAAAGCTAGCTGTCCCTTTTTTGTCTGCAGAGGAAAGCGCTAAATTTAGACACAGGAGGGGAAAAATAGCCAGCGACTCCTGCTTAATTATGATCTTTTAGGTGGCTTGCTCTGGGTAGCTGTGCAGCCGCAGCATACAAATGAAGCCATCTGTGGAGGAGAATGGACAGCTCATGCTGAGTTTGCTTGGAGCTCCATACCTCCATGTGTGCACACACACACACACGCACCTCTACTCACATCTGCCCTTTGTCCTCCCTCTCTCTCTCTCTCTCTCTCTCTCTCTCTCTCTCTCTCTCTCTCTCTCTCTCTCTCTCTCTATATATATATATATATATATATATATATATATATATATATATATATATATATATATCTTCTTCTTTTGACTTGGCCCGTACAGCCAATTAGTTCATCAGTAATAAAGTTGAGGTGTGTACAGCAGTCAGGTTTGCCCTCTCCCGCTGCACATCCAGGCCACCTGCGGCTCTTGAATCGAAAGTCAGCAATTTATTGTCACCCACCAACTCACGCACTTGTTTTCCCTCCTCCAGTACCCATATGGCCTTGGTTTAGGGTCGACTCTTCTAACTCTGTATGTACCTCAGCTCCGAGTGGGCCACTGGTGATTTGTCTCATCCGTCAAACTGCATGTATGTGTCTTGGGGTTCTATTAATCTCTTGAGGATGTAATAATCACCAGATGTTGTCCAACTCATTTGGAGCCTTCTGGAGTAGCTGGAGTTAGAGTACAGTCCAGCCTCAGAGCTTTATATAGATTTACAGATTGTATGGGAACATTTTTTTTATTTAGTATTGATCTCAATAACTCGAATGTTTCCTGTACAGATGACATCCTGAATGAAAATATAAACACTAATTACTCTGCAGATTTAACCATGCATCATTAAAGTGGGTAATGCCCATAATCAAACAGCACATGGGCGATATTTCAGCCTTATAATTTACACTTTGTGAATCTTCTAACAGCAAAAAAGCAAAGCATGTAAGTGAAAATGCAATGTTCTGATGGTCAGAACAATATTTACATCCTAAAATTATCAGTCCATACAGGATTTTTTGGTGATGCTTGATTTTGCCGCGTTTTTCTCCCCAAAATTTGCGACGCAACATGCTGAGTTTTTTGTACTTTTTTTGTGGAAAACTACTAGTCTTTGGCGAAATTGCAATCACAGTAAATGGTTTTGTTTTGTCTTTCGCTGTGATGTTTGTTGGCAATTGAGACCTTTTAGCTGTACTCAACGCACATGAATCGAAGAGGGCTTTGGATAAATGCACATTGTGATGATGTCACATGATGCGTCTTGGCCCAAATCTGCGGTCATTTTGTTCCTCAGAGTTTCTTTGATTTTGCGTTAATTTCTGTGATCTCATGATCACAAACTCCTGAAGGGACTGAATTATTATCACATGCTTTCACATACACAACAAAAGCAGAGCAGTTGTGGTGTGTGATGCTTCACTTATGGGGTTGTAAAATAGGTCCTACGATGCCTGCTGACAATTATATGCCTTTGGAGAGGCATCTACAAAATCAAAAAAATTTATTCATTTATGTAATCAACTCACTACAACTTTAGAATTAATATAGAATTAAATACAGCACAAACAATCAATCTTTTTTAATGCATCTTTTAGTAAAAACACGAAACAAACATGTTAATGTTATTTAAACATTTTTAATATACACGAACAAAACTCATACTGTCGACGAAAGTCCTCTGAATGTCCAGGTGTAGGGTCCCCTTGACATCCTATGGATGTTGAAGGGGATGGTCACAGGATGTCCAGCAGCCATTCAGGAAGGTTGGGGGACTTTCGCTGAAATGAACACATTCAGTAGTGTTATGATTGACGTTATTACTGACGTGATCGGAACGTCTGCCAGCGCGAACGTTATAAACCGAATGCGGACCTAAATGGACGTCCCCTGTTTGCTGGGATAATTAGCGTGTGACCATGCTTTCAACCGATCACATTTGCATTTCGCGTTTGGGGGGAAAAAAAAGCCACTTCAGGCCTTCTGTATTTTCACATGAGCATTATGTAGATTAACATTACTCTCAACACTATGAAAACAAAATGCAATTTAATCTGGCCTTAATTTACACAGTCACGTTTTTAGGTACAGCCAATCGACGCATCGGCTTGGAAAGCATTACATTCCAAAAGGTGGTCAAAGAAATGGCTAGCTGAATTAGCATGTGCAATAAAACAGAAGAAATGAAATCTATCAACGTGCAGAGGGGGGATGGCAGATTTAGAGTCGATAGAGAACACAGGGATGTAAAAGGGGTTGTTTGCTTATCACAGGTTTTAGTTAGTCTGATTTATGAGGAGCCGCTATCTAATTATTTGAAGGAGGTTGCATGTTAAGGCTCTGTAATTTATGATTGATTCAATTTCAAATTACTTTCCTAGCTACATGGAACATATTCAATACATAGACCCCTAAATAATGTACTCCCAGTTTGCTACTGCATCTTTGTGTGAAAAGCAGCTGTTCGATTTCAACTTCATTCAGAACTCATCATTTACCCCAGAGAGGTGAGTGTGTGGCTAAATGGAAGTCTGCACACACCAGGGGTTAGAAAACAGCTGGCTTGATGGTGTCTGTGAGAGAGCTCTGCACTGCAGTAAGCACAGTATGCTCCAGGTGTCCACTGTCGGTGTAACCGCTCGACTTCTTGATAGATTAGTCAGGTAGCAGTGGGACACATGAATATACTGCAACACATCACATGTGCTGTGTACACATATACTACACCCCGACCCCCCAGCCATACACATGCAACAGTAACAGTTTTAGGTTAAGTTAATTACGGGTCCATCATGGCAGTATGTTATATTGTTTAGCGTACAGCTGTGTGCTCTGCCAGCAGCAGAACATCTTAATGAGGTTCGGCTCAACAGGTAATCAGCATGTAAAGGGATGTCCTTGTTTTGTTTTTGATACCCTCATAAAGACTTGCTTTGTGGGTGTTGTGTCATGCTGGGCAGGTGCACCCATCTGTCGGATATTTACTATAATATGACTGTTGAACCAGTGTAACCACTGAGAAAACAGTCACTAAGCTGTGGAGTGCTAAAAAAACTTTCAGAAAATATCCGTTCACTAGTTGCTTCCCCTTTACTGCACACTAGCTAGCAGTCTGACCTAGCTGCCCTCTTATGTATACAAGCGAACCGATGGCATTGATCAACAAGGAAGAGGAATGTAACCCAGATACCAGTGGAATTTCTGCTGTCTATAGCCTTCTTCAGATCGGACTAGTTTTACAATGACGTAGAGTAATGGAATTATTACCGGAGGACCTCTGGGATTTTAGTCCCGTCCACATCCATCATGTCAGTCATTTTTACGTACTGTGCGTGTCTGGAGATACTGAATAATTTGAGTTGAAGCATAAAGAGTGTGACTTGCTGACATGAACAAGATGACAGGATAAACTCCGTGTTGAAGACAAGAGCTTGAAGCACTTTTCAGCCTGCTGCTGTGATGGACTCATCGTGTCGACACGGCAGTGAGCTGATAAAGGGAACGACTTGCATTATTCGAGCACACACACCACTGTCGCTGTGTATGTGCATGCGTTCATAATGATTGGCAGATGATTATGTTCGTTTATTGACATGACTGAATGTAGCATCTGATGCCACAAGGCTCTTAACCTCTTCAACACCGTGTCGTTGTAAATGTCCCATCTGTCTGTCAAATAATGTCAAGTCCCTTCTTTGACACAGCCAAGCATATGCTATTAGAAATATGGGTTGGGTTAAACCACTATGAATGCAACAAAATTTCTTAGCTGGTGCACTTTCAGTAAGATGTGTCATATCAAAATGTTCACAGCCGTAAAGCGACAAATTTCTTCACACAAATTTCATTTGCACATTAACCCTCCTATTATGCTATGGGTCAATTTATCCCATTTCCACATTTGAGATTTTTTGACTTTCCTCATTTAGTCTCATGAACTTGTATGGAAAAAAACGTTGTTAAGCTGTTCTTTGCTGTTTTTGTGTGTATTTAAACTGTGGAAGTCATTTTGACTCCAATAACATAATGGATGTAACTTTTCCCTCCCCAACATAATAGAAGGGTTAAACCTGTGAAGATAACAATAAACTCAGCATGTTGAAAACTTACCTACAAATTTCCTGCAAGAAAAATCACTACGTTTATAGACTGGTCTTCCTCCCAGATGACTGAAGTGTTTAGTATTGACTGAATACAGGACTTCTTAATTAATGACTCGTGTATCGATATACTTTGTAAATATAGAATATCTGTTGGCAAAAAGAAAAAATCCATCCTATACATATTGCGAACTAGCAAATGAAATACAACACTTTAATCAGGTTAGAATGGTAAACTGTGGCATTGATGATGACCGATCACCCAGCTCTTTTCACCTGAGCGTGAGTGTGTTTTAAGAAGTGCTGTCCCAGCTCGGTGCTAATTTCTGGACCAGAAATATAAACAGAAGCTCTACATGCTTCTGAGATCTACTGCTGATAATATTATGAATCATGGTTTTTCTAAGATAGATAACCTCTATCAACTGTCATTCTGTAGTCCCAACAAGACCGAGCAAAGTATTTGAGAGGATCAAACGGAGTACGAGGGGAAAATAGTGTAGCAGAACCAATAAACATGTGAAAAATACTGGTCGTAGTTCAGTGACTTCAGTTTTCTAAACATGAACCATCATAGATTCTGTAGTAGATTTTCTGCTGCTGTTTATCCAACCACACGAACTCATTGGACCAGAGACTAGCTACAGGGTTGGAGACATTAAGTAACAGCTTCTTTTTCTTTTCTTTTCTTTTTTATTTCTTCCTGTGTCAAATTTAAAACATACATCTTGTCCATTCTGATTCAATGGTGCAAGAAAATCTTGCTATAAAACAACAGTTTGTCTTATTTATGGCTGTATAAACTAAGCTATAAAGCTCATTAACTTGCACTGCATGGACAAAAGTTTAAATACCCTCCAATCTTCTAGGAAGGCTTTCCACTAGATTATGAATCATGGCTGTGGGGATTTGTCCATTCAACCCAATCACTGTATATACTGTATAAAGTCAATGATTTGGCTACAAGAGCATTAGTGAGATCAGGCACCGAGGAGGCCTGGGATGCAGTTGGCATTCCAGTTTATCCCAAAGGTGTTCAGTAGGGTTGAGGTCAGGGCTCTGTGCAGGCCACTCCAACCTTGGCAAACCATGTCTTCATGGAGCTCGCTATGTGCACAGAGACACTGTCATGTTGGAACAGGTTTGGGCCTCTTAGTTTCAGTGGAGGGAAATTTGAATGCTATAGCATACAAAATTTCTTCCAACTTTGTGACAGCCGTTTATGGAAAGCCTACATATGGGTGTGATGGTCAGGTGTCCATAAACCTTTGGCCATATAGTGTAGCTCATGCAATTAAAAAAAAATAATTAAAAATTAATTAAATAGCTGGGAATACATTTTAAAAGCATAATTTATATTTCAAATAAAATTAAATCCCAAATCTGGACTGTAATCTGTAATAAAATAACTCTGACATACAAACATACAAACTGTTGGAACAACTTTCTCAGCAATAATGGTTAATTATCCACATTATTCTGTTTCACTTCTCATGCTGACCAAATACACAGAATGTACAATGAATTAGAACAAGATGTTGGTGATATTACATTAAATAAATTCAGATTTTTATACTGACTGTAGAACCAGACTGCTTATTTTCTTTTCCTTCCCCCCTGCAGTTATCAGCCGTGTACTCCACTGTAGATAAGCCAGCGAAGGAAGAGGAGAACGAACCCGACTACAGCAGTATCAGCGAGATCAGGGGCATAGTGGTGGAGTCGAGCTCCAGTGAGCTGTACGCTACGGTGAGAGACGTGTACCCCTCACCCCCTGCCGAGCAGCCTGCGGAGGACACAGACCAGGGGTACGAGGCCATCAAGATCGCAAAGAGCGTGCCGGATGAGGGCCAGCAGGATAACGGGCTTTTGGAGTCTGACTACGCAAATGTTGCAGAGCTGGAGCTGAATAGTGAGACGTCCCGTCTCTGACTGAAAGTCACACAATGCTTCAGCGAATCCGAGTGATGTAGCGGTGGATCAGACGGACTTAGTTTAGCACTTATTTACTCAGAATGACGGCACCCCAGTAAATGAAATGAATATGGGGTCACTTTTGCAGTTGGTGTAGGGGTTTAGAAAAAAAAACTGTTCAGATTTGTTGTGGCATTTAAATATAATGATGTATTTCCACATCACAGTTCCATCACAGATCCCTGGTTCGATCCTGAGCTGGGGTTAATGTCTGCGTGGAGTTATGTATACATGAAGGGTTTCCTCTGGGTTCTCTGGTTTCCTCCAACATCCAAAAAAGGATGCTGGTTGGTGGATTGGCAAAGATAAATTGCTCCTAGCTGTGAATGAATGAGTGAGTGCATGCCAGTCCATCTACGTGTGATCAACTGGCATCCCATCCAGTTTATATTTCTGTCTAACAACTAGTGTTCCTGGGATAGGCTCTATCCTGACCAGGATAAAGCAGTTACTAAAGATGAATGATTCTCTTACTATAAAGAATTCTTGTTATTATGTTATAGACTTCTGGTTAGTTTCAGGTGGATTCGGACATAGTGCAACAATCATCTAAAGGAATGAAAGGCAGTGTATGTACAGAATGGTGATGTGATGTGAATATTTGGGTGCCATAATTTGTCACCGCAGTGCTCTCATTATGATGCTTGACACTTAGAACAGACAACCAGCAACACCGCTATAGCAAAATGCATATATTTAATTACCTCACAGCTTTTGAATCAGAGATCAACATGCAAGAAATATGCACAACATGTATAGGAAAGAAAAAAAAAGAGCACTTTTGACACATTTTCAGTCAAACCAAGAGCTTATAGTAAGATAAGTTGATTACACAGAAATACCAGCATGCAAGGTTTAGCTGCGGCATTTACCATTTTTGACCCCTTGCTATAGAAAAAAGATGCTTTAAATTTTTTTTTTTTTTTTTACATAAAGCAGCGATCAGCGATCTACATTACAATAAGATTAGCTCAGTGGAAAAGGCAGTTCACTGAAGGGGAAAGGACGCTGTTCATGAGACGCATTCGATTTTTTTAACGCAGACTTTATCTTGATGTTGGTAAAAAAAAATTCTAAATAGGGCAAAATGTACCGTTCAGTACGGTTATAAATATTACTTACATATGTTAGGGTTTTTGTGGTACAAATGGATTTTTTTTTTTTGCTTAATCTTGTTAGCATCTTGTTAGCATGTTGGCATCTCTGGATCATGTATATAAAATTCACCTCCTGTGGTACGTACAATCCTATTACATCAATTCATAATGCTAACAATCATAGGGGGGCAGGGGAAAGCATATCTATTGCTGATGTAGGAATTTTCTAAATTATTTGTGAAGTGAAGAATATTTTTGTGCGTGTCAAAATGAATTCTGTTCATTAATTAAGTATGGATCAGTCATATAAATTGCATTGCCATAGCCTATACTAGGTACAGAGTCATGTATCTGTAAAGCACAAAAGGTACTCACCTTGGCACTATTACCACCATGTACAAACTTCAAATACGAAGTGCTTTTCACGAAGTATAAAACAGAAACTTCATTAACTTTATTCATAACTTAACCTGTTGTACGATTTTACATACCACATCAATAATGTGCCTGTCTTCGCTCCTCTCTCAATGAAGGCTTTAATTGTGTATCTCTTTCACAGCACAAGCACAGGAGTCTGTGTGTGTGGTTTTTTTAAGTGCTGTGGTTGTTTTAAAAGGAATTTAAAAGGAAGTTTATATAATGTAAAAGAGGGTCCTACAGCCTATGGTGTGACCGTGAATGGGTCCTGCTTGGTGAAAATGTTGGTACATTTTCTTGGTACAAGCTCTGTATAGTGAAGGTACATCCATTATTTAATATCACAATATAATATAATATTATCATTTGCATCCTAGTGAATTGAGTGCATTTTGTTAGATTTTTTTTGTTTGTAAATATGTATTACTGCATTTGTTTTGTATCATCATAATCTTTTAAAATGTCATATGCCAATTAAATATTGCAGTCATTCTGGACTTATCAAAAGAGCTTGTGCGTGTTTTGTTCATCCGTGTCTATTAGTACTCATTACATAAAAAGAAATCTGTGCATATAAAGAACCCGCTTTAGATCAGTCATGGTAAAAGGATCACTGTATTTGAAGAGACTTGTTGCCAAGGATGGCAAATAGAAATTCTGGTACTGTTGGAAACAAACAAACAAACAAACACCTTTTGCATGTTTCACAGATTGTAAACTACTTTGGTGATTTTGTGAGACGCGCACTTCCAAAGTTAGACGCAACATGAAAGTGTCCTCTTATCTGCACTCACAATGCAAAAACAAGACCGCAACATTATGCTGTAGAAATTTTTACCATGTCTACACTAATGCAGCAGCATTATTCATCAGTACGTGCTATTATGGCAGTATTCTACTGCTCACTGCTTGTTTGAATGTTGTGGGCAGTGATGTGTTTCAGGCATTACTGTTTTCCATTAAAAAGCAGGGCATAAAAGTGCAACTTATTCCCCATGGTACCAAATCCATCCTCTTTAGTACTTTCAGACTATGGCTTTACCATTTTATTTAAAAAAAAATCCTGTGGTTGTAGGATCAAATTACAGGAAGAAAAATTATTGAGTCTCAATAATTACTGCATATGTTTTATTATATTCCAGATACTGATGTGCCACAGAGGGAATTTTGCTATTTGCCATCTTTAAGAGAGCATCATGTTTGCAAATGCTATCACCAGAGGTGCTGTGAAGGGAGAGGTAAGGGACGAGTCCCTAATTAGATTGGGAGCCTAGGGAACTTAAAATTGTCAAGAAGATGAAAATTCTCCCGGGGGCTGGGTCACCAGGATTACTATTGGCTCCCCTGGCCACAAACCGTACGTTTATTGCTTTGCTTTTTCTTGTGAACAGTGCATACGTTTCCGTCCCTCCAGGATTTCGCGATTTTGCGGTCATAGAAATGAACATAAAACCTAGTACACGCGACAATATTCTGAGAAGCTTGTCATTTTTTAAAATGACCACAGATTTTCCACAGGCTTGGGCCAAGATGTGTCATGTGACGTCATCACAACACGCATTCAGCCAAAGCTCTTCGATTCACGTGCGTCGAACTAGAGTACAGCTAAAAGGTCTCATTTACAAACAAACATCGCTGCAAAAGACCGTGCAAAACAATCTCGTGCAACTGCAATTTTGCCAATTCAAGTAGTTTTCTGCCAAAAAAAAGCACAAAAAACTACATGGAAATTGCATTTTTGTAATTCTATAAAAATCAAGCATTTTTGGCCACAACAATCACCAAAGAATGCCACGAAATCCTGTGATTTACAAAAGGGCCATCAGTAATAGAATAACTATTTTAAATATAAAAGTTGCTATTGTTATTCTGATGCTGTTCTGGTGACTTATATTCCAGTCACTACAAGCCTGACGGAACACGAGGCCATTTTCATGAAAAGATCATCTGTTCACAAGCACAACATTCAGATAAGGCATATGCAAATTATTTAACTCATTTGATGACTAATTGAGTTGCATAAAACAATGTGCAGTTGAAATTCGGTCCACTACATTTTACAGTTTTGGGCCTTTCACAGAAAACACTGCAAACAATCTCCATAATAATTTCAATCCTCACCATTTTGTCCTCAATGCCTACCAATACCTTCTGTTATGCCAAAACATGACAACACATGTAACACTGACCTACATACAGATTCTGCAGATGACCATCAGTGTATGATCACAGGCCTGGACACCAGATGGCCTGACTCAATGCAGAATATTTTAGGAGTCTGTGTAATGTGTTATTTCAGGACTGAATTACACTAGAAAACGTTTCAGTAGGAGGGCTACAACGGCCAGCCGTTTTTGATGATCCACTATCATGACCTTGAGACAAACTGTTTTTATAGTGACCCAACGCATAACCAGAGTGAAGACTATGATGAGTTTTGGTATCATCCAGGAACAATTTCATTAAATTTATTCCTGACAGACACATATTTCCCTTCGTATGTTGTACTTCACAACATAGCTGCCCTTAAAACATTAAAACAGCAAACATTTATCTCATTGATTAAGTGAAAACATTATATAAAACAGAAATACAATAAAGTACCTCATGGAGATCTTATTGAAATTGTTCCATACAAGTGTCATCCCCTGATAAGACAGCTAGGATAATATAAACTCTTAAGTCATGCACTGAATAGGGGCATCTATCATCCAAACCTATCATCATACACTGATGGTCAAAAATCATCAGCGAAATGCAAATAGATATATATTAGGTTTCGGCATACTTATAGGACTGTCCTTATTGGCGAGCCAACTAGATAGAACAGTGAGAATTTATATATTTTTTATTATTGTGTTGAAATGTCGGTGTCAGATGTGACAGTGTACATCACCGCATAACTCTAACCAGGAGCATCACTGCAGGGGGAAAAATAGTGGAACTTATTATTGAGGGCTCCTAAGTGGAAGGCGCCCACAAGGGGTCTGAACTAACATCTAAGCGGTGAAATCTGCTCAGGAGCCAGAAATGTGTGGAACGACCCTCAGCTTCAATATTCCAGCAGTCAAATCGATAGACAGCTGAGGTAATGTAAATAATATGTACAGTTCATGCTAATATTAAAAGCATAAGGGTGGCACAGTTGCGTATAAGGTAGTGTTGTTGTCTTACAGCTCTGGGGTACCCTGTTTAAGCTCATGTTACAGTCTGTGCAGAGTTTCACAAGTTCTCCTGGTGTCTGCATGGGTTTCCTCTGGGTTATCTAGTTTCCTCCAACCTCCCAAAAAACATGCCAGGAAGTGAACTGGCTATGCTACATTGCCTCTAGATATGAATAAGTGTGCGCCTGGATCTCTTCCTGAATGGATTTCCATTTTGAGCCATGAGTTCTCAGGACAGGCTCAAGATCCACTGTGACCCTGACCGGAATGAAAAAAAAGACTTACTGACAACGAATGAATGATTCAAATCATAAGCAATCCTAAAATCCATATATACGCATCATGTGTGATTTGCTGGGGCTTTATTAAAAATTTGCAATACAATTTTCTGAGTTTTTTTTGTGTGCTTTTTGTGGAAAAATACTTGAATTGGCGAATTGCACAAAATTGTTTTTCAAGGCCTTTCGAAGTGATGTTTGTTATTAAAAGAAACCATTTTAGCTGAACTCACATTCGACGCACGTGAATCGAAGAGGGCTTTGGATAAATGCGCAGTGTGATGACGTCACATGACACTTTTTGGCCCAAATCTGCAGAAACTCTGCAGCAATTTTGCAGAACTTTTTAAATCCTGCAGGGACTACACTACACCTCGGATTTTTCACACTATCTGTTGTTACCAGATGAGGATGGGTTCCGTTCTGAGTCAGGTTCCTCTCAAGGTTTCTTCCTCTTAAAACATCTTAGGGAGTTTTTCCTTGCCATCGTCGCCACTCAGTGGCTTGTTCAGTTGGGATGAATTCGCACCTTTTATATCTGTATACCGTGTTGATATTTCTGTAAAGCTGCTTTGAGACAATGTCTATTGTAAAAAGCGCTATACAAATAAAACTGAATTGAAATTAAATTGAATAAAGATCAATTTACTATACAGTACGTTCTGTGATCATTTGCCTGCCACTCTTCTGTCAATTCAGAAAGCTCCCCCTCTTGCACTAGCACCCAGAGAGCACGTGGCTGTGTTTTGGAGGCTTTGTAGGGACTGAGTGAAGGTAAGTTTGTATTACTTTCTCGATTGTTGGTTTTTTAAATCAGCTGGCTTTCAATGAAATGACTAGAAGTGCTGGCTATAGTGTACCTTTAGACAAATGTTTATACTAACACACACACACACACACACACACGCACACACACACATATATATATATATATATATATATCACATTATATTATCAAATAAGCTGTTGACTGGACTCTTATTCCTGTTGAAAAGCATTGCAAATATAGTGGTTCCATGCCATACACACACCTTCTCTATCCAGTATGTGTTTCGTGTCGTTTCGCCCTCCCTTCAACGGCATTTCGTCATTGTTTTGAACATTTTAAAGCATTTTCCCCCCTGTGATTGCATGCAAAAACCGTACCATTGAGTAGTCATGTGGATGCATGCGATTTGAGACGCACCCTAAGCAGTATGCCAGGGTTACATCCGGGAACTCTCCAGTCTACCCTCGCGCACGAGCTTTAGAATAACACTAGGAATAAGGTAGGGATCCGTGGAGCGCGTTCTGGTTGGAAAGCGGCCCATATTTCAGGAGGGAAGATGATGCGAGGAGGAGAGGAGAGCGGCAAGACGCGGAGGCGTGTACGCTGCTAGCCAATAGGAGCGCAGATCCCGGCACATGTTTACAGCGCGCGCTCCGCCGGTAGAGGCTGCAGGCTCGAGGAAGGGTGACCGGCACGGAACGGAGTTGCATTCGATTAATTCCGGATTTAGGGGACAGTCATCGGGGCTACTGCTCGGTGTCTTGGTGAAAGCGTTTTATTCAGGGGTCCGCACTCGGATCTTTATTTATAATCAATTTCCGGGATTGCGTTGTTGAAGTTCTACGAGGTGTTCCGTCCGAGGCGCGCGCGCCGTGCCGTGTTTTGTGCACGCCTCCGCGAGGAAAACAAACAGCCCGACTGAAAAAAAGGTCCTCGCCGGTCGGATAGCGAGAGATACGTGTGTCCGACCTACATGTAGCATGATATCTAAGCTTCGTTTAGGCGATTAAATATGCATTTTTTGGACATCCTGATTAAACGGTGGGACGCGCGCGACTGAGCCTGCAATGTCTGAACATGCATTATCGGGCTTGTTACGCATTTGCAGAGCTCGCGCCGTTACAGGGCTGTCACTTTGATTTCGACGTTTCTCATTTGTAAAGGACGTGTTTTTTTTTGTTTTTGTTTTGTTTTGTTTGGGGTTTTTTGTTTGGAGATTTTAGAAATCCGTGTTCGGTCGAGTCATGCACGCCCGGCGCCTGGTGAAGCGCTCACTGATCGGCAGCCGCGTGTACGCGCCCGGCTCGGGAGCGGCGGCGGGGGAGGCGGGAGAGCGCGAGAACAGAGACGCACCGGTACCGAGCGGACACCCAGAGGAAGAAGCTGTCAAAGGAGCGAGGAAGCCGAGCTTAAAGGTGTGTGTTTGTTTGTGTGTATTCGTGCGCTCGCGCGCGCGCTGCCGAAGCAAGCTTGTTTTTGTTTTTGTTTTTGTTTTGAAGCCCATCGGCTGCTATGTCGGTCATCATCATCATCATAATCACCGGCTCTGCTGAACACCAACAATGAGCGCGCATGTTGTTTACAGTGCACGGAGCTGTTAAATGCGCATTAGATGTTCATATCACATGCATGCCTCATGCATAATGTCTAATACGTGCATAATATGAAACCAGGTTAATGCAGCACGGACATGCGCGTTGTTTTTGTTTGACCTGTTGTGGCGCATAAGCATGGCGAAACTAACCCGCTCTGCAGCATTCTGCACACTGGCGGAAGCGAGAGAGAGAGAGAGAGAGAGAGAGAGAGAGCGCGCGCGCGCGCGCGAGTGTGTGTATGTATGTGTATGTATTGGTTCATGATAGCCTCCTTTCTGTCCTCCCTCCCCAACCGGCTGTTTATATATTTCTTTATTGGCTGATGCTCCTATCTAATCCATTGTTGCTGCATTCTGCATGCACTGTGGCCATGGTTTAATCAGCTGTTTACAATAAATTAACCATGGCTACAAAAGAACATGGCCAAGTTATCCATTATCTGTAATTCATTATTCACTCTGGATAAGATGGTGCTTCGTTTTGACTTGATATCTAAACAAAGGTTTTTTTTTTTCTTCAATTACCTCACTTCAATGACGTCAGTCGGCTCCAATTTGAAGTTTCATAAAAACACAGATGATGAAAATATCAAAAAGAAGAATAGCTTCCAGCAGAACAGGACAGCAACATAAGCTGTTGTACATCTGTCCATGACTGAAAGAGGTTTTCAGATTTAATGGTTGCTCTGGAAGAATGGATGTGTCTACGGTATATGTGGTGTTTGTGTATTATTGTCCGGGCGGTATTGTTCCACACTGACCCTACCAGCAATTTAGTGTTCAGTAGTAAGATATTTGCTCAGGCCTTGCATTCAAGTGCGACTATCGGCGTTACGTCTCATTCAAAGGGCCAAAAAAGTTCAACTGCGAACAAAGAGGGTGTGTTTGGAGGATATGAAGCTCAGGTGGGGCAGATCACCGCTGGGCACTTGGCGAAATAAAGTTTCTCAGATGGGACAAGTGTTGACTCTGTGGTCCTTGGCACGGTGCCAGGATTCCTAATGGTGCCCTATTCAGCTTGAGGGAATGCCACTTGTTGACTTGTTTTAGGGAGGGGCTTTATAAGCATGAGCCCTGAGGACAAAGACTGGACAAAGGTTTTCTTCTATCCATTTCTCTAATGTCATTTAATGGTTCGAGTGGCGTCCCTGTATCACGGTGGCCTGCATAGATTCGCTCATGATTGATGACCGATCGCTCTGAGACATGCAGTAGAGGTGCTCTTGGTGTTTGCTACAGTCCTTGAAGTGCTTTTAAAGGCTGATTAACTACAGATCGTAACCCAGGACACAGCTCGACTCAGGAGGAGAAATAGACGTCTAGCTGCAAGTTTCAAGTGGTTCTTTGTTTTAGCAGCGCATGAGCAGGGAACATGGCGATCACTGATCGGGGTAAATCTGTTTTTTCCCCCTAGTGAAGTGTAATACAGTAGCTGTGCAGCATGTGAGCTCCTATACAGTAAGCACAGATACAAGGCACAGAGTGGGGGATGTTTTCCTTGTGTTTAATCCAATCAAATAATGGAACCCTCGTGCTGCTCTCCAATCCAATTAATTTGATAGAATTATGATATGTTTAATTTGATTGAAACCCCCAAAGAGTTTGGAGGAACGCGATGTGTCCGTGCACACTGCCTTACGAATTGCTTGATTTAAAAATAAACTAATTATAACCCATAGGCATGTTTGTTTCACAGAGCATGTCACCCTGAGAGTAGCTGCTAAAAGCACACATGTCCGTCAGAGTAAGATAAAGGATGTGTAATGCACTAAATACAATGTACTGAAATGAAATGTGAATCTAAACAATACTTTGGAATACTGTTCAAGACATACAAGCCTAAGAGGCAGGACGGCATACGAAAGGTCATGACATTATTAAGTATCATTGTGCCAAATCTGTGAAGGGTGAAGGATAATTTATTCAAATGTGAAACATATGAATGTACAATATTATGTCTGTTTCTGGCAACATAACACTTCTAACTTTGTGCAGTAGAGTAATTCACCTGTTTTTAACTTTGAATAGAAATAAAAGTGTAATGTGTATGATGAACAGGGGGAAGTAAAGCTGATTGTGATAGTAAGCAGGTTTCTAGAGAGAGGTTGCTAAGGGAATGGCTGTTTATAACACTTATGAAATTGATACAGAAAAACAGGAACTAACTTTTTTCTGGGATGTTGCACAACATTATATGTAACTATAAATGTATTAAAATGATTAGCATTGGCAAATTGCTGTGGTATAAGAGGAATGAAACACTTTGGGATGTTCTAAAATAGGAAAATAATGAACTTCAGGGCGGTAACAGTAACTCCACTGTTAAACTTGACTGTAACATATTTGTTGTTGATTATTTTTCCCATAGCGGCATATCTCAAAGTGTTGTATTCTTTAAATCATACACTTTTTAAATGTTGTTGGTTTGGCTAGAGATATAATAACTTCACTATTGCTCACTGATTAAATGTTAGAATCTATGTTTGTACCAGTTGTTTCATTTTCCCTCCTTTTCTTTTTTGAATAGCTCCATTTTTGTAAATATTGAATATAAACATTTCAGAATTGTTTTCCATAATAAAGCTGCATTCATTTGTCATGCAATTATTATTGCTGTTAGATGTTATCATGGCTCGCGCATCTGCCGTTGTATTATGTTTTGATGTGACATTTTTTCCGTGCATGCATTTGACCCAACCTTACTGAGGAACTTGCTTAGTTTAATTATAGAAAATAATGTGTCATCTAATGGGGAAACTGTTGTACATTAATAAAGCAGTTTGTTGCAGTTTCATGTGATTAGTTGCTTAGTTTCTGTGTGATGATTTCGGATGTTGTTATCTGTTTGGAGTTACCTTAGGCTATGTCTACGTTAATCCAGATAAATTTGAAAATGCACCTTTTTTTCTCTACGTTTTGGCTTTCCGGCCACACCGAGATGGGGGTTTTTTTCCAGCGAAAACTGAGCTTTTCGAAAACTCTCCCAAGTGGATACATTTCGAAACATAGTTTTCACGTTGTAGTGTGGACCGAGAAAATGCCGATATTTAAAATCTATGCTGTATTATTAGTCATGTGATGCAGTCCCATTCAAGTAATAATAAATACAGATCGACCGATAATCAGTTTTAATTATATTTTTCCTGATATTTAAGCATTTTTCCATAATCGGATATTGGTTTTGTAATATCGGATCTACCGATAAATGGTGCCATCTTGTGGACATTTTGAGAAATGTGCATAGTTCTTTTTTTTTTCTTTTTTTTCAAGATTTATTTGAATTATTTTTATGTGCTTTTTGTTTTTATAAAACAAGCTTTTATAAAAAAAAAAATAAAAAGACACTTTAGTAACAGAGCACTTATTTTTATGCACTCTTCAGACCCGTCTATGTATTTTTGTGTAAATAAGAGTTGTTTTGTTTTGGTGGAAGTGAAATTGACAAAATTGTTGTAAATAAAACATTTAGTTCATAGTTGAACAACAGTGTTGTTATCATTTTATTAAAAATGGAGGTAAAACAATGAATAAATATCAGTTATGCATATCACTTATCAGGCACACAGACATGCAATTAATCGGTATCGGTTATAAAAAAAAAGATATTGGTCGATCTCTCTCTAAAAAATAAACAAGACGGTGGATGATGTTGTACTGCAGTTATTGTGCCTGCTATCCAGTTTGATAGCTTTGTTAAAGATTCACGTCACTTTGTACAACCTTCACATTCGTAGTTAAATAAAGGGCTGGAGACAACGCAGACCGAAGCTTCTTACACATGCGCAGTATAGACATGAGTGTTTTTAGATGTTTTAATCTGGGATTTTTAGTAAAGTTTGAAAACGCTGGTGTAGACTGAGAGCATTTTAAAATGAAAATGCTGTTTTCAGATCTATCTGGATTAATGTGGTGTTTGGTTTTTGTCACCTTTATTGGTCAGAGAGAGAAAAGTTTCACTGAATCCGAATAAAAGAGTACACTGCACAGAACAATTACAAAAAGTCTGTTTCATTGTACAAGTCATTTTACAAGTCAATCTTTACAAGTCAATGTGCTCAGCTTTCTTTTTTTAATAGTCGTGCCCCCCCCCCATTTGACCTCCCATTAACGTAGAAACGTTGTTTTGGGGTCACTGATAATGAAGCATTTTGAAAATATCCTCAAAGGTCAGAAAAACCCCTCCATTTTCACTGCTTTCCTGTGGACGGGAAAAATGTATCTTTTTTTTGAAAACCCAGATGTCACACCCGTTGCATATTTGCATTATGTTATGAATACCAGTGCTTTGTTTTTAATGACTGGTTGTTGGTTTGTAATTTTTTATTTGATGATTAAATGCCTCTTAGTTTTTTTTCTTACTCCTTTGCATTATCACCACCTACTGGGCTGGTGTGCTTATTGTTTTTTGCGTTTTCATATGGATGGGGTTATTCTTGAAAATGCTGTTCATACGGACAGAAATCTTTGAATATAGAGGGGTCAGATATCCGTATACACATGGACTTAATGCTTGCATTATATAATTATATATACACAGAGTAATTGAATACCTAGCTAGTGGCAGATGATAATCAGTAGGTTGTGTTATTTGTATTTAGCATCTCTTCAGCATGTTCTAGTTGAGATGAATTGTAGTTTATATATATATATATATATATATATATATATATATATATATATATATATATATATATATATATATATATATATATATATATATATATATAAAATGTGTGTGTGTGTGTGTGTATATATATGTATGGCATATGAGTTTAGCATGAATGGAGGGGAGCAGACCTTTTCGTCTGCGTATAAACATGGCCACCAGGGATTTCTGTGCAATAGAGGAAGTACTAGTGCAAACAGCTTGAATCTTCCTGTGTGAGATGTGCAGAGATCTGCACATATCCTCTACACCAGGGTGTCCAGTCTTTGTAGAAAAGACTACACACTCCTTCTTCTCATCATACCAACTGATCGGAAACATCTTGATCCAGCTTGTGACTCCAGTCTGAATATGGATGCGGTTATTAAATACAACCAGGAAAACCACTGTTGTGTGTCTATGCTGGTTTCATATTTGCAAACAGACTGCAGGTGGTGTTACATGCTGCCATTGATGTAAATAAGACTCTTCTGATCCTTGGCACCAGTCAGAGGTGAGAATGTTTATGTGCCTTTTTCCACTGCTCAAAGTACCAGACATTTTGTTACCAGAGAACTGAAAATATGCTTTTTCATTGGCCACCAGTCCAGTACTAAAGCTTCCTTTTTTTTTTTTTTGCATGGTTTTTGGTAACTGGTGAAGGTACTCAGAGGTGGAACTGGCGCAACTGTACATTCCTGATTGGCTTTGTGTAACCTGATCCAAAAAGGTTATTAGGTATAAACAGATAATGTGGGTTCTTTTTTTTTTCTTGTTTTTTTTTCCACTGCCTTACTGAACTTCAAGATGATAACATGTCTATACAAACTGGCCCGCAAGTCACAAAATTACTTGTGAATTTATTTGTAGAGCCACCGCTTCATATTGCCTACACAGAGCAAGCATTGTGCACAGCGTAGAATCTCTCTGCTTCATCGCTCTTCATCTTTATTAATTGAAAATCTTATTATAATGAAATGTCAATGAAAGGACTCTATATTGACTTGCAGTAGCACTGTAACTTTGTCCCAGCTTTGTAGTAAATTCACACAAAGAAATAAACAACCCTGAAGTAAATCTTGCCAGAAATTTCCACAGGGTGCTTATTCGAGACCATTTATCAACTTGTGTAACTGAGGTTGAATAGAGTTGAATGTAATTATAGTCTTCAAATTGCTATTTGTTATTATAATTTGTGCAAAATGTAGTTTTTTGTCCCAGTGGTTCCAGTATGTAGTGGTTGGATTCATATAAAAAAACAAATCAAACAAAGAAACAAACAACAACAAAAATTATATTTTAGGTTAGGCCACGCCCACTTCCAGTTCATATCTGAAAGCAGACACAGGTTGACCTCTAGTGTAAAGCATTACACAACACCAAACCCGACAAACACTGGTGTTGTGTTGATGTTTGTGTTCTCAGAAGCCTCATTTTACTGTTTTCTTTCTCAGCCTGCATACATTTGTAATATAAAAAAAAAAAAATTAACATACGTGCGCAATCAAGCATTTTTACTACCAAACAGAAAAACTTTCTGATGATCTGATTGACTTCACAGAGGCTTCTACCGAATCAGTACCATCCTTACAATGTTAGTTTTATTTAGTCATATTTAAATCATATTTATTATCAACAAATAGTTACAATTAAATGCATTGTATTTTTGTTGTCTCGCTTTTCCTGTCATCGTGTTAACCGTTCCAACCACTTCTGCTTTTTGAACATATATGGGGGGGAACAGTTGTAGAAGAATGTTTTTCCTGCAATCAGTGGGCTGTGTGTGTGTTTGCTCTTGGCAGAGTTTGTGTAACGGCGGGCAGCGTGACGTGTCAGCTCAGGGTCAGAACGGTGGCACACAGAAAAGCGAGAACACAAACGGGGTGGAGGAGCTGCGGGCGCCGGAGCACAGACGAGCAGGCCGGACGCTAGACATGGAGAAGGACAACACGCGGTCCGTGTCGCTGCTCGAGCAGAAACGCAAAGTCGTCTCGTCCAGCATCGACGTACCACATGCCAGGTAGGACTGCAGTACATAAGCAGCGACACACACTGGCAGGAATAAAAAGTGTCAGTGACCAGCTGGTGTGTGTGTGTGTGTGTGTGTGTGTGTGTGTGTGGGGGGGTGGTGTTGTGCTTCTTTTTTAGCTTTCATCATCCTAGAGTATATATGAAATGTATATGTTTTACAGATACAGCAAAGCCACATCTTATGGGGATTTAGAGATTTAAAGAACTTT
Source organism: Ameiurus melas (assembly GCA_012411365.1). Classification (NCBI taxonomy): domain Eukaryota; kingdom Metazoa; phylum Chordata; class Actinopteri; order Siluriformes; family Ictaluridae; genus Ameiurus; species Ameiurus melas. The sequence continues at coordinate 12,153,353 of CM022774.1, forward strand.
CTGGTAGGAATCTGTTACTGCATGGGACTCAAAGAATCATAGTCTTTAAAATCTTAGACTATACAGTAAACATTATAGTTATTATACATACAGTATATTATGCATATTGGTTCGGTTCACAGCAGAAAGATTATCTCTAGATTTGTGACTGAAAATCATCACGAATCCTGATTGCATACATTTTTATAAATACCCACATCTACATCTACCCACATCTCAAGAGACCTTTGAATGACATGTTACTCTATGCGATTATTTTTAGGATGCTCTGTGTGCTGAGACACAGTAGCCTCTGTACTTGGTTTATAATAACAAAACATTATAATTTTGAGGAAATATTGTTATAGAAGATATTCTAAATACAAATTCCCAGTAGACAACCCTGTGTTATAAACAGCACCTAAACATTCTATATTATAAACATTCAAAACCCAACTTGTGTAACATGAAGGAATCCATCAGCTTTGCATACCGCTTATCCTACACAGGGTCACGGGGCAGCCTGAAGCCTATCTTGGGAACATGGGGTACAAGGTGGGGGACACCCTGGAAGGTGTCCTCCACACACGACGCACAATTTGGAAATTCCATTCAGAATACAGTGCATGTATTTGGTCTGGTGGAGGAAACTTGAGTACCCGGAGGAAACCTCTGAATTATGGGGAGAACATGCACACAGGGTGGAGGCAGGATTCGAACCCCCAACCCGGGAGGTGTGAGGCAAACATGCTAACCACTGAATTATTTTGTATTTTACTCCTTACTTAATAGTTAGACAAGTCGATTCTATTTAATGTACCGGACAACTTTAATGATTCTCTGAACTAGCATCTACAGCAGAGCAGTTATCAATCTCGTATCGTTAACTATTTTTAAGCCAAGTGGCCCATTTTCAGACTTTGTGTCTGGCAGGTCAGGCCACATCATTCCTGCTGTTCACTCCCATGTTTCGTTTGGCTAGTGGTCCATAATAACATGTCATTAAGTTGATGATCTTTCCCAGAGCAATTTTGAAGTGCATTTTGTGGATATCTGTGTGTGTGTGTGTGTGTGTGTGTGTGTGCCCTGATTCTCAGAACCATTTCAGCTCATTCATTCTGCCATATTCAGAATTTACCAGAGAGGATTTGGCTTTTGCCTGACAGCAGAAATCTTTAAAATATATAGTATACAGAAGCTGTAGTAGTGTTTCAGACACTGTTTTGGATGGTTTACAGCACTATATCCCAATTTCCCACATGGGTTATTGTGGTTTTCTGCTGGCAGAAAACATCGAGCAAACACAGATTGAGTAATGAATACTGTGCCTCTCCTGTTTATGTCTTGTTTCTCTTTTTAAACCTCTCTCATGTGTGTGTAGCAATATAAGTTCTAGAGAGCAGAACACACTTAGCGCTTCTCACATGGACATTGATAAATATGTGGTCCTGGACTCTTGAGATTCTATTGTTTTTTTGGGGGAAATTACTGGAATTAATGACTGGTTTGGGGCGCTTGAGGACTGTTCCAAGTTCATGTCGTCTGATCTCAGGAGTAATTTTTCAGTAGTGGAAGGAATTGAGATGGAACTGAGATTAGAACATCGGGGGTGGGGGGAGGGGATTTGAAGTGCACTTTGCCCTCTCAGGCTGTGATTAAAAAGACTGTCACACACACACACCCCTGAGCGTGTGATTGCTTACCCATCAACAGTAACCTAGATGCAGGTGCTTGAACCTCAGCGGGCTGCAGCGTGCAGCTACTCGAAGTGTGTTCAATTGCAGTGAAATGGAGAAGAATGTGTGGAGGCGGTGCTGCAGGAGCGGGATGAGTCGGAGGTGCACCGTTCACTCCCTCGTCAGCTTTTTTCGGTCCCTACCACTGAGCAGAGTGGCTTTGCTCATCAAATTTGTGTACACTCAGTCGGTATAAGCACTCGGACTGCTCTTGCGAAAAGAAATCAATCGCCCTTTTTTCTGATGATCTAGTCATCCATACTAGACCAGCATAAGCATTCTGAGATTATGACAGCTGACTCAAATATTCTTTTTTTTTTTTTTCATTTGGCTGCCTCCCCTGCAGAAGGATTTATCAAAAGGTTGTATTAAATCGATGTATGCGGGAATAGGAAAACAGTCGCATTAAGAGTTTATTGTTCCGGCTGGGTTACTTTGTATTGGACAGCCAGAGGCATTCAGGATCTGCAGGTCCCCGTGTCCTTCCTCTGCAGCACATATGGACTCTGACTGTTCTTTTCATGTTTATGTTTTTTAGCCATAGCAGGAAATAGCCAATTGTAACAAGCTGGTGATCGTACTTGTGGCTCTGCAACTCTGAAATTTTGACGAATAGCCTTCAGAGGACTAATTGCGAGCAGAGGAAGTGAAGTATGATTTCGAGGGGCGTACCCGGGACCCTGATTATTGTCGAACAGTAAAAACAGCAGCAGGCCATTGCCAAGTTCAAGGCCTTTCCCAGAAAGTCTTTCAGCTGTGCTTAAAAAAAAGAAAAAAGTCATAAAGTCTTATTCTGACTCACTGAGTGTGTTATTTACTGTACAGTGGAGTGCAAAAGTTTTAACACCATTAAGACCAAATGAAAACGACTGCAATTACAATCCCTTCAGTATCACAAGTAAGAAAAATGTTAAGACATTAATTGCAAACAATCTAAATGATATCTGTTCACAGGTTTCTTTTGTTTCTGTTTTTCTATCTATTTCCTCATGTTTTGGATTGTTGTTTTATCACAGGACACGCCCATATTTCACTCTTCAATGCGTGGAATTCTTTATTTTTTCTTCTTATTTTTCCACAAAAATGGAGGTACATTTTCCCTCTGTCCATTCAAAAACATACATGTTAACAATATCCCTGGCATATCAGTTCTAAGCCAGATTTATTCCCATTCTTTATAACATTTCGGCTATAACTCTACCAGAGTCAGCCTTACACTTTGGTATAGAAACAAAGAGACTCCGAAACATTTAGGATTGCTATCTTATTGTGAAATACACCCACATTTTAATTTTTAACTCACATGAATTCTTTTGTTTGCAGATAAATTGCAAATGGAGATACATTTTTCCTTCTTTCGTTCAACTGAATTATTTATTTCTGATTTCTGTCTGTTTTCTATCCATTCTTTATGGCATTTCTATTTGAACTCTACATGAGTCAATCTTACACTGCCTTCTTTAAGCCAGGTCTAGAGATCAACTGGCACATAGCAAAACTTTAACTTCTTTCCTGCTGTTGAAGTTTTGGATTGTTGACTTGGTCATAAATACACTGAATTAAAATTGAAAGTTGCTGCAAAATATGTCCACATTTAATTTTGGAATGTAAAAAAAAGTACCTTTTTTTTTCTTCTTTTAAATAGCTGTACTTTAATAAGGTTAACCTAAAATGTTGACTGTGTCTCCACAACAACCAGTAATTATTTGGCACTTCCAAATCAGGATCTAATCCCTCCCCACTTATCCCGCTGTTTCTCAGCACTATGGTACAATCGCGGATAGACCTTCAGAATCTTTTTATAGCAAGTTTTGTTTCTCCTTTTTAACCTATAAAACTTAATAGCAAACTAAAGTCAATTAATTTTAAAAAATAAATACTGAGAAGATAGTTGCAAATGTTCAAAAATTGAAGATGGAAAGTTTTTAAGTGATTGTAATTGGTTAATAAAAATAAGTATCATGTTATCACTTGAAAGGAATTATACTATATATATTTCCGAGTATAATAATTCATGAATAAATTATTTGTTTTGTTTTCACTTCAATTTAGAGTACAAGTTCTAACTCGATTACAGTGTCATGAAAAAAACAACAACAGCAAGAGTAATTGCTTGGCTCAGTTCCCAATCAGTATCTGTAGGGTGCATATCAGATGGACTTCCCCCAAAATCCCCTTTGCTGATCCTGCTGTTTTTCAGCACCGGGGTAAAATCAGAGAAATAATTCAACTAAAATACCACAGTTCTTACCAGCTCAGACAATAACAGCATTATGGCTATGGTTTTTCCTTTTTGTTTTCTGTTTTTCTCTTTGCTGACTTGGTAGTGGGGCGTATAGAGTTAAGAGTGAGGGTAAAACGGTCAGGAAAAGGGAAAGCTCAGGCCGAGCAGTGTGCTTTTTTAGAAGAGCAGCTCAGTGTGTGTGCCAAAGAAAATAATTCCCCTGCAAGAGGGACAGGGCTTGGAGCATAACTTTAGGAAACATGTGATTAGCATCTGAAAAGCACCTCTTTTTCTGCACCCTGGAGATGTCGCAACACAGTCCAGCTCACTCACTGTAACGGCTCTCGGGACTCTTATCAGATTGGATGCAGTCCCTTTTCTCTCAACTAACCTCCCTGAATCGCACCTTGATTCGAAATAGTTTTAAACCTCCGTTAGATTGGCGCAGCAAGCAAGAAGAGCTAAAAATAGACAGCACAAACGCAGAAAGTAAATGGACGCATTGTGTGTTTAATATAGTGGCAGTGGGCTGAGAAATTGAGTGTTGACACCTGCACTATGACAACACCGTTATTTACACAATGAGTACATGGACTAGAAATACGCTAAACGTGCAGTGAAAAATATTTGTTTTTGTACATGGTTACTTCAATTTTTTTAACTTCAATTTACACAATTATTTTTATTTATAATATATACTATTTATATTATTTTATATTATATTATCACCATGTAGACTTTGATTTTAAACAAGGTGACCATCTCAGTGGCAGGTTTCGTGTAACATGTCAAACAATAGTGGCCCTGTTACATTAAATTAAGTAGGTTTTTTAAATAAATTGTACGTGTAAGAGTAGATTTTTACCTTCAATACACAAACATACTGACAGTGGACTGCACAAGCACTAGGAAGTCATTTGGGATTTACATAATTTGCATTGGTGAGGCATAAATAAATAAATTTTCCTATGTAAATATGTGCTGATGGCGCTGTGTTGATGATCTTTTGCACATTCTGTAATAGTTATGTTATTTGACAAAATGGGAGAAATATTGGCGTTATTGTTAGTCATTGTTGAATAAATCTAAAACAGTTGCCAAAATACACGACACGTTACACTATTTTAGTCTTGATTCATCACATCTCATATCGTCATTGTAATATTCATTTATTGTATATTTTTGTCCATATCGTGCAGCTGTAGCAGATACTGATGCACTTCTATATTTCAGTTACTCTAATGGGGGGAAAAAAAATCAACAAGCAACCACCCAAAACTCTGATTTCACGAAAAATTCACAAGAGCAAGGATAATATGGTTTAAGTTTATCTGATGTTGATTGTATGTATGTGTATGTGTACACATACACACATATACATACAAAAATATATATACACACACACACTCGTAGGGTGTTACGTACTGAATCTAAATGGAAGCAGTTGCAGATAAAAGTCTTTATTTACACACCAGAACTCAACAAAAACGAATCGCCGTCTAACCTGGAAGAGATATACTCGAGGTCTTAAACATGAAACTAGATTTAAAGCATGGAACAAATACATGACACGACCGCTTAGCATCCAGGTGGCTAACACATACACAACGGAGTTAGCTAGTTCAACATTGATAATACTGTGCGAAGTCCGCAGCAACACGAGGGCTTTAAATAACTCGCATAATCAAACTTTAATTCAAGCAGCTGGACACAATCGAGACACTCCCTCAAATATCCACCATGAACTAAACAGGGAGGAGACAGAACAGAAATCAAAGCAAACACGCGTGTCTAATGTAAACAAAGTCACCATAGTTCATATTGAGTTATATGACTTGTTAAGAATTTGCAAATATGGGATTATTTTGTGAACAAAAAGAAATTAGGATACTTTTCTCTTAAATACTTAAGCCATGTTAAATGCAGACACGTTCAAGTTCTATTCACTTTTCATTGAATAATATTTTGACACGGTCCCAAAACCTTTAACTGAAGTATATTTTCGGTTTATTTTCCCCCTCACTTTTAACAATGCTGTTTCATTTCTATCTTCAGACAGTCATGTAATCTTGGTGAGGTGCAGTGTGTTTGTGAAGCATTTGGAGATTTGATATTGTCATGAGGTTAGAAAGATTCTAAAGGGGGAACTTGATTTGAAACTATTTTGTAAGTTTCATAACTATTTATATACAGCTAGCAGCGGTACGTGACTGTGGATTGTGGTGGAGCAGGACATTATTAACGTACAATAGCGCAAATATCATTAAACAGTGTCACTAACACGATTTCTGAAAAGATGTGACACTAGCTTTTAAGAATTTAGCATTAGTAGAAATGGTTCTGTACATTTATAGACACAATGTCTGTAGTTACTTTGCCTTTGGTAAATGTCATTTTGATTACTTGTTATAAAACATGATGTTATAAAACACAGATTACTTTTAAAAGTTAGATTCCTGGACCTCTATTAGCACTTGTTGCAGTTCTCATTTTTAAACACTAGGTGTAATAATATTTCTATGGATTTAAATGGGGCAGTGAGCATGCTGCCCCACGTTTGCGCAACATCTAGAAAAGGGAAGCAAATCAATGGAACCTCAGCTTATATCTGTCAAATAGAAACTTAAAAAAATATATTTTTTTAATTGTTCAGTCGAAAGAGGTCATTAATATTTAAATAGAATTTTAAGTGTATGGAGTTGTAAATGAGAACTTTATTTTTGTCTGTACAGGATTTCACGAAGTTTTTTTGTGATTGTTTTTTGCAGAAAACTTGAATTGGTGAAATTGCAATTGCACTAAATTGTTTTGCACGGTCATTCTCAGTAATGTTTGTTGGTAAATGAGACCGTTTAGCTGTACTTATGTTTGACGCACGTGAACGGACTGAATACACACTGTGATGACGTCACATGACGCGTCTCGGCCTAAATCTACAGAAAATCTGTGGTAACTTTGAAAAATTGTAAGCTCCTCTGAATATTGCAGCATTTGCTTGATTTTGCGTTCATTTCTGCGATCGCAAAATCGTGAAATCCTGGAGGGGCTGATGTTTGTTATACAGCTGACCTGGACGAGCCACCACTGCATACAGCACTTCACCAAATACGTTTGAATGTGACCAGCAGATCTTGATAAAGCTGCCTCGTTGTTTGGTAAAAAGTTGATTTAAAGTATCGTAATAAATAATCTAAAGGCACGAGAAATTGTAGATCGATTGTCATATAACATACACAAACATAACAAAACCCTCTGCTGCTTGGATGTTGAGTTTGCTCCGTTGCATGATGAACATGCACTCTAGCATACATGATTTCTTACAGTCGGTAAGGCACATATAGATATTAGGTCTCTAATAAGGTTTATAACACAGATCAGGTACTGGGTACTGCCCTTCGGCTACATTTGTACTCTCCTAATGTGATACACAGATATCCTGTGTAACTGAATACACGGTTAGCAGATGACCAGCAAAGTTAATAAGGCTGGGTAACAAGATTTAAGTCCAATAGATGTAGGTCTGCATATATAGCCGTGAGAAAAGTTTAGGTACTCTTTAGAATCTGTGTGCTGAGCTGCTCAAACCTCACATCATGATATGATGTGTATTTTTTTCAGTGTCTAAGACAACTTTACATACTAAGGGCGTTTTCACACCTGGTTCATTTGGAGCGTTTGTTTCAGAACCTGGTGCATTTCCTCCCTTGGTTTGGTTCGTTTAGACATATATGAACATGGCAATCACACTCCGATTCGCACCAAAACAACTGCAAACTAACATTGGAGCGGATTGCCTCTGGTGAGAAAGCAATCCGACCCAACGGACTAACGATCCAACCTGTTTAGCAATGCTTCATTGGAACTGCGTTACATAAAAAAGTGTTTGATTTGCTAATGGCTCGCAACATGAATCGTCATGATTTAACTTGGACCAAATACAAGGTGAAATGCCTCAATGAAATGTGGTCTGATATTATAATATAAGCATATGTCTGAACAACTTTCCAAAAACGCATAAATGCACTAAGGTTTGCAAGATGTTAAGCGAGGATCTCAATGAGATGGGGTTTAATTCCTCTGTGGAATATGTAAATTAGATAAATTATTTAAAAAAAAACACTGCTAATAAGAAATAATCTTGCGGAGCTGCTGTTTATCCACCTTGATGGATGACCGCTATGGGCGGAACCCCAGAACGTAAACAGGCGCACGCTGACAAATGAGAGGACTGTTTACTCACATGTGACTTGTATAAACACATTTTAGTACACTTTGAAATGTTGCCTCGTGGAAGCAAACCGAACCAAGGAGAAAATACAACATGTGACAATTTAAGTCCCTGTTTCGGAACAAATCACAGATCTGCAGATCAGAAAAAGCCTTCTGTGAATTATTATTACATTTTTTTACTTTGATTAAAAGGTGTTGATTTCATTTTCTATAACAGTCGCTCTGACTGCAGTTGCGGCTGCAAGACAAATAACAGGTTTATATTAACACACTGTAATGTGTTCTAATACATTATCGTTTCTGTAGTCATAACTTAAACAGGGATTTGTATGGCAGACGCTCCACCTAGACTGTTGTAATTGTATAATTGTGAAATTTTCTCTCAGGAGATGTTTACGTAGCACATTTGGGAGGAGTATCCAGTTTCAGCACTTTATCTGTAACCTTAAGTTTTTTTTTATACTGGATAGTCATTAACTCGGCTTCGTGTCAAGCTGCATGCATCACACCACCCTATTCTTGATTCTTTTCCTATTACAGCATGCATCACTTGGGTTTTATTCCTTACTTATTAAAATGTGCTTTTCTGAAAAAAGAAATAGAATTCGCCTGTTTGCTGATAACAGCAGACAAGAAATGAAACAACAGTCTTGCTAATGAGGGATGGTGTAATCCTGTTACTACAAATACTTATATGTTGTGGTTGGGGTTTGAAATATGGATTCATGCTTCTGTGACACGTGTATCCTCACTGTATTCCTGAACAAGTAAAAGTAAGGGAATTCATTTTATTTGGTAAATGTTCATTATGTTATGATCACCATATGAGCATTTGGGTGGGATTTATTTTACATGGTGAGCTGGAGTACTCAGTGATTTTTATTCCTGGCACAATCGGAAAGATTGTGTTTTTCCTCCACCTCCCCTATAAACATTCCAGCCCCAAATTCCTGCAGCGATCTGATCATTTAAGCGTAACTGCACACTAAGGTTTTTATTGTGATTTTCCTACTCACAGCACGCAATTGTATTCGAGTGCTCACCAGGAACAAAATACTTCATGGTACTATAAAAAGATGAATGGTGTGAAGAACTTCTCAAACAAATTGTAATTGGTGTCAGTTGTATCATTTCGTCTCCACGCTGTTTTCACTGGAAGCTCGCTTTATATCAACATCTGCCACAGCATCCTGATGATAGTTTTCGGTAAATAAATTCATTAATGTGATCCAAACTGTGTCACAAACATCTGGGTTTGTAGGAAAAGAAACTTCTAGAAAGTCACTCGAGCCGGGTTAATTTATGACTGTCTGGAGTTTTATCACTCACAGTATGTGGAGGAGATGTGCAGATGTTTTATTTTAGCTGTCAACCTGAGAAACTAGATACTAACACTCCAAAATGGCTTTTGGCATTCTTTGATCAAAAAAATTTCTGACCTTACTAAGGTACATAAGTGTTGTGTTTTATGTTCAGTTAAATGAAAAATGATCACAACATGCAAAATAATGTCTTCTGTATATGCATATTACACGTAATGCACTCTGGTTTGGTAACAAGCCGGCCAAAATAGTGAAATGTGCGTGTGTTTTCCTGTTGAAGCAAAACCTTTATAATATTTTGTATCATTTATTATTATCAATACAGTTTTGGCAGTGAGTCATGTATGACATGATTCATTGATCGCGGTCACTTTGAAACGCTATTAATTAAAACGGTGATGTACTGATTAATTTCTCTGCACGTGGTTGTTATAATTGTCTGGCGACTCGTATTTTTTCTCATTATCACGGTTGAGCACGATGAGAATGAAGAATAAAATGGGTCCCAGGACAACAGATACCCAGGCAGGGTGCTAGGACTGCACCAATCTGCACAAATCCCTTTTTTCCCCACCACGTTTGATATCCCATACTCATTCGATACTGACACCAACTGACTCTCTGTGACAAGACAAGTTAATTTCCTGTAGAAACTGCAAAACTGAGGAAACCCAGGGAGTTACAGGGAGAACATGGACAAAAACTCCATACAGACAATAATCTGGGCTTCTAGAGCCCTTGAAGATACTTTGGTTGTTTATCTGGTGGAACATCTGACTTCTTGGTGCAACCCTTTTAAAAAAAAAATGGTTAAAGCTAAGTGTTTTGTTGTTTTGTCCTTGGGGAAGGATCCTGGGGAAACTTTAACTGGTTCTACCTAGACCTCTGCCACTGAAGGTTTTTCTTTATGATACCATTATCATTGTGAAAACTTCGCCTGAAGGAGAAAATATTGAGCAGCCCACAGCGTTGAGCTGGAATGGAACACTTTTGTGTTTTGACATGACGGAAACTTTATCCAGGACTCAAATCCACAAGCAGCTGCTCTCTGAGTTCTTGGGCTCTTCTTGGCAGAAATACAGTTGTTTTCATATGGAAGGGGAAAAACTGGGCAGTATATTGAAGATGAAAGTTGTTCTGTAATAAAACTCCTGTTATGTTTAGATATATTTCAAAGTGAAAGGGGGATGAAGGTGTATAAAGTTCACTACATCCTCATTAGTGCTGCGTTTGCTGTATTGGTGATTTGGAGTACGAGGTTAATGGTCATTGGCCATATTGGTTTATTTGAACACTTATTAGATTGAATCAGCATGTAAGAGATCAATACTGTTGTCTATTGTACATATGGACCCGATGGTAACATACACTCAATATGCACTACATATAATGGGCAGGATTGATCCGCCTGTGCTGGGTTAATCCTACTCCATAACTATTTTTTTTACTGTTTTCATGGACCGAGCGCCAGAGGAACACCTTTCAGAAGGTCAAGGTTACTTTCCTGAAAGACATAAAGCTTCACAGTCTGCTGAGAACTTATTGCAAATTAAACATATACAACAGAGAGCTGATGCACCAGATGTTGGAGGAAAGCCTGCTGGGACACCATATGCTTTCAATGTAGCAGAGAAGCCTCTGTGCTTCAATCTCGCTGTATTTCCCATTGTACTCAAGGGTTCAGTGTCATTGAGAAAACCGCCGGCATTCCTCAGTAACTAATGTCACTTTACTACGCTTCTACACTTAGTGTGTCCTATAGTTCTCAGCTGCATCAAAACCAAACAAAGAGGTTTCATGTGTACAAACAGGTTTCATTCTTTATCATGTCAGGGTGTGGCTATTACCATTTGACAGGTGATTATTTTCCTATAACAGCATGGCCTGAAATGTTTTATTCCTCTTGTATCATAGCAGTTTTCTAACGATTACAATTAAAAAATATATTTTTCATCCATTTGTTCATCCACGTTTAATGTTGTAGGATGTCTAGGAAAAAATGTAGTTCCTATTATCACATACGTTATAGAAGCTATAAACAGTCGTTCCATCCAGCCTCTATTTTACTCTCTCTTGACATTAATAAGGAGAAAAAAACCCTATCATGTTACAGAGGAACTGGAATTTGCAACCTCCTTTGACTGTCAGCTGTGGCTGACACTGGAGACTTCTTCTATAACTGTTAAATAAACATCTCCTTACAGAAAGCTCCACCAAATCAACCACAGATCTTGATAACATATTCATTTAAATGCATAGCTCTTTTTTTACATTTGTGTTACTCTGTGCTACGGTATCACCTGCACCAATGCCCACGAAGATCCCAAAAATATAAAACATGACAATCTTGCACCTTGATTTACATGCGTGATACGATTAGGAAAAATAAATAGTTCCCAATTATTTTATTGTTTTTTGAAGGTTCAAAGTGAAAAATGTTTGCGACTTTATTGTATTACAAACAACTTGGAGCTAATTGGAAAAGGTGAAGCTCTTGACTCCCATTGTTCCTGGGATAAACACTGGATTCACCACCATCTTGACCAAGATAAAGCGGTTACTGAGGATAAATGAATGAATAACCTCTTCTTCACACCAATTAGATACTTACATAATAATTAGATAACAAACAGCATGTTATTTGTCTTGGATTTGATTTTAGCACTGTTCATCTAAAATGGGGGAAATAAGTATTGAACATTTTTTTCAATAAATATATTTCCTATGAGGTTATTCACATGAAATTTTCACCAGACATCAGTATCAACTCAAGAAATCCGGAAAATATAAAGATTTCACAACATTAAAGTCCATAAATAAAGGTATGTGTAATAAAGTGGAATGAGACACTAAAAAAGTATTGAACACGCTAAGAAAAAACAGTTCTCCAAGGCAAGGTAAGGCAAGGAACCAACTGAAATCCATAAATAATTATACCTCCTATCTGTGCAAATTAATATCAGCTGGGTTGTAAGTTGATGGTCTATAAAAAGGCTTTTCGTTACCAAGGTGTCACACAAGAAACATCAAATGAGCTCTTTGCTTTTACCCAAGCCCTTCACAGCCTTACTGTTGTGAAACATATTGATGGAATCAGATAGAGACGTATTTCAAAGCTTCTACATCCTCCAGTAAGCAGCATTGGGGCCATTATCCGCAAGTGGAAGCAGCATCACTCCGTCATCAACCTGCCACGCACAGGAGCTCCTCATAAGATTTCTGACCAAGGAGTCAGAAGAATAGTCAGAAGCGTAGCCCAAGAGCCAAGGACCACTCGGAAAGAGCTCCAGAAACACTTGGAGGCAGCAGGTGCCATCATCACAGAGAAAAGAATAAGCAATGCACTCCACCTCCATGGCCTCTATGTACCCTCACCCCCGCAAGACTCCATTACTAAAGAAAAGGCAAGCTCGTTTAAAGTTTGCTACATCTCATTTGGACAAGCCCTATGAAATACTGGGAGAGTGTAGTCTGGTCAGACGAGAGCAAAACTGAACTTTTTTGGGTGTCATACTAAACACCATGTTTGGAGAAGAAATGGCACTGCACATCAACCTTAAAACATTATACCAACAGTGAAGTTTAGAGATGGAAGTATCATGGTGTGGAGCTGTTTTTCATCAAATGGTACTGGCAGACTTTATGTAATTGATGGAACGATGAATGGAGCCCTTTACCGGGAGAGTCTTGAGAAGACTCTGCTGCTGTCCACCAGGATGATGAAGATGAGACATGGGTGGACCTTCAAGGAGGATGACGATCACAAGCGTACAGCAAAGGAAACTGTCAATTGGTTTCAGAGGGAAAAAAATTAAGGTGTTCGAATGGCCCAGTCAATCACCTGACTCGAATCCAACTGAACAAGATAAAGACAATATCTTTAGAAGAATGGTCAAAAATCACACCTGAATACTGCAGCTGATTAATTTCTTCATACAGGAAGCATCTTGAAGCGGTCATTACAAACAAAGGCTTCTCCACTAAGTATTAAATACATTTTAGTTAGCGTGTTCAAAACTTTTTCCTGTGTCATTAAACTTTATTACACTTAACTTTATTTATGGACTTTAATGTTTGGATTTCTTTCTATGTGTGGATTTCTCGAGTTAATAATGTGAATAGCCTCATTGGAAATATATTTAATGAAAAAAAAAAAAAGTTGATGCGTTCAATATTTTCAATAATTCAATAATTTCCCTCGCTGTATATGCTTACACGTTTACCCTCAAAGTGCACTTGAATTAACAAAGAACACATTTAGAGTCCAATTAATTTCCAAGAATGGCCAGGAAATAATATAATAAATACACAGATTTTAGCACTTTGGTGTAATTTAATTGAGTTAATTATGTAAAGTTATGTTTTGTTTTTGTCGATGAACATAATGAAACAGTAATAAAACTCACACTTCACACTCTTTTACTGGCAATGGATGGAGGGGGGGTTTATGAAGAAGATTCAGTGTTTTTAAAACTTTAGTACAGAGTAGGTTTAGTCACCCAGCAACAACATGAATATGTATGAAGGCAGTAAAGGTCAATACGAGCAGACAGAAATAAACAGATATGCACCCAATTAAAAGGTGGGATGATGCATGATGTTTCTTGTGTAGGCCGTATGCTCCATACGTATTGATTTTAGTCCTATGACGCACAAAACCTTTGTTTAAATGGTTTGTACTTTTTGTTCGGCGAAAACATCATGTTAAACAGTTAAAGTTTTTTTGGTGTTTTTTTTTACAGGCACAAAAATTACAGATAATTATTATTGAAAACAAATATTTTCACCCTCAACATTATGTATATAAAATATTATGGGTGCATGGTCATGTAGCTCAATTTGGAAATAGCCCAGTAATCTCTAACGATCAAGCAATGCACTTTGCATTAACTGATGCATTTTAAAGTGTGTACGGCGTTAGGAGGTTATATTTATTGGCACAGTAAAGCAGGGATCTTGTGCAGATCTACTGTACTGGGTGTTCCAAAAGTCTCCATATATAGGGGACAACGTAGTTGGTGTACTCCGTTCACTGGCTGAAAGCTATTCAGCAGACCGGTCAATTTTCCAGATGCAGTTTTGTAAAAAAGAAATGTACACCTCATTGTAAGACCAAAAGCATTGGACCACTCAGCTGTTTCACTGTGAACATCACCATCGTCACCATGCAGTATTTTAGCCCTGTGTCACAGTAAATGGGGAAATCACTTGGTGCTGAAAAGCAAAGCTACTTTCTCCTCCATGCTTGTACAATCCATGCCTTGAAACTTATATATATATATATAATATTATTAATTATATAGTTAATTCCCATCCTTACTGTTGAAGTAGTATATACTGAAACCACAGGCAATGTAAATCAATTATCTTTAAAGAGATGTTCTCTTTTAATATCACAGCGCTGCTGAATCTGATTAAATTTTCTATAATAACTGTTCTGGCAATAGTTCTGGCTGTGAAAGCAGATGAATGGTATATATATCATTCATTTGGTCTGATAAATCATTGTTTCTATAGTAACAACTCCTTCACAGGGACTTGTATGGAGGATGCGCAACATAATGTAAAGATTAATGAAGGCCTGAATGATGGTCTAATTTCTATACGGAGATCTTTATTTAGCATGTTTGGTAGGAGTCTCCAGTGTCAGCACTTTGTACCAGTTTTCCATATGTAATATCTTGCTTTGGAAAGTTCTGGATTGTTTTCATGAAAACGGTTCAGGAACCCTATATGTGCCTATTTTAGGTGTTCTGTGCACTGTAAATATTCATTGTGAACAGAATGTGTTAAAGGTATAGTCAGTGATTTGGGCATGAGTTAGCTGAGGTTACCTTTTGAAAAACAAAATACAAAAAAATACAACATTTAGTATTCACACCAAAGTCACGCCCTCAAAACACAAACCTCTGAATGCTAATACTAATAACCAGAATTGACGGGCAAGTCGAAAACCTTTCTTATCCTTATTGTTTGGATGTTTATGGTCTAAATCATGTGTGCTGCTACGGAGACATGGACTTTTGATCTGAGCAGATATTTTATAGCCATAAAGTGAAGAGAGAAAGAACAAATAATACAAAAGTGTTCTGCCTTAGTAGTTTCTGACACCAATTTTTTAAAAATTCACATTTAGAAACTGTTGACACGCACACACACACACACACACACACACACACACACACACACATACATACAAGAGCTTACTTTTCCTGTCGCTTTAGGGTGGTTATTATCTATCTACAAGTGTAGTTATGTGGGGCACACATTTTTAAACTCACTCTATTGTGTATTTACGCCTTGTCCTCTCTCATTCAGACTACTGAGATACTGAAAGGGACGGCTAAAGCACAGTCAGGTGTGAATGAATGCTCTTTTTATTCCTTCTCTCCCAGTGTTTTGTTATTACAGTTTTGCTGATCCAGCATGAGACAGTGAAAAGTCTGAATGTGGAGCGGTTTTATCTGCAGGCTCTTTCTGTAGCAAAGACAGCTGCCACCCTCTCCCCCCTTTTTCGCCTTTAGAGAACGTTCAAGCCACCTTGTGTGGTGGAATATTCACCGATCTGCCTTTTGCTGGGTGAAGTGAACAGTGGAGTTGTCACATGAGCAGCAGCTGTGTGTGTGTGTGTGTGTGCATGTGTGTGTGCATGCTCTTGTGCACACACTGAACTTTGCTCTATTGGGAAGAAATGCAGTGTGTTATCTGCCAAGTCAGAGTGCTGTGTGTGAAAGTAAAGGAGCGGTGAAAAGAGAAGGGTTCTGGCTTTGGCTGTAGCTCGCAGTTTGGTTGGACGGGAAACACGGCGCCACTCGCTCACCCGACTTACCCATTCTGTGCTGTTTGTTTTTAATTTATTTCAGTTCTTTTTCTTTTTCCTCCTGCACACTGTGTGCTTGACAGCTGTGTTGGCATGTCAGTGTCACTTTTATGTACGTTTCCATCTCATTCCCCTACTCTCTCTCTCTCACACACACATACACGTCTTACTATCCTTGTGAGGACCTTCCATTGCCAAAGTTTTAACTGTATCTAATTAATTCTATGCCCATACTTAAACCGAACCCTAACCTTACCATCAGGAAGTCTTTTGGCTCATGTATGTATTTATTTATTTATTAAATAAAGCTTAAACACATCCACATGCAAGCATGCATATCCTTGTTTTGCTGTGTAAACAAGCAGCCTCAGCTCGTTATCACATTCACCTGCTCACTTTCTCATTCACGCCTCACACTGTGTTCACTGAGTGAACATCTCCGCATGAGAGGATCAGGACATGATGGACATGAAAACAACAGTCCTGAATACAGGCTTTAAGAGACAATGAGAGCTCCAGACCCTCCTTCCTCTCTCCCTCTCTCTCTCTCTCTCTCTGCCACTTCACCTCCCTTCCTGCAGACAAGCCCCTCTCATTGCCCCACCCCATCTCTTACTCCGTCTCTCCCTTTGTCTCCTGCTCGCATGTTTTTCTGCTCTGCAGGAGAAACGTTAATCCTCCTCTGTGCATTGTGCAATGCCACCCATCACACTCACACACTCACACGTACACACACATAAAGATGCTGAGAAGGAACAGCCACATTAACTGGCACATCTGCTGCTCATTTGCAGCACCAGAGCCTCTAACAGGTTCTTGTTGTTGTGGTTGTTGATCATGTGGTGTTTTGAATTGGCTTTGTTTCGGTTTGCATTTACTTGTGTTCAAGTGGATCAGGTGATTTAACTCCATCAAACCACAGTTAATTAACCGTTATCAGTTATCAATAAGGCTATGTTTATATGTGATGATATGATCTTGATATTGTTTTTTACAGCAGAGTAAATATCAAGCAGAGAACAATACAAGTAGTGCTACCATACAAGATCTTTTACTTGAGTTCTAGAAAAGCAAAGTGTGCAGAGTAGAGATGTAAAAGCCAGAGTAAGTTTTTGTTTGTTTGTTTGTTTGAAGGTTAAATGGTAAATGGTGCACCTATATGGCGCTTTTACCCAAAGCCCTTTACACTGTGTCTCATTCACCCATTCACACATACACTCACACACCAACGGTAGCAGAGCTGCCATGCAACTTGGGGTTCAGTGGGCAACTTGGGGTTCAGTGTCTTGCCGCCCCTACAAATTATAATTACATTTATTTACATTTATAAATGTAAATGATCTTGTGGTAAATTGCACCAGGATACACTTTTTGGAGAATTCATCAGTATCGTCCGGTATCATCAGTATAGTCAGTACTTCAAAACACAGACCACCTCAGTACATTTTGACTCAGATGTTTGTTTATTAGTTTTTGTTCCACATTAAAGGAATACTCCTAACCTCCACCTACCATATCTATACCTTGTATGCAATCTAACACAATCATTTTGTCAGATTTCCTTGTACTAAGAAAAGAACAGGAAACTTGTTTACATGAAACTCAAATATTATAGAAGTCTGAGGTCAGTTGTTGGTGAAGTCAATAAATGTTTTTGTGCAACACACATTTTTGTAGAACACTTTCTTCAGTTGAAAGTGTGTTTAAATGAAACTCTATTTACTTAATAGGGCTGGGCAGTATATCGATATAATATCAATATCATGATAAATGTTTATACAATACACTTTCCTGAGATATCATTGGTATGTTGATGTATTTATTTATTTATTTATTTTCATTTTTAATAATTACAAATTAAATGGTACTGAATGCATGACATTGATTTGACGTAATTTTGAAAAAAAACAATCTTCTTTGTCTTTATAGGCATTAAAGAAAAGTATCGTCAAACTCATTTTAATGTTTTATTTTTGTTTATTTTACTACTGTTCTGCAGGTGGTTTGTTAGTTAAATTGCATTGTGTATCGTAGAAGTATCCACACGTATCGTGATATGATATTTTTGTCGTATCTCCCAGCCCGTGTGCAGCTCATGACTAAAGCCGGGTTAACACGATACGATTTTGGCCACGATTTGGTGATCTGAGACACATTTTGAGAATCCTAAAAGATTCCTATAATCCTAGGCCAAAATCTGTAGTCTTTGATCGATAGTTTGATGCGTTCCCCAACAGCCGATTAACGGCCATTGTGAATAAATTTTTTCCTCTGATTTGAGGCACAGTCCTGTAGTGTGGTTTATCCTACTCCGTACAGGTCTTCTTGCGTGCGTCCGTATTTTTTGCCTCTTGACTGTCGTACAGTCTGACATTAATGATAACTGAGATCCTACAGCGTGGGGTCATGCTCATACAGTCTGACATGCAACAGCCGCAAAGGACTAGTAAAATCGCCCAGTGTGCAGCCGGCTTAAATTAGATTATCAGTAATGCCCAGATTACCCCACTTTAAAACAACTACTTGTCTTTAAGCATCCAAAAAATAGTAGTAGACTAAATGCTGATAACATTAATGCTTCTGAATGATATCACTAGTAGACAGAAGGCAGCAGAAAAATAAAACAAAAATAAATGTAAAAGACATTTATTTAAAAAATTTTTTATATATATATATATATATATATATATATATATACATTTTTTGTCTATAATTTTAATGGTAGGTTTATTTGAACAGTGATAGACAGAATAACAACAAAAAAATCCAGAAAAACGCATGTCAAAAATGTTATGAATTGATTTGCATTTTAATGAGGGAAATATGCATTTGACCCCTCTGCAAAAAATGACTTAGTACTTGGTAATGACTTAGTAATTACTTTTAACTTTCAATGCCCTGGCTGAAGGAAGGAGGTTTTCACCCAAGATTTGATGGTACATGGCCATCCATTGTCCCTTTGATGTGGTGTCCTGTTGTCCTGTCCCCTTAGCAGAAAAACACCCCCAAAGCATAATGTTTCCACCTCCATGTTTGATGGTGGGGATGGTGCTCTTGGGGTCATAGGCAGCATTCCTCCTCCTCCAAACACGGCGAGTTGAGTTGATGGCAAAGAGCTCCATTTTGGTCTCATCTGACCACAACACTTTCACCCAGATGTCCTCTGGTGGTTAGATGAGACCAAAATGGAGCTCTATATATATTTAGATTAATAGCACAAAATACAAAATGAGAAGAAGGCAAATATGCAAATAAAGGGCTAATATATTGCAGATATACTGAGGTCAATGCTCATGATCTGTTCTAGTCATGATAATTACGTTAATGAATGTCTCAATGAAGTGCCCAGCACTGAGACCGCCAATAAGCATGCAGTGTTCACATTCATATCCACAGATACTATTCTGTGCACTCAGTTTACAGCTCCTCCATATGTCTAAAAAGGTGTAAGTGTCTGCTGCGTCTCGCACCTGCTGACACTCAGGGAGCACATTAACTGTGCCACAACATCAAGCCGACATCTCTTCTAACGATGGAAATGGAATCATATGTCCATGTCCACAGGGTGAAAACATCTCTGAGACAGCTCTTCACCCTAACACACAAAGAACCACTTTGTGTCAGGTGTGCGCGGTACAAACAGGACTCAACACAACTCACAACTCCGAGACAACCAGTTTGAGAATGAGTGTCTTCCTGTGAGTTGAGGTGGCAGGTTCTTTGTCTTACCTTAAGTCAGTGTAGAGATTATAATCTTAGATAGAGGCCATAATGCCCCTTCCCCCCAATGGTTTCTTCTGGTGAAGAGCGAGTGTGTTTTATGAACCACTTTCTATTCCCTACAGGACCGTGAGGAGTGTACCTCCCCTTCTCTCTCCATCTTGGAGATGACTCTTTAGGGGTTAAGGGGAGGATGGGAGAGAAAAGGATTTGTATCCAACTTGTGGTAAAAGAGAGGTCATGAGGGTGCTATACACTAGGTGAAAAGAAAGATGGAGAGATGTAGGAATTGGGTTATTGTATTGGAATTTTCTCCTTTTCTTACTTGGGAAGAAGGTGATGTGTCCAAATATCAGCACATGCTGACATGTATCAAATGGTTATTAGAAGGCCGCTGAAATCAAGTCAAGCAAGCATCGGGTGTCACCAGCTCAGCTTCATTACTCACTTGGCACTGATGTAGAAGCAATAGCCACTTTAGAGCTTGTAATATCTTGCTCAGCTTCTTCCTGTGTTCACACCACTGTCACGTTTTTCTCTCTCCTCCTTTTCTCTCTCCTCCTTAGCTTTTTAAAAGGAGACGTCGATTAGATTAGAGGAGAAAATGCTGAATTTAACCACTGCGTATTAAACTGGACAAACGCATTCTTTGTCTCAGGATACGTCACAGGATGAGTTGTACCATGACTCATTTCATTAAAGCTGTCTCTGTGTGATGACGCACGTCAGGTGAAAAACTGACAAGTATGTCAACAAATACGCTGGTTGTAGTGGCAGTATCATTTCAAGTCCAATACAGATATCACATGTGGCATCAAAAGGTTTGATATAAACCCGCTTGATACTATAGAGTGTCCCAAAAGTCTCCATACATAGGAGAAATTATCAAATAGTCTTTAAGAGAAAAGAAGAACATATTGAAATCATTCTCATCGCTGGATCGGGAAGCTGTCGCAAGGTTGCGATGGACTATGACAGGAAACATGGCAAGCACATCACACACAACATCGTTGCCAAACTTATTAACAAATTTAAAAAGACTGGAAGTGTTGCGGACCAACCGAGAACTGGACATCCACAAACATCCACTGATGAAGGCACAACCGATGGGGTGGCTTCAGACATAGTGCCCCATATATGGAGACTTTTGGGACACCCTGTGTAGTAAAAAATAAAACCACTTAACATCATCTGAACACTGAACTTAGTCATACAAGGTACCCTACAGTGCCAAGAACTGCCATGTTTTACAGGAAGACAGCATTTAACTGACATTGCAAACAACCAACAGACCATTGTTTTTGCGTAACATGTAAGGAACGGAGGTTGTGAAAACAGTGTTACAATAAAAACAGATGTGCTCTCAACAACCAAAAAACAGCATGGTTTATAATGGACAAATACCGGCAGGTAAATTGAGCTAGTCCAGTGGTTAATTGAGCTAGTCCAGTGGTTATATCTTGCCCTAAAAACCCAAATGCAAAAGTGAGCTTGTAAACTTTTTTTTTAGGTTGTAACAAGATTTTGATGGTTTCTAAATGTACAGAAAAAGTCATTATACAATTGCACTGTTGAATTCTCTCAACTAAAGGGGTTGATTAATTTTTTTTATAACAGCAGCTCTGACTGTAGTGTCATCTGTAATTAAAATCACAGGTTTATATTAATGTTTATTCTAATACTGTATTGTTTCTTCAGTAATAACTCATTCACATAGACTTGCATGTCTCATATAATCTTATAGCCTTATAATAAAAATTTTTTTATTAAAAATATGCTTGTTATTTAACAAAAATACAAGCAAACATGGGAACTAACTTGTCTTTTAAAAAACAACAACAACAACAACAACAACCAGGAACTAACTTGTCTCCCGAATGTTCCACAGCATTAAAATTCATTATAAACAAAGTAAATAAATTTAAGACATTAACAAATTATAATTGTTGGTGAATTTCTGTGATACAAGAGGAATATCACACTTACTGGATTAGCACATTTTTGTTTTTCTCTGTTCATCCAGAGAGAGATAAGCACTCGCTATACCAGTTGAGCTACCTACATGTTTTTAGCGATATGCTAATTTCATTAAATACATGATTATTTTGATATTGGTGGTATCACTGACTGAATAAAACTTGCTGTCAATTTTAGCCTCACATTCCAACATACACTAATGTGTGAGGCATTGATTTGTGATACAGCTGCAGTTGAGGTGATGGAGTCAGAGTCAGATGGTTGCAGTAGATAGTCAGCACTGAGGTATAATGGATTGAATAGATATATCGGTAGAAAAAAAAAGTTTTCCCAAAGAATAAATGTCTTTTTTTTATGCTGTCACACTGTGATCACTCTTCAGTGTGAGCCTTATGTTTGTGTTTTTCACGTTTTATTTCCCTATGAGGCTTCATCTGTTCAGCAGTTCGACACAGAGCGATCGTTGTCAGGAAGCCATATTGTCCCTGTTAATTCTCGAGTGTGAGCTCACTGTGGGAAACGAGAGTAGGACTTACTCTTTTGTGCCTCATTGGAAATGAACCGTTCTGATTGCACTTAGCTTCCTTACATCATAGAGGAGTGACACAACACGAGAACAGGGTAGGAAAAAAAAACAACAACAAAAAACACAGCATGCGTTGTGGGTATAAATAGAAGACGCTCAGTCAAAATAGGCCTGTGTTTTGTCTATATGTAGATTTGAATGTAATCACAGGAACTGAATGCTAAAGTGAAATTATTGGTTTGACTCAGCCCTGATCTTCAATTGCAAGCCAGCTTTTAGCCACACATTTCATCTTTACTAGGCACTTTACTTTATGTGTTTTTGAGAAAGAGGAAATCTTTGGCAAGTTGCCAGACCTTGAGACCACGAGCCAGCCTGCAGTATTCACATGATGACCGATAATAACCTTGGATCAGGGCCAGGCTATAGCCAGCAGATTAGCGTTAAGCGAAGAAAGAGGAAGTGCAAAGCGAAGCCTCCAATACCAACAAACCACATGTGTTCATGCTTGAACATGCTGAGTGAAGCCTGCAGAAATGTAAGTTAATCAGTAACGAATGCATTAATCTTTGCTTTAACCAGGCCCAATAGAGGCAAGTGATACTCTTGGATTCTTCAGGTTAATTATTATCCCCATGGAGCCATTGGCTAGTCCAGATTCAGGCTGGTTTGGAATAATGTTACCTCACTACTTAATAAGGACGAATAGGGATGCCTTGATGTGGTTCTTTTACGGTAGTTATTATGTTATATGACACTTTCAGCATAAGTCCAGTGTCTTTCATCATCTAATGCACATATGGGTAAAGAGCACGAAGACGTATTAGAGAAATGTATTAAATTCTGACACTGGGGAACATGTCCTTATGGGACGTGTAATTAGAGACTGATCATCAGGTCTTCACCATGAAGTTTGATCCTCGGGGCCCTGGACAGCCAAGAACTTCAGTATGAATCGCTCCACTGGAGGGGTGGGGCTATACAGCCAGAACTTTTATATCTTTTATATCTGTCATCTAACATCAGTTACCACATTGTGTGCATGAAACGTGGTTCATGTGCTACTTAATGCTGAAGGAAAAAAACTCAGTGTGGGACACTTATGCACCAGATGTGTTCTTCATAAGTATCTCTCCTGGATGATTTGTCCTTCGTTTCCACATCATTCACAAGAGCGGAATTTTGGAAAAGCTGCAGTGAGATATATATATATATATATATATATATATATATATATATATATATATATATATATATATATATATATATATATTAAAATGGCTGCTCGGGAAATATATACAGTACATGGGTCTGAGCTTCTCAACCTGCTGCAAGAAAGAACTTTATTCTTCTTGCACAAAGTTCCTCAAAATTGACTCTCACATCGACGTGTATGCATGAGGTTAATAAAAAAATAAGGCATGGAATTATTGCACAGTAAGCGTTTGTCCTCCGTTGTATATTTAAACACACTGTGACATGTCCTTACATGCCAGAAATGGAGTGTAGATCTTATCTGTACTGTATTATGCTTAATGCGTGGATTGAATGTTTTGGCAGGAACTATCTGATTATTCACTTTTGTAATGAGGGTTAGCCTACTTGCACAAAGGGAAGTAGGTCAAAGGGCATGCAGCGTATTACTTGCGACAGGCAGCAGTTATGTAGTATAGTTAAGGGCCTTGCTCAAGGGCCCAGCTGTGGAAGGTTGGTAGTGCTGGGATTTGAACTCACAACTTTCCAATCAGGAGTCCACTGTGATATCACACAGTAAGTGTGCTTGTATGATCTGTAATAAGCCGATCATTATCTGATTTTGCTATATATTTGTAACGTTTGTAATTGTTTGTAATTCGAGAGTCAGTCACTTCAAATCCACAAGAACATGATGGGTTAAGAAAAGATGTGTTAATTGAAAGCTGAAACAGCTGCTTGCTCAATAATGCTAGAAACTCGGTATCGGAAAATGTTTTTATGCTGACTGACAAGGTTTAAATGAGGATATAGGGGGTAATGCTTCCTTCATGGGTCCCAACAATGTGGGAAGAATACTCTTCAGTTAATGTGTTAATATATGTAGTTCTCAACACTGAGATCCTGAACATTTGATTAAACCAAGTCATCATTATGCCATGCTAGATTTACAGTTTCATAAATTATATTAATGGAGCTCAGGCCTTAAACCAAAAGTTTAGTTCAGCTCTTACTGGTTGGTAGTTTTGCTACTTGTAGGGATATTACTAAATTAAATCTGATCATTTAGGTCAGATCTCATAGTTTTTCCATTATCAGATAACTGAAGTGCATATTAACGGATATTGATTGAATCTTTGCCAAAATCTGAATGATGTTTTCTGATATTGACGTACGTTTAAAAACACTCAGACTTTGATTAATTATGATCCTAAGTAACGAGTACTAATTTGCCTGAGCAAATTAATTGTGTGCGCAGTGAGTGGGTGTGTTGTGGTTGATTAACCAAGAATAATTATGTGAATGGCATCGCATACAACATTAGAGGAGGACGCAGTATGCAAATTTGGTTGTGTATGCTCTTTGTTCTCAGTAGCCATGGTGAGTGTGAATATCAAAGAAACTCCTGGAAGAGAGAAACTTGTGATATATAATATATAAAATGTGTTTGTGATTGTTTTAAGACACAAAGGCATAATTTAGATGAACTTGCTCATGATTAAGGCTTAGTAAATGGTATAATTGTCTTCAACCAATGGAAACACACAGATTTAATACTTGCCCCTCCTGCTAATTTGCACCTGCATTTAAAACTAATCAGTGTGCTTATGCAGTACTCCTGTATTTTTGCACCTTAAGGTAGAAACATCCCAAATTGCATTTTCATTAAGCCAAAAGCATAAATTTGTTTATTTTGCTAATAAGAAATATATAATCCTTCATAGGTCCTGTTAATAAATCAGTGTGTATGCTTTTTGTGGGTTGTATCAAGCATGTTCTTGCACACAAACATTTATTCAAATTCAAGGTTTCAAGAACTTTGTCTAATGCACATTGTCATTTCATTTGTCCTTATACAATGAAATTCACTCATTCTCACAGATGCTGCAGTTGAAAATAAGGGATGAATAATGAATAAAATCACAATAACTTTTTAAAAATTGTGGAAGAGATTGTGCAGGCTTTCATGTTTCCATGGCACTGTACTGTAGCTGTTTGTATTGACTTATATTTTATTGCTAATATTCCTGATCACTGTAGAAATCACTGTAGAAAACTCATGATTCATATATTCCTGGCATAATTACATTTACATTACAACAGAACAGCCGTAACAGTTTGCTCGTTATACGTGCTCTGTGTAATTCATTGTTGTTTGAACGACTGTATCATTATGTGTTAGAAGCAAAGACCTACAGGCAGGAGGCAAAATGTGTCTCAATATTCAGGAGGAAATGAGCTTCATAGCTCACTGGCTGTAAGAAACCATAGTTGGCCTCCTGCTTTCTCTCTCTCTCTCTCTCTCTCTCTCTCTCTCTCTCTCTCTCTCTCTCTCTCTCCCTCTGAACAGATGTAGTCAGAGTTTTAGGGGAATTCCCATATGCTTGTTGAGCTGCTAGAAAAACACTCTACATATGATTATAACCAAATAGCAAGTTAAAAATGGATTTTTAAAAATGAATGTGCTTTTATTAGGAAATCTGGATTGTGTTTGCAGAAGCTGTGAATGGTGTGAAGTAAAATTCCATCACAGGAGCTGTATAATTAACACAACCATACAGTAGTTTAAATGGAGCAACTGTGGGAGGTGGATATGATTTTATAAAAATTCTGATACATCTCAGTTGATGTATCTTTTATTTTTGTATTCTTATTTTCTTGTGCAATGTACCATTGCTGTAACCATATTAAAGAGCCAACAGGTGATGGATTAATGATCTTGTATGGAGGACAAAAGAGAAATGCAGAGGAGTGAATGTGTAACACAATCAGTTGTTGAGGTTATTTCTCCCAAGTGAGTGTTGAGTTTGAAACTGGAGCCATATCTCTGGCTCTATGGCAGTGAGGGTCTGTGCTCCCATAAAGACAAAGGACCAGATGTCTAAAGTGGGGGATTGCATTTCCACAGCCGCCAAAACACGCATTTGTCTTGTGAGTTTGGATGGTACAGAAAGTTGACTCATCTATCCAGAAATGTACAGCAGATGTCAGCAGTCTGTCTGACTGGCTAGTTGCCATCTCACCCATTCACCCCATACTAAAAAACACCCATTAAACCTCACATCACGTCCATTCCTGGCCAGGATATTTAAATTTACACTAAAACCCACCCACACTCAGCTGTCACGTTTACCCCAATCCAAACGTTTAATCTTTCCGGAGCTTTGTCATTTAGCCACACACCAAAACCCTTCCACACATAGCCTCTTATTTAACGCTCATGCCAAAAACCCACCCACTCTTAGCCTCCTTTTTTACCTCCACAACAAAAACCAGCCCACGCTTAGTCTCCTCTTTTACTCCGATTGAATCCGAAACATAATTTATGTGTCCTTTCTGAGGCCCTGGAAAGTTCAGAAATACATTTTGGCTACCCACATTTAGTCTTCCCATTCCCAGCCATTTCAAATATCCACTCTCACTTAGCCTGCCCATTTATCCCCATTGCTACCATTCAGTAACCCATCCATGCTAAGCTTGCTATAAATATAAATAAACTGGGTGGGATCACAGAGCAGGCAGACGCCCTTAGGAGACTCTTATTTTTAGGTCTGGGTCATTTTTACCTCCTGTTAGTTTTTTGTTTTTTGGGGTTTTTTTTTAGAGAAGAGAGAAGAATGTCTATGTGCCTTTTGTAACATCATGGTGTAACAAAAGACTGAAGATGGACTGATGTGTTTATCACTTTGTTTAGCATTTCAGCTTACTAAAGGATGATTTATGATATGGCTTACATTTATAATTCATGACCATCTAGAGATCACACTCATACATTAGACATTGGATTTGTACAGTATTTAACACTCTAATCTGTAATCTAACACATTAAACATGGTACTTTGAGTGATTATAACAGATTAGACAGTAACACGAACATCTTGCGGTATATATTTTAATTAGTAGCTCATTTGTACAGGCCTATGCTGTTTTTATGGGTTGATAAAAGCGCTAATGACATGACTTGAGGCCTTAAATCGCAGATTTGCAGAGTAGCCATACATCAGCTCCTAATTACACTGGTTCTAATGTGTTTGTTGGAAATGTATAATATTTCAGTGGCGCACGGGATATTAGTGGGTTAATTAGATGCTGTTCAGGGACATCTTTGTGGAATTATCTCAGGGATCTGTCATTCTGAGATGTTCTGCTCTGTGCACCCTGTGCCTTTCCAAGGTGACCAGGAAGTAATCAGGGGACTGGGGGTGTTCGGAAAAGGAGAGCCTGTGCTGATTTATACCATAGCTCTAATAGCATTGTTTCCATCATGTCGATGGCGTTGATTATGGAGGTCAAGAAATTTGTCAATCTGAGCAAATTCTCTTTGCGCCACTCATGGATTTGGGACTGGGATTGTTTTCGTGTGTTGTTGGCTCAGGTGTTCTCATGAGGGAGGTGAAGCAATTGATTACATTCTTCACACATCAACGCATTCTATTCGCCTTCCTTTGATAATGATTTGCACCAGAGACTTCACCATATTCAGTCTAGATCCTGCATACGTGACTGGGACAACTGGTTTATGTCCTTGTTCTTTGTTCTACATGTACACCAGTGTGACTTCTGAACTAGACCCATAAATACTTGACCTCAAGTCGTTATCGTAATGACAAACGGTTCTATGGCAGTGCATTTCTCAGTCCGTCATTCTAACAATAACTGTTCAGGCAAGGAGTCACATAGTATACAAAATAAAGGTGCCTGTGATATGGTGTGATATGGTGTGAGATTTGGTAATAAGTGGGTTTTTCCCCTTTTAACAGGAAATCAGACGAGGAGGTAGACATGGACAAAGTGACTGCAGCCATGGTGCTAACCAGTCTGTCCACAAGTCCTCTAGTGCGGAGTCCTCCAGTTAAAGTTATCGGTAAGTGAACAGAGCTGTTGTAAGCTCTGCTCAGTCTTTTTCATGCAGCAGCTACAGAGATATGTGTCATGTGGTTTTCGCTCAGCAGTTTCCTGTTTTTCGCTCTTACATAGCCTTGATACTGAACTGAAGTTGACCCGCCTGCATGACTTAGCTCCTACTTTAACCTTTTGCCGAATTATTAAAACTCACTGTTTAGGTACAGTACTTTTTCCAGTACGAAGTTCCTAAACACCTATATTTGTTGTTATTAAAAATGTCAAATTTGTGTGCCATTAAAAAAAATAGTATATTTAATATTAGACCACTTTTCTGGGACCTGCAAAGACAGAAGCAAGTGGAAACCCATGTCTGCCGAAGAGTTGTGACAATTTCTTCAAGGTGCATGAGAAACCTACCAGCTGATGCCTTATACAATTAAAACTACCCAAAATATTTTGTAAAGATAAAGATTAGTCATACTATATATATATATATATATATATATATATATATATATATATATATAATATACATATATATATATATATATATATATATATACATACACATACACACACATACTGTTCCATGGACCCTAGATTATTTTATGTGTATGGGTCAAAATATTTCTTTTTATTATTCCCAAGGTTGTTCATTTTACCTGAAATTGTTCATATGCATAAACATGCATATGATACACTACACGACCAAAAGTATGTTAACACCTGACCGAAATCTGCCACAAAGTTGGAAGCACACAATTGTATACAATGTCTTTGTATGCTGTAGCATTACAATTTCCCTTCACTGGATCTAAGAGGCTCAAACATGTTCCAGCATGACAGTGAGCCTGTGCCCAAAGCGAGCTCCATGAAGATACGATCTGCCAAGGATGGAGTGGAAGAACTCAAGTGGCCAGCACAGAGCCCTGACCTCAACCCCACTGAACACCTTTGGGATAAACTGGACCTCCTCACCTGACACCCCACCTCAATAATGCTCTTGTGGCTGAACGAGCACAAATGCCCACAGCCAAGCTCAAAACTCTAGTGGAAAACCTTCCTAGAAGAGAAGAGGTTTTTATAACAGCAAAAGGGGGACTAAATCTGGAATGTGATGTTCAAAAAGCACATATAAGTGTGATGGTTATGTGTCCACATACTTTTAGCCATATAATGCATCATTCCACTCTTACTGCCCTATTGTCTTATAAACATATATACAGAATAAGTGGTGTATTTTTTTCTGTATAGATGTCTTTGTTGCAATTTTAACATTGAAAAAACACTATATCTATACATGTACAGTAAATTAATCTCATTAAGAATATTATATTTGTATTTATTTTGCTGTATTAAAAAATACATTTAATCCCTGTATATACATATTAAAATAATATTGGGCTCATAAGTTTCTCTTATTAGTACCAAAATAGAAAGTATGTACCTGTTGACAATTTCGATCAATACTTAAAGACTCCCCTAAAGATACTGTCAACCCTCATAATCGTTGTAATTTGACAAATTTCTTAGTTTAAAAAAAATCAGTTATTAAACCATCAGAATTAGACTGGAGTGTGAATGTTACTCAAAAAGTGACATGATAAAACATTACAGTGCATTATTATTGGTCAGTCAAGGCAAAATATCAGAACACATTTAGAGTGTGTGAAGCAAAATTTTAATGTAAGATTATGTTAAAAAAAAAAAAAAGGAGTTTTGTATTTTAAGTGACGGATTCTGAATAAAATATGACCAGGGACGTGAACCAAAAATGTGAAACGTTAGTTTATATTTCAGGTTTAACAGGCATAGTAACAGGCGTAGTATGTGCTGTAGCTATAAGAATCATAGCTGTTCTGTCCACGACCAGGCCCTGACCTGCTCTCTTCCTACAGAGGGTCTGAATGGATCGTGGAAGGATGGAGGCTTCACTCCTTCCAGTTACAGCAGCAGTGGCTTCTGGAGCTGGAGTGCTCCCAGTGACCAGTCCAACCCCTCCACTCCGTCTCCACCACTCTCAGCCGACAGTTTCAGACCGTTCCGTATGTCCAGCCTCAGCGGGCCGCCGGACGACACTTTGGATGAGCAGGACACCAGCAGTCTGCTGTTTGATGAGCCCATTCCACGCAAACGCAAGGTCAGCGACCATCTCTTAATGTCCTTCAGTTTCATCTCAAAACACTCTGAGATCAGCTGGTTTACTGTCCGTTCCTGGACCCTGATCTGATCGTGTTAATTAAGAAAGAAACACAATTATTACTTTCCTATAACAGCATGTCCTGACAGGTTTTATTCCTCTTGTACTGTTTGCTAGTGTACTTTTGATCAGATTACCATTTAATGTTATGGAATGTCACTGAAACAAGTTAACTCTTGTTATCACTTACATTTTAACAACTATAAACCGTCTTTCTATAATTTTCTCTTGACGTTAATAAGACAAAAATGCAGTGTGTTACCATAAAGCACAGCGTTCTGAAAACTTTCCTGTGGTGGAAAAACCCTAAATCATTAAATTCCTTAAATCCCTAAAATCCTTCTCCATATCCATAATTATACTTTAATAATAAACAGGTTAAAAACATGTTATTTAACAGACTTAGATTATGTGCAATATACTTCAACTGCAATATACTTCTCTGAGGATTAGCTGTTACTATAGAAACAGTAACATGGTGTCAAATATGCTATTGTCAGAGATGCTGTTATAGAAAACCAATCAATGCCTTTGACTAATCAGAATCAAGCATTCAGCAGTGCTGTGGTATAAGATGTTATTGTCGTTCTGCAAGAGAGACACTTGTTTATTGTAATGGAGCCGTGTGTGTTTCTGTGACATTATGCACAATGAGCCCTACCTCCTCAGTATTGTGTGGTGTAAGTGAGAGCTGCAGCTTTGTGTTTAAGCCTATGTTAATGGTGGGTGAATGTAACGCCACATCCTGTGTTTGCTGCTGTTTTCTTCAATGTGTGAAGTTCTCATCGCTTCCACAGACCCGAATGAAAAGGTTTGAGATGCAGTGCGAAACGGCAATCTGCATATACGGAGATGTATTCTGTGATAGCTGAGTGAGAAAGTCGCTCGCTCTACTATTCGCTCCACTCTCGTCTACTGTATCTCCCCATTCCACACAGACGGTACACTTGCAGTAATGAATGCCTTCTTTATCTGCAGTATTGTCCTGCTGTCTTATCACAGTCGCAGGATTCTCGGACATTATCGGTGCTGATGTTTGTCATATCCATGCTGTCATTATCCTCTAACTACCCAGTCATCTGTCCTACTTAATTACACAGGAACCATGCCTACAAGTACCTGGTGTTAAAATAAACTGTTTTAATATCCTTCAGTATAAACACTGAATTCATTTGGAGTTTTATCCAGATCAATATTGTCCTCAAAGCCAGTGGTTCTCAAATTGGGGATATTATACTGATTTGACCCACACGGTGGCTTAGTGGTTAGTACGTTTGGGGTTCGAATCCCACCTCCGCCCTGTGTGCACAGAGATGGCATGCTCTCCTGTGCTTCGAGGGTTTCCTCCAGGTACTCCAGTTTCCCCCCAGTCTAAATTGTCTGTAGTTTGTGAATGTGTGTGCGATTGTGCCCTGTAATGGGTTGGCACCATAGACTCCAGGTTCCCCCATGACCCTGTGTAGGTGTAGAAAATGGATGGATGGAATGGATACTGATCTACTGATTTGACTCATATTATGCTGATATTATACTCATTTGACTCATATTATGCTGATATTATTGTGATCTGACTCATATTATGCTGACGTGACTCGGATCAGAAGAGGCCACAGAAAGATTTCTTGTGCCTTTTGTAAAGCATATTTAACAAAAGTGCTAGTTGAACTGCCTCCAATTTTACCTCATGTTTATGTAGCTAACTTTTAAACGAGCTTGTTAACAGGTGTTTAAAACAGAAATTGTGAATTGAAATAAGGTTGTGAATTCATGCTGTTTAGGACGACCCAGTGGGAAACTGAAGAGTTTTATTTCATTTGTGTTTGTGAGCAAATTATCCTATAAACAATTAAGAACTGCAAAATCAGAAATATAATGGTATAAGGCAATTTACATTTGTTTTAAATATTTAAATTCATGTTATATTATTCAGTTGTTCAAATAAATGCAATTATTATTAAAGTATACAGTATTATTTATTAACTATTAAATATTAAGTAACTACAGACTAATCAAAAAGGTATGTATTTACACGACTGAGGAATGTAATCACGGAACTTTTAGTAATGTTTTGGTATTTTTGATCGTTTATATCAATGTCGATCTGTCTCTGTTAATGTAATGGTGTTGTACCAACTCAGATCTCTGTAAACCAACGTCAGTGGAACGTGGGGGCAGAATCTTAAGAACAAACCACATAATTTGTGAATATCCTGGTGCTCTATTTTGGTGTAATGAACGTTGGTGTGTTAGATAAAGTTCAAAGTGTAAAGAAAGTTTATAATTTGAATGGATCTCTGTGACCTTTACTGTAAAATACCATAAAACTCCGTATGGCTGCATAAACAAGTCAGCATACAGATGATTATTTATTTTTTTTTAACTGAGATGTCTGTGAAACACTTTCACTCTGAGTTGTCAAATATGCAAAGCTATACTGCAAAAAAAAGGTAACCAGTGAAAAGAAGTGAAAACATCTTAAATATCGAACAACGTGGCTAATAATTCTATCACGTTTATCTATAAACTATTATTGTATTATTTTAAGTTTATTTTGCCTAGAACCTAATTTACTAATCGAGTTTGAGATTCTGGTAGCACACGACACCCCCAACCACCCAACTCCCCTCTCGCCCGCCCAGAAATAAATGCTTGAAAGATGCCAAATTATCTGCCTACAAAATAGCAAATGTAAACAAGTAAATATGTGTAGAAATAGGCTTAATAATCTTTTAATAAAACGC
Organism: Ameiurus melas; assembly: GCA_012411365.1. NCBI lineage: Eukaryota > Metazoa > Chordata > Actinopteri > Siluriformes > Ictaluridae > Ameiurus > Ameiurus melas. Next base: position 12,186,867 of record CM022774.1, read on the forward strand.
AATTTCTCCTATATAATTTTTTTTCAGTGTATTATGATGAGCAAACGTGCTTTGGTGGTTTTCGGTGGTTAATTAAATGTTGGTTGTTGGCAATGGGACCTGCTTTGTTATTGTTCATGCTCTCAGAGGACACAGTCTGCTTTTTGTACCAGACTAAAACAAAGGCCTCCTTATGGAAATGAAATTAGTGCTTTGACAAAGTAAACACACAACCCCATTGTAATAACATGTGACCAGGTGGAGAAAAGCATTACAATTTGGAATAAAACCCAACAGGACATGCTTTTATTGGAAAATACGAAACAGTGACTTGCGGAGTAACTGTTGCCAGCGTGAAGTTGATTATTTTCCTGCATTATGTCATGTACCGTAGTGTTTAATTCCTCTTATACCAGAGCAATATGCCAAATGCACAAATTTAGTATTATTAATTAAAGAAGGCCATGTCGTTGATGTAATGTATTTATAGTTTAAGCTATAAACAGTGGATTTGTTTTAAAGCTGGAACTGCTGTCAGAGCTGCTGTGATTGAAAATGAATCAACACCTTCTGACCAAGCAGAATAGAGGATGCAACAGTGCTGTAGTGTAAGGAAGGCAGTTTATATACCAGTTAGTAAACAGTCAGTGTATATAACACAGGAATCCCACCCCCGTAACTGTAAATGTTGACAAATGTGTATAACATCACACTGAATATACAGCATGACTATGTACTGTCACTTTGACTACACACCAATTACAAACAAACGACTTGAGAGATTTGGGCTGTTTGTGTTTCTGTGTATTTCTATCTTTCTTATCATGGCTATAATGGAGGACAAGGATGACAAAGCGTTTTTTTTTTGTTTTTTTTTTTCCAATCAGGCTTTCATGTCTTTGTTAAGCCTAGCATGCAAAGGAAAAGCAGGATGGATTAGTTGTTTCACTGTGCACTTGTGTTTCGAGCAGAACTCCATGAAGGTGATGTTCAAGTGTCTGTGGAAGAACTGTGGCAAGGTGCTGAGTACTGCAGCGGGGATCCAGAGACACATCCGCACCGTACACCTCGGGTAAGGACACTCAAACTTTGAAATTATGGTTAAAAACCAAACTTTCAAATTATGGTTAAAAACGTTCACTATCCACGTAAAAGAAATGCTGCCTACTACAGACACTTCAGATGAACCCGAAACACCTTGATATTCACTGAAGGTAATCACTACATATTGTGTATGATGTTAGCATAGGGTTCTATATGGCCAGTAGAGCTCTGTTTGAATTTCAGCTCCAAAAAATTTGGAAACATGTATCGATAGATGTCTGTTAGGTAAAAAGTCTTACAAATGTGCCCTTGACTACATGAATATTAACATAGCATTCGAACAGTGAGATCAGTTTTATAGACCATTTCAGGCAAATATTCATGAGCACAAGTGATGTTGATGTTACTAAACAGCATTCAAAACACTAGCAAAAAAAAAAAAAACCCATACACCTCTTTTTAATCGACTGCTAGCTTTATACAGTATAATTTATACAAGATTCTTAAAATAAAAAAATTTAATTAGTACCATTTTATTCAGTTGTTCCCTCAGGCCAGGAACTAAATTGGAATATATTTCCAAAAGACAAAGCACAGCGAAACGCTTGGATTGCTGCAGTGAAGAGAGACAGCTGGATACACACTAACTCCAGGATCTGGAGCACATGTTTTATTTCCACTCATATGAAATATTACACACTTAAAAAGTGACATGTTGCACAATGTAAGTCATCAACAAGCTGTATCAGGGTGTAACAGGCAGAGGCCATTACAAGCTGCATGTCATCCTGCATAGGTGAATACTCAGCTGTATGGTGCATTTATTTGCCAAATAAGAAAGCTGACCATCTAGCCTGCTAACTCACCTGGCCATACGCAGACAGCAAGAGCTTGCAACTTCCCCTTCCTTCTTAGCAGAGGAACCGTGCCGAGGTTTCAGAGAGTGTTTGACTGCTCCAACACTATATACAACACCTCAAATATTTACCACCTTTAAGCATCCAAACTATGATGACCTTTTACTGTCTCTCTGGTGTAAACACACTCTGTAAGGTAATGATACATATCAGTTTAAGTCACGGAAAACACATTTTTTTTTACATTCTTTTTTTAAAGGATTAGGCTATGACACACAATTGAGTGTTGTTTGTTTGCGTATATAACGTATATTGTTTGTTTGACTTTCAGGAGACTAAAGAATTATGAGCTAATCATTCATTTTTACTAGAGGTCGACCAATAGTGGATTTTACCGATACCAGTAACTTGGGCAGTAACTTAGATATTGGTAAAGTTGAAGGTCAATAACCGATTAATCAACCTGTAGCTTTTAAAACTGGTACTGAATGAAAACTTAACACTCAAAGCAAAATATTCCTGAAATTTATTACAAAATAATCCAAAATTACAAAAATAAACAGTACTGACTCTACCATGAAAATGTACTGTACTTTTTTTTTTACATGAAATAAATCAATAAATATTACTATATATTAACTATTAATAAATATTAAAGTAAGTAAAAAATATACATTCTCTTGCTTTAATCAGATATGCCTATTGTCACAAGAGTGATACATGCAGACATGTGCAGGGGCACTCTTAGTAAAAAGGAGAATTTGCACAATTCACTTTAACCCAGTGTGTCAAAACACAGTAGACTAATTGCAGAAGATTATTGTGAGGATTCCAGAGATTTGTTGAAGAAGGTGTCAGGATGGTCGGAGCACTGCAGAATTTCTGCTTTAACACATGCAATGAGGCGTATTAGATTACAGAAACCTTTCATGGGTCTCAGTCAGGTGTGTTAGCACAGGGAAAGCACTACAGACCTGCAGTAATGACAGGTAAGGTGCATTTAATCCGCAGCTCACGTCCTACACTGAACATGTTGGAACCAAAGGTTACTTTTGGAAAATATCGGTGGGTCAAAATGTATTTTCTATCATAAACTATAGCCTCTTACATTCCTAAGAAAATATGCTTACATGCACCACCAGTCAAAAGTTTTCAACATGCTGTATTAACATTTTTGTTACACTTCAGTGGGTTCAAGTTGAACACTCTAAAACGATATTTTAAAAGAAAAAAAGGTATAACAAAGGAATTGAAAAATATGCACCTTTTTATTATATTGGGAAAATCTTGATGTAATTGGAGGAAACAATCGGGATCACTCCAGTTAGGCACTTGATCATGTATTTGTCTTACAGTTGATCCGAAGACTGTCTAATTTTAACTAATAGGAAAAATCCAGTCATACAGTAAATTACAGTCATACAGTAACTGCTTCACCAAACAACAGCCTTGTTCCCTTTTTTTTTCCAGAACTGTGTGAACCCAAAAATCAGCCATTTTTATGTGGTCCTAAATGGTACACAATTCTATTCTATGGTGATGTGACTGTAATAAGACCAGCCAGGGCTGTTTTTCCCAAAAGCATCATAACACAAAAATTGTTAAACGGTTGAGCAAGCAGCACACTAAACACTCTCTGTATCAGTTACAATGATCTTGACTTCATAATGCTTTTGGGAAATTGTTTTTATTTATTTATTTTATTACATTACACTTAACACAGTTTTATACTTTAAGTGCATATCACTGTCTATCATTTATCCACTTCTGTGGCTTTCTGATCTAATTGTGAACAGCCACCAGTCAACAACCTGAGCAAATCATGTTTGTGATAAAGGCTTGTGCTAGTGGTTTGTTTCTTTTTTGTTGTACATGATGTCAAGTATGGATTGTGTACTTTATGTGACATTATTTGTCTACAAGTGGGTTGTTTCAGGCCAGAGCTTGAATAATGTTACTAACAGATACAGTATATGTGACTTAGAAACAGCTTCAGTGAGCTTTAACATTGATTCTGTGGAACTGTAATAGCGCAAGAAACACCATTCTTCCAAAAGATATTTCTTTAACCGATGTTTGAATGATAGTGGATGCAGAATGCCGTCTAACACAATACACCAAAATCTCCCATAGGTGTTCACCTAGGTTAAGCTCTGGTGACTGTACGGGCCATAACATATTTTATACATCATTTACATCCTCACTGAACTTTTCAGGGAGCCTTTTCGCTGAGGATGGGGGTGGAGTCATCCTGAATAAGACCACTCCCATCAGGATAGACATGAAATATTTCATCATAGGATAAAAGTGATCAGTCAGAAGAGCTTTTTGTTTATTTTCAGTGACCCTTTGCTCTAACGGGAGAAGTGAACCCAAACCATGCTAGCCAAACAAAACCACAATTTTTCCCTTTGATTTCTCACCTGTCTGTATGGAAACTGTCAGAACAAAACAGAACATATCTAAACAAAAGAAATCTGAATTGAGCAATAAAGCTTGCAATATGAACGTAGCCCAATAGGCATCACAATCTGCAGTTTTGAAACCTAATATAATTAAAAACTGTATAGCCCACCGACTGTCAGGCTGTTTGATAGTTTAATGAGCAGTTTAAGTGCTTTATGTTATACTTAAGGCACATGAGAGATTTTCTTTAGGGTAGTAATGAAATGCACTACGTATTACACTGCATTTGTAATTGTATTTGCATACAGTTCCTGTTACACTGACATTAATTTGCAAATAATTAATGAAGGAAAGTGCAGCTCTGCTTCTCAGAGTAATTAGAGCGGTGCAGCCAACTGAATCAGAATGCTAATGAGATGGTGTCATAGCCTTTCCCCGTTTTTCTCCCCTGCCCCTAGGCGGAACTGCGACTCGGAGTGCAGTGATGGAGAGGAGGATTTCTATTACACCGAGATTAAGCTGAATACGGACTCAGTGGCCGACGGGCTGAGCAGTCTGTCACCTGCGTCTCCGTCTGTTCTGTCTCCTCCACCTGCCACCGAGCACAGACGAGCCGAAACCTCCTGCAGTACCAGCGGAGCCAAGACCGAGAGCAGCAGCTCCACCCCTCTCAGTCGCTCTGCCCCCAGTGCCCTCTACCTGGTGCACACTGACCACGCCTATCAGGTACTGCCCACTCACATTTACAAGCATTGGTCAGGCTATACAAAGTGTTTTAAGTTCTTGAGTTTAACTTTTTCAAATGTAAGTACTGGAATAAGTTATTGTAATTGAAGATTTAGACGTATTGAATAAGATGACATTGACATTCCACAGCACGGAAATTTCATTCACACAGACCGTAAGCTTGCATCTGACAGTCTAATTTGTAGTCCAATGTAGATGTAGTCTCTTTAGTAGTAAAAGATGTGCTTAAAAAGTCCTGGAATTTCATTTGAAACGTGTATTCACTTTTATGGGTATACAAATTTAGTATTTTATTCATTTATTTATTTATTTATTTAGCACATGCACGCACTGAAGCATTGGAATGGCCTGCTGTGCACCCAAATTAACCCGAACGAGACTTATTGAACTCACTAACTCAATTAATCTGACAGAATATAAGAAGAGTGAATCTCTGTCATGACCAAACTATTTGCTGACTCAAGTGGTCTGGATGTAGGTTGAACATACATGCAATTCCAAATGGGCCTCACACAATTATGGGAAGTTTAAATCAAACACCACCAGATAAAAATTTTATGTAAACCTACATTAAATATAGGTCGGATAAGCATAAAGTGGGTTATGGATATATATGGAAATTTAGTGCTGTTTTGCACTTTTCAGTTTTGCAGTTGCAAAGGCTCGTCAGCAGCAAACGGTATCAGTGACCAATACAGAATCATTTATCCTAGAGACTTTTAAAAAAAAAAAGGCTGAATTTTTAATGAATGAAACATGTCTAACTTATGCACTGAAGTAACAGATGCATTGTGCGCATTTACTGCTTGTTTACACTCAATAAAAGCTATTTATATTAGTTACAAGTGGTGTTTCACTGCCAGGCCAATCCAACCACAACCAGAACTGTGGTTGGAAATTCCCCCTTAAACTCGGAAATTAGTCATGAATATTTAAATTAAAAATTTCACTTTAATCCCGGGATATACTCAGGCCTCCATTGTGTTGCTTTTTTTAAGGCAGTCATTTTGGTTTAAAACAATCAGTCTAAAACATAAAAGTAGTGATACGACTGCTTTTTTTCTCTACAAAATATTTAAGTCACAATAACATTACAAGAAATCTGTCGGGTTACATCTAACATTTTTAAACTCTTTTAATGAAATTAAATGTTTCTACAATTAAAAACCAAATAGAGTAAAGAGCAGTAAACGGTAGTGAAACAAAAGTGAATGAAACAAAGTGAATATTTGACGTGACAAAAAATTTAAAATAGTCGTCTCTGGTACAATGTGTGCAGTTTTATAAGGAAATTAACTGTAAGTTTAATTGAGCATCTTGCAGAACCAGCCACAGTTCTTCTGGAGACTTTGACTGTCGCTCTTGCTTCATATTTTTGCAGCAAAACCCAGCAGCCTTCATCGTGTTTGTTATTGTTTTTATCTGAAAAGTGGTCTTTTACGTAATGTGCTGCTTTCTTTACTGCCATGAAAACATTTTTGTGTAATTAATTTTTTTTGCTGGAAAACTAATGTTTGGGAATCTAAAATGTTTTCTATCCTGACTTGATAATGTAGACGTCATAAAATAAAAAATCTACAACAAAGTTTGTACTAAAAAAAAATAGGGTGCTATAACTTTTGCACAGTACTATATACTGTAAGGGATGCTCACTGTATGATAGGTTTTTATATAAAAAATAGCTTTAATACGACTAATTTAAAAAAAAACTTAATATAAGTTAAAGCTGCAAGCAGCATTTTCAGGGACCAAGCATCCAAACTCGGTGAGCTACACATTCACAGACGTGCTACAATTTAGGCAAAGGGATTAAAGACTGATTTGTAGTTCCACTCATGATGTGTATGTTTTGACAATAGGATGCATTGAGCTCGACTCCACCCAGGGAATCCAGGGATGTCTGGCGTTTAAATTTTGGCCACATGGTTCAAAGTTGAAGGGACCATAAACATACTTCCAAATTTGACCTGATGGTGGCGTTAGAGTGTTGACAGCACTTGGCCCAAATTGGGTCAGAATGTTCCTTAGACACTCTCCAGTCAATGTGCCAAAACCGATGCACCTTTGGTGCTTGATCCACTGAGTATGGTTTATTGTTAGAGCATCCCTAGTGTCTGTAGTCAAATACAGCATGCAATAATATCCTCACATAGGGTTTGCTCAAGGAGCCTTAAGTGTTAGAAGTACTTAATTTACATTTAATTTGTGTCAAACTAAGAAGTGCCTAAAGAGTGCTTGACATGCGACATGTCATCATAATATATGTTTTATTAAGCCATTAATTATCCGAATTGGTATTTCCATGCACACAGATCTTACACTCACACATGACACATGCTGGCCTAGTTTATATTACCTCCGTGGATGATGAAATAACGTGTAATGGCCAGAAAACGTAAGCCAGTGTTTGAATACTGAAATCGCTGTTCGGGTATTTGTTATGCACTACCTCTGCAGGAAGTCAGTGAGAAAATATGCCATTGAAAATGAAAAGGGAAATCTTTTGGTAATTTTTTGATGGTGTGTGAGTTAGAAGGGCTGAAAACTTTGCAGAAGTAGGGGGTTTATACACTCATGCATGCAGGGGAGGATACGAAGCTCACTGGACAAAGTGGGGTTGTACATTTCCAAGACATTAAAAGTTTCCTGACAAAAAAACAAGAATCTTAGGTTACAAATTAAGCACATTTGGGCACTGCTTTCTGCTTTAACTTGGAAAATTCATTTTTTGTATTTTCAGTTACTGGTTTTTGTTCTGATTTATTATGCACATTCACAGCCATTTTGCTCGCATAAAGTTCATGAATTCAGTGAGATTTTCATTACTGCACTGTGTCCGTTTCATGTCATTTAAACTTTAAACGATGCCAGAGCACGCACTGCTGCAGTATGTTTATAGGCTAAAATATTGAGCTGACATTCAGTAAAGCTTTTGTGGTTGTGCGTTTAATATTTCTCTAAATTACATCTGTAAAACACAAACACGTGCACCACCCACATAAGGAAAGTTTCGCCTCTGTGGAAAATTACGCCACACTAAAAATGTCTTTCCCCCTCTCCCACCAGTTACCCAAAAACTTGAAAATTAAGCAAAAGGCATATTCCTTGTCCATATACACAGCATCCATAAGCTTTTGTTAGAATAATCGTCACAATGGAAATGTCATCTGGTCGCTTTGATATCATCATAGCAGCCCTGGCATGGTTAAAAACAACTGGACCACAAACAGCTCATAAATTGTTTAGAGACGCCAAGGAGCACTTTAAGCCATCACCCCTCAGTGCTGTTCTCTCAGCTGTTCATTCAGTAAAGCTTTTGTGGTTGTGCGTTTAATATTTCTCTAAATTACATCTGTAAAACACAAACACGTGCACCACCCACATAAGGAAAGTTTCGCCCTTGTGCGTGAAAAATTACGCCACACTAAAAATGTCTTTCCCCCTCCCACCAGTTACCCAAAAACTTGAAAATTAAGCAAAAGGCATATTCCTTGTCCATATACACAGCATCCATAAGCTTTTGTTAGAATAATCGTCACAATGGAAATGTCATCTGGTCGCTTTGATATCATCATAGCAGCCCTGGCATGGTTAAAAACAACTGGACCACAAACAGCTCATAAATTGTTTAGAGACGCCAAGGAGCACTTTAAGCCATCACCCCTCAGTGCTGTTCTCTCAGCTATAACCTGTTCCAGTGTAATGAGAGTCAGCTTTGTGTGTGTGAGCGCACTCCTGCTGTCCCTCCACAGGCCACGGCTCCAGTCTCCATCCCCTCTACCAGCTCAGCTTGCTTCACTCCCTCCAGCAGCAACAGCTTCAGCATCTCCTGGCAGTCCCCACCTGTCACCTTCACTGGAACCCCAGTGAGTACACGTACACACACTCTCACACAGCTGCACAACAATGCAGCATATGCACACATTGAGACACAAAACAATGGCACATATAAATACACTCAGACACAATAACTACACCACACACACACACTAAGCTACAAACATAATTCTCTGTATATGCACACTCAGACACAATGTTGGTCACTAGAAGTCGCTGTGACGTCATAGGCTCATTTACATAGACGTTGAATCGTTGTGAATATTTGCATATCAAAACGTTCCTTGAAGAAGGAAGATTTGATCAGAATAGAAAAACTGATTATTACTTATTTTATATAGAAAGAACTCATCTGTGGTCATATCACCACATAGTAACTATTTATTAACTTCAGCTCTAGAAAATAAAGTGACACTACATTTAAAGGACAATTATTTGTAATTTCATGTTATCAGTTGCTTAATTTCTGTTCCACTGTCTGTGACCTGTGACTGGTAGGAAACTGGAAGTTTGGGGGGATTTTTCATTCTGTTTTCGTCACAATTACTCTGCATTTTCATGTGCAGACGTTCACAGTTTCCGACAAACACGAAAGTCTTGATGAGAACATCAGACAGCTTGTTTGGTTTTTTTTAATCGACGATGCAGAACTCGTGCAGCAGTAAATTTAGCTGGAAATAACCGTTATATACAGCTTTTTTAAAGGGAGTTTGATGGAAAGGGAAAAAATCACAACCATTGTTTCAATGCATTTACTTTCCAATTATACACATAAAACAGATGAAAACATAGCTAATGCCTGACACAGCTTTATATTATGTCCGTCTAAGTATATTATGTCCCACGATAACACACACAAAGACTAATATTTACAGATTGTGAGCCTTAGTGGCTGTAGTAAATGAGCTGTTTTGTGTTACAGGCCTCTCCCACTCATAATCAGACACAGGGCTTTAGTGAGCAGCGCTCTCAGACTATCCCAGTGCTCTCATCTCTACCCCGAGCCTCAGGCTCACTCAGGTACATCTCTTTCATCTTCTACACAATACCTACGAGTTTAACATGGCTCATTTTCCACCAATCCTGCCTAGAAAACATACTTGAAAGACAAAGTTGTAGTGTGTGGGTTGGTAATGATTTGTGTGTGTGTTTGTTTTGTGCAGCAGGAAGTCCCGAGGTGAGGGGAAGAAGTGCCGAAAGGTGTACGGAATGGAGAACAGAGACATGTGGTGCACGGCGTGCCGCTGGAAGAAAGCCTGCCAGAGGTTTGTAGACTGAGCTACCTAGGAAAAAGGGGCGGGGCTTCTTTCACTTGCAAAACTGTTTCTGCTGCGCCTCCTACACCACAATTCCCACAATCCTCCACTTCATGGCCTGGACCCAGGATCTGAAAGAAAACTCCTTAAACATTCCCAGTGCGATTGCCAAAAACTTGGAGAAAGGCGAGTAGTGCTATACTGCAAAAACAAAACAAAAAAGCAAAGACTTGTAATGGTTTTTTTTTTTTTTTTTTTTTAATAATGTGTTTTTTTTTAAACGTTTTGCTCTTACATATTCGTGTAAGTCATGGAGGGACCAAGCATCTTCGGTCCAATCACTGCCTGATTTTTCTTTTCTTTTTTTTTTCTAAAAAAAAAAAAAAAATACAAAAAAGGACACTTGGAGTGCTACAAAATGGAGTACAGACTAAGATCCTTGTTTTCCATGAACGCTTTTCCACTTCTGCTTTTCAGCAGGGATAAACATTAGCACCAACTGCCAACCACTCTCGAGACTGTCCACCCTTCCTCTAGTCGTGGTTGTGTGTGTGTATAGGGAGGAGCGTGCCCCCTGGTGGAAATGGATCAAAATATAACGAATAAGGATAAGCCACTGCTATTCTTCCGTATACTCGCAAGCAATTACACTCACTAGGGAGGGACAGGTTTTCTATCTCTGTTTTATATATGTGTCATTTCTTTCAGGGATGATGCGTTCAGCGAAAGCGAAACCAGCAGCTATGTTTACCCCCCCTTCCCAAAAACAAAGGATTCTCTGTGCCATTTCTGTTTTTCGTTTTTGTGCTCCGTTGTGCACGACTGCCACGTTAATAAACACCCCACACAGCAGATAACAGCGGTGTAAACCGAGCCCCTCTCACTCAGATGAGATCGCGTCCAACAGCTTTGTCCCTCGTTCATTAACAGACAGGTCAGCATTCCCACCTGTAGAGCATCGTCCAAACACTTTAAGAGAGGCAGTGAGTAAAAGACTTTACTCTGCACCCATTTTTCCCTGACCTCACACGTTTTAATTACGAAGTAATAAAAAGATAGAGCACTTACCCCATCAGCCCCGGGAGCTCACGCAGTGGGCCCAAGCTGGAAGCACTCGAGTGTGTTTTGTTTTTCGTCTGTCATTGAGTAGATTGTGCAATTACGCTGCACAGTGATCACATGAGGAGGAAATGGGATATTTCTCCACGCTGCTCCAGGTGATGAAGACTGGATGGTTTCTGTGTCCGTGTCCTCCTGGGGTTCATCAACGTCGTGACTCCAGCAGTGATGGACTTTTATGCAAGAAGAAAACGGCTGCTCAGCGGGCAGCTATAAGTGCTCTGGCGCTGTTTCTGTCCCTTTCGATGCAGTATTGTATAAACAAGTATCTAACACAGCTCAACACCAGCGCGCGTGCGCACACACACACACACAAAAAAAACAGTTTAGTCTCCTTCAACAGCTCTCTTATTAATCTTCTACCTTCCAGATGTTTATGTATGTAGTTCTAAGCTAAATTTTAAAACACTGAGAATTGTTTAGCACTTCATGGAAACCGAGGCATTGTTTACACCTGGTCACTTCATGCTTCTTGTGTATCAGGAGGATACCCGGATCAGGATTATTTATGTAAGGTGTAAATGCACCGGAGATGCGTTTTAGACAGATTTCAATTTGATTTCTCAGGACATCCGAGACAACGCTACTGGAACGGTCAGTAAATATTCAACAGGTTCTTTAAAGGCTAGACCAACATTCCAGAAAGAAACGTTCCTGCAATGTTTCTCACACAGCGTCTCCAGTGAGACGTTTTATAGTACGCTAAAGTAAGTAAAAACATTGCTGCGGTGTTGTAGGAATATATATGTATATAGCGTTACATTTTCTCAGCACAGCTGGAAAAACAGATTGGACATTTCTAGAGCTTTCAAAAAACATTCTGTTCATGTAAAATTGTTATCTGGAGAGACACGTTTAAACCAATTGTAAATAAATCCGTATAAAAATAAAGCCACATTCGACCACCAAAACCTGTCTCAATATGCTACACCACAACACACTTAGGCCATGATTGAAATTTAATGGTGTTGATTTTTATTCTTTTAGACACACATCTTAATAGACAATATATGATACAATACATAAACAATAAGGTTTAATTAACTACTGATGTAATACGATTCGGTTCACCACTTATATCGTTCAATTCATGTCCAATCTAATATGATTTAGTTCAGTTACAATTAACATGTATTGATGGGACCTCTTTTTGTCTTACTCTCACACACGCATGCGTGAACCAGGGAGCGTATATCTATTGTTGTGTGCATTGATTTTGCGACAGCAGTATTGGTTTTTACAATTAGAACCAGATCTAAGCTTGTAAATCAGCTCAGCTGTGTTGGGCTATGACACCCCTACTGAAGCTGCCACGTTTAATGAAATTTAAAATGCAGTGTAGGAAATGAGGAACAGAACAGGATGTTGAAGGTGTTTAATGAGCTGAATGTGCCTGCTCTACACAATATAGTGATCAGATCTCAAACCAGCTAACCTTTTAATTACAAATGTGAATGCATGTGTTTAAAATCTTCTCAGGATACGATCCAGATACAAGAAACATTTTTAAAAAATGACCAGGTGTGAATGTGGATGAAGAAGTGAGAGAAAGTCTGAGAGAATGTTACATTTTCCTTCCAAATCCTTGTGCTCCATTTTTTGTGTGTGATGTTTCTACAGAGTACACAGTACTTTAAGGTGAAAGAAACTGCCATTATATGTTCTGTGAAATTTATAGTCCATTAAAGAAAATGTAGAAACTGTACAATTTATGTTCATATTCAATCTTTAAATGAGCTTTTTTTTTTCATCTTCTTTATATATATATATATATATATATATATATATATATATATATATTTTCTGACTACAGAAATATTGAATAAGTATATCCTCCTGAGCCTTGATGTTATGCTCAGCTATGTTAAATTCATACAACACTTTTAAAGGCAGTGACACTTCAGCTAAAAGCCGGAATCATTACAACTGGTTAAGATTTATAAGTAGAGCTGGGCGATAATGAAAAATAGACGTTTTTACAAACATGTTTAATTGGCATTATTTGTGATCTTTTCATTAGTGACATTGCAGCTGAATTTCTGATTTTCAACATAGGCTGTGTTCAAAATGGCATACTTGTATACTGTACCCTGCAATACATTACACTATACTACATCCTACACCGATCATAACATTGACATTGTCGTAAGTCTCCTTATTCCTGTTCACTACCGAGACAAATGAATTTTTAATTTTTAATTTTTTTTCTTGCTCACCCCCTGATCTGCGATCTGGTTGATCAGGAGGTTAAAAACAAAAGCACTTGACGTCACTCTGTGCTCTTCTGAAAAGCTGAACTTTTTCAACTGTGGAAGCTCCGTTATGACAAAAAAATAAAAGAGAACAGCTTATGGCAGCGCTTTTTAAAGTACCGACCACCTTGCATCTGCTTCCCACAAGAATAAAGCTGCCTTATAATTTTCATTCATCTGCAGTTTTTAAAATTCAGTATGTTTAATGTAACATGGAAATCAACACCAGGATAAATTCGTCCTGTCTAAAAACCAACTCGGAGGACTAAAATATATTCGTAAACTTTTTTTTTTTTTTTTATAATTAAAAATACAATTTTTATTTACATCATTTTATTGAGATGATTTGAATGTTCATCATATCGCCCAGCTATACTTAGAAGTTTCAAATGCCTGTGATTTTATATTGGTGAAATGTGTATGAGAATGTGAGTCACTTTAAGAAGAAAATACCTTGGGAGGTCCAAGCTACATCCTAGACCTTAGAAGCTACAGCTTGTCTAAACACCTTACTGGCTTTCTGTTATCTTAAAGTGTTATTGTAAGGGGCAGACTGGCTCGCTTTGTTGTTTACACAGATTACTGTTTCCATCATGGTTACTATGAAGTAACTGAGGTGCTTCTTTGTCCTGTGCATAAAGACTAATCCCTGGACATTACGACACTTATGGGTGATTTTCTCACAAAAAAACAACAACTAAGCATTGCAATATAAAGTGATGTTCCACGCTGCCCTGACATCATGGTGCTTGTGCACGTTTCACCCACAGGTTGGATCACAGCTCAGTCCCTGGGTTCATTAGGGATGCTTATTTACTTGCAATCACGATAACATAGAAGAACAATCGAGTAAACTCATGAAGCCACATCACTGCTCTTTTCCTCTTGACTTCCTGTTGTTTTGTACTGTACCTTTGTTTCTTAACCATTAGCTACAGTATTCATGTATAGCTACACATTAAGCAGCCGTGTTTAGGACTCGTGTAGTCCACACAGAAAGCTCCTGTTGTACAGCAGATAAACTTCTCGTCTCAATCATCAAGTTTTCTGATTCCCTGTAACAGTATAATACAGTATAATATCCAAGATATAACCAACCACAATATGACTGTTTATTTAACCTGACTATGTGACTACATTGCTGTATGGATGTGAATTTTAACCCAGTTCAAACACAGTTGGATTGTCAGCTCGGCTGTTTGCAAAGGTCAATTCTTGTCATCGTATTTTGCCTTCAGGAATGCTCCGGTTCCTGCCATGCATAGAGGATAAAGTGTGCATGTGTGCGGATCATTCAGACGCTAGTAAAAGCTTTGCTGTGAGAAAGCTGATGGGTTTGAGCTTTGTAAATCGCCCCAGCAACATTTGTTATTCTTTAAATTAGGGATACAGTTGTTGTTGTTTTTTGTTTGTTTTCGAGAATGAGTACATGCTTTTTCAGCACTTGTCAATACCGATACTGATGCTGAAATGAGTGGGGTACTTAGTTTTAAGCCGTTTTAATCAGGTTCATCGCTGAACATTTTTAGCTCGGTTATGTCGGTTGCTGCCGTGTATTGCAAGAAAAGGGCGTTTTCTGACCTGTAGATCTGTAGCTCTGTAGATCTGACCCTTTGTTCTGAAACAGGGACTTCAAATTGTTAGTGTTGCATTTTCTCCTTGGCTTGGTTCGCTTTCAGAAAGCAACATTTCAGAGTATACTAAAATGTGTTCATGCAAGTCACATGTGAGTAAACTGTCCTCTCATTGGTCAGGGAGCACCTGTTTATGTTCCCCATAATGGTCATCCATCAAGATGGATAGACAGCAGCCCCGTGAGCTTACCGTGGCTGTCTTTGTAACTGTAGTTATTATCATTTTTCAGTTTGAGCAGGGGAAAAAAGCCCATCTCCATGAGACACTCGCTATTTATTTTTATCCGTTTTTGAACGTTGTTCAAATATGAAGATGAAATTTCAGTGAGGGATTTTACCTCGTCTTTGGTTAAACTGAAGATTCATGTTGCGAGCCATTAGCAAAACAAACATGCTTTTTACGTAACATAGTTCCCATCGTGCATTGCTGCACAGATTGGTTGTTGGTCTGTTGGGTTGGATTGCTTTCTCAAGCGAACCACTCCAGAGTTCATGGTCCAGAGTTCACGGTCCACATGAGACAGGTTTGAAAATACACTTAGATGTTATAGTGTTTAAACATTATGAGGCTGTCGAGATGATCATGCAGATCAGTATCAGCGAGCGTGAGCAATACAAATGATCATTATAGAGCACATTGTAACAGAAGTGCATGTGTCTCAGTGCTCGCAGAACTGAAGCGCTCTCACATGCGACAGTTTCTCTGTGCGCTTACTTCACTGCACCACTTTCGCAAATATGTTTGTTCTCTATACCATCGCTCACTATTAAACATACTTATTTACTATAGGATATTTCATCAGGTTACGATCATGAGTAAATGAGTGCTGTGCCGGACCGATACCAGTACGGTATGTGTATCGATGCATTCCTACTTTAAATAAGAGTGTGTGTTACGATTGGAGACGAGACTGTGGTGTTGAGTGAAAAAGTTGTGTTAGAAATGAAGGCCAAGCCATGAGTCAAGCGTTAGAAATGAGCTGCATCATACTGGCTTTGTGAAAAGATAATAAAACGATTTGTTGTGGTTGTTTTGAGTCATAGCTGTGATGGTAGTGCCTTTCAAAAAGGCAGAATAGGACTTGGGATACGAGTTCTGTAATGCATTCAACCAACAAACCGGCCTCCGGGTCCCTTTGATGCTCAGTGTTGAGGGACTGAGTGTTTTGTTGCTGTGCTGTGGAAGAGACGTACGTCTCTGCTTTCAGGAATGTAGTGTTTAGGGACACACTGGAGCCTGACTGTGCCTTGGTGAGGTGTGTGTGTGTGTGTGTGTGTGTGTGTGTGTGTGGGGACATGTATAGAAAGCAAAAGGAATGTATCTGGTGTCGGTTTATCAGAGTTCTCTGTTTTTGTACAATTAAGAGCCCTTTTTGCTTTTCTTTCATTTTCTAGTGAGAGTGTTTTGCTAAGAAGTGTCTTTTTTTTTTCCTTCCTACCTGACTGTATTTTGTAATCGACTTTCAACTTCAGTACTGTAGAACTTTTGTTCTTGTTGGGTTTTTAAATCTGGTTTCCAAAACATGGATGGTTCAGTTGGTTTGTTATGTCTACGTTTTGGGTACCCAAGAGCCTTTTTTCCTATACAATGCTACATCAGTGAGATCATTCATTGTAGTCAGAAACACAAGCCTTACAGAATACAGTAAAGCCATGCACGTGTTCTATTGTGCTATATAGGCGACACCATTTGGTGGAAATATTCTACAAATGGCCGCCCAATTAAATTCAAAAACTAATTTGTGGATCTCAAGTCAATACATTTGTTTAGCTTAATGGGGGAAAAAATTTATTTGGGATAAATTTGTCTGCCCTGAAGTCTCAGGAGTTTAAGGACATTTAATGATCAACAATGTATTGCTGAAATTTTCCTGCATTATGACCCCAAATGCTAACGGTGCATGCAAAGTGTAGGCTTTGTGCTCTGTAATGAATTATGTCACTGTTTTTGTTAATCAAAGACCATGTTAACCTCGAGCTCAAAAGCTGTCGCACTGGATTTTTACACTTTTTAAAACTATACTCTGACTGTATTTTTAATACTGCATGTGCATGCTTAAAAAAAAAAAGAAGATGATGATGAAGAAGACCGAAATATGATCTGAATTTATAACTGTGTATACCGTGTTTTGTCTCTAAAAGTCAGAGTGCAGGCAGGCTGCAATGCATTTATGAGGTAATTGAAAGGAATCTTGAACAATGTGGCGAGAAAGGATTTTCAGTGTTCAGCGTGGTTTTCTTTGTGGCTTCTATGTCATGGTTGTTCTATAGTCTCAGCTAAATATACGTTGGACTCTTGTACCAGAGTGGAACGTGGATATGCAGTTTTTAGGAAGAGCTCTGATTGGCTGAAGTGCCACATACTTCATGTGCCACATTCTTCAGGTCTGGGAAGAAAGCCAGAATTCCCTGGGATATTTTTTACGCCTGCTCTATATTTAGAAGGCGACACAAATTGGGGGGATTTTATGGCACAGGGAGGCAGACGGGAATGTGGCAGTAAACAAATAGTCTAGCTGCCATGAAAGCCTGCAGATGCGAGTGATAAAAGATGAGAGTGGAGAGAAAGTACATCACTGCGACTCACTCCTGTAGATCAAACACAAGACAACGCTTTAATAGCAACTGCCTGCTCTTGCTCAGTAGCCAGTCCACAGTGTTTTATTTTTAATTTTCTGTTCTTGCTGTCTCTTTTTGATCAAGTATATTAAATGAACTGGAGAGGTTCATATGAAATGCACACCGGGGTATACTGAGTATACAACAAACATGGATGAATTAAGGATGTTTTGTCATTAGTACATGCCAGGTAGAGTTGTTGCAATAGAATTTTAAAGCCATAGAAGATGGACAAAGTTACGAATTACATACCGACTTCGCAAACCGCCAATGTGGCAATCTAATCACACAGATCGCATACATAATCATGTTTTGTTTTCATTTGGACAAATGTATTGGTGGGGAATATATTTCATAGGGCATCACTGGACATCATATATGTGGGTCATTTCTCCAAGAAGATTTCTTTCAGCCTACAATGAAAGCTGTTGATTCTCCAACACTGTCAACTCGATACAGTCTTTCAGTGGTTTGGAAATTTAAGCTTAAGCTTATATTGCAGTTGTCGCCTGGGCTCACAATCAGACCCCCCCAAGTCAGAACAAAATCTCATGAGAAATTCAAGCATTGTGCACACATGCAAACCCCACTCCCAACCGTAAGTTTAAATATTCTACATTTTTAAATATTCAGAATGACCCCAGTATTCACAGTTAATATTCAGAATGACCCCAGTATTCACTATTAATATTCAGAATGACCCAAGTATTCACAGTTTATATTCAGAATGACCCCAGTATTCACTGTTAATATTCAGAATGACCCCAGTATTCACTATTAATACTCAGAATGACCCCAGTATTCACAGTTTATATTCAGAATGACCCCAGTATTCACTATTAAGATTCAGAATGACCCCAGTATTCACTGTTAATATTCAGAATGACCCCAGTATTCACAGTTTATATTCAGAATGACACCAGTATTCACTGTTAATATTCAGAATGACCCCAGTATTCACAGTTAATATTCAGAATGTTCCAAGTATTCACAGTTAATATTCAGAATGACCCCAGTATTTCACAACTGGTTAACACCCATGGTTTCCTTGCAGCCAAAGAAGAGTGGAAGAAGCTTCTCACTTCTCATATCAGTCTATATAAAATTCCAAAATGACTCCTCATATACGCATTTTAATTGATTTTTATGCCCAGTTATTATTCTTACCAATTGTTTATTAACATTAATTATTAACATTGATCTTAATCAGTATTATTTATTAGTTTGGTTATTAGTGGTTCTTATTATCCTCTAATAATTTTTTTTATTGAAATTAATTTTTGAGAGGTGGAGCATTTATATTGTGTGCTTATGTCACATGCTACAACTGCACTTAAAAAAAAAAGAAGAAAAAAAAAACAGACCTCTACCCTGCAAGACTAGAAGCCTCTTCTCTCTTGATTCTTCTGAGAGTTTTCAGAGAACTAGCACATCCTTAAAGATGGCAGGCTTTGGTTGATTTGATTTCCTTGCTATGGACTGAAGCATGTCGGATCAAGGAATGAAAAAAACATCAATTTGGGCAGGGGGTTTCAAAAATCTTTACCTTTAAAATAATTTCCTCCTATACCCCCCCTTCCTCAGATTTAGTTCATGAATATAATCCAACTAGTCCAATATTAATCTCATTATTGAAATGTGTATAATAATATTCTGGCTGCTTATTTGGAGCCAAAGGGATTTATTTATTTTTTATTCCAGAACTTTCCACAGACAAAACAAATGAACATTATTTGTAGGTTGCCTTGTATTTGTCTTATTGGGGTTTGGAATATACCCACTGAATTCAAATGACCAGTTAAATAACTGTGAGAAATCAATAACAGATATAATATAATAACTTTTCATCATAAAATCATAAGCCTTTGTACCCTTGGATGACCCCAGATCCCAGTTTAAGAACTGCTGAATTTGAGTGTTGGGTCGCA
This sequence comes from Ameiurus melas, assembly GCA_012411365.1. Taxonomy (NCBI): domain Eukaryota; kingdom Metazoa; phylum Chordata; class Actinopteri; order Siluriformes; family Ictaluridae; genus Ameiurus; species Ameiurus melas. The sequence goes on from CM022774.1 coordinate 12,206,545, forward strand.
CCCGATAATTCCCCTAACTCTAATACGTGTTTTGGCAACATCTGACAATTACGCTAAGCTAAAAGAGTGCTATTGCCTTTTTTAGGCTGCATCTCCAGGCAAAGTTAACCACAGGAATGCCTTATCAACATGCAGAGACACAAACTGGCCATTTTGAATGCCTGTGAGTGATGGGTCCTGTGATGTCTACCATATAAAAGCCTTTGCTTTATATATCTGTTCAATTATAGAACATAGAGTATGTGCTCTGGAATAATAATGTCACTTTTCTTGTTAAATACTGCCAGGAAGTGAGAGCAGCTTGGGAAATCTTGATTTTCTTACGATCACTGTGCCGCCTTCCTCTAATAACTCTTCATACACATAACCATACATCATGTCATATGCTTTACAAGTTGACATTCACACACATGCTTCTGGGGTCCCTGAGGAATCCTACAGAAAGCCCGTCTCATTTCCTTCGGTGTAATTTTCTCTCAACTCCGCCGTCTCTTTGCTTTCATAATGAGCAGACAAGAGTTGCTAAGGTTCAGAGGTTTTGCTTAATTGATGACGATAATTGCTACTAAATGCTAGCAGCGGCAGATGTTTGCGTAACCCAAACTGTTTACTGCTGTTCTTCAGTTTAATCCAGACAAATTCCTCGTCGCACTACGTAACTTTTCCCCTTCTATATTCTACTCAATTATGCAATGTTATGTTTTCAGCGCACACAGCCGCATGGCTAGACCTAAACCAATAATAATTATTAAGTTCATGTTATTATGCAACTTAAACCGCAGACTAATCCAGAGGCACAGTGGATTAAGTGATGAAAGAGTTGACGGTGTAAGAGATGCTTATTTCGTGATCGGGGATGATTACGGTTACCGCAATATCTTTTGCAAATGAAAGCACTTGCTATTATGTGTACAATGTCTGTGTTTTATTGTATCGCAGCGGTTCCCAAACTGAGCCGAGGATCCCTGGGCTTATACAGGGCACAGACAAGAGACAGGGCTATACACCACAAAGAGAAACTGGTGTTAAAATTAAAAAATGATTTTCAGTCATTGGTTCATAAAACGATCCAGGCCTATAGCTACTCTAAACTGACCTCTATTCTCTTGCATCTTGTCATTTTCTTGCCTCTTAAAAGGGGTCCTCGGTGTTAAATGTATGGGAAGCCCTGTCTTATTGCACCTTTTTTTTTTTCTTCCTTTTTTCGTCCTCTTTAAAAAGAGGACACTTATAGACTGTTATCTTCTCACTCACGGGCTGTGCTGTTTTTATTCGAAGCCGTGTGTACATAGAGACTTTGTAAATCGTGCTACAGTGACAATGTCCTGGTGCTCGTCAGTGCCGCTGTTGATGTTTCCTTTGGTGTAAGTATGACGTTTCAGAGACATTCTGATTTATTGCTCACAAAATAATAAAGAAATGACTTTTTGGCAGCTGTTTACTACACTGTGTGTTCCTGTGTGTTTATTCGTCTGGAAAACATTAACGCAACATAGGGTGCTGATTTAATTAAGAGATTTTCATATTAATACCTTCACTACAGGGGGGGGGAATTAATTGCAGTTCATTTGCCACCTTGGACCGAGTTTTGTTTCTGTTGAATACAAAATACTAGACTGCCACAAAAGAGTTTAACTTTTTATTATTGATTAGCAGTATTAATTATCCCCTGCATTTTATAAAGCAATACATTAACAATAGCCAAGGACAGAAACCTAACAGGTACAGTATGGTATTTATCAGGGTTTTTTTTTTTTAATAACAGCACAGGCTGGCCTGGTAGATCATCAGTTATTGCAGAATAGATTGCTTTTTTTTTTGTGTAATCCAATCATTTTAGTACAAGACACAGACGAATATGTATTTCGTGTTTATTGCTAAGAGGCATGCAAGCTTTTTAAGATCCTGAATATTCCACATGCAGAATCCAAACCAGCTACTCTTTTTAATATTTAACTTTTTTTTGTATTCAAATTCACAGTTAAGTCTTAATTGTTTTTATTATTTAGCTTTGGAAAAGAAAAAAAAGAAAGAAAGAAACGCATTAGTGAATGTGACTTAATTGATCATTTGACTTTGATAGTAGTAGTAGCAATGGTATTATAATAATTATTATTAATAATAAAACAAAATCCCACAGATCTTTCCTTTTCAGTTTATATGATGGAATCAAGCAGGCTTTTCTTCTCTACCTGCTGTAGGATGCTGTATTAATTTGTTCCAATTGTCTGACTGGACAAAAGACCCCTCCCCCCTCCTTTCTTCACTTTTTTTTTTTCAAACATTGCACATACAGGGTGCAATCATGGCCACCAGAGCTGTGAAAAAAAAACCCTCCTAAAGGTTAACTCTTTAATGCTTTCTTGATTGAAGGTTTCAGTGTTTCTCTTATCAAGTAGAGACCAAGAACCCTTGATGAACCCTATTTTAAGGGTGTACTGTCTACACAGCGAGCGCAGCTGTTATGAATAGAGTTTATATTTTTATTTGAAGCATTTTTTTAAGGCTGAACAACTTAATGTTTGTGAGGTAAGGCAGACATTTAGGAAAGTTCTCCTGTCCTTACAACACAGTACTGTAATACCAGCCAGAAGGTGGGGCTACATGTTAGCATTGGGCTGTTTTACACTGCCATCTAGTGTATCTTAGAAGTAGTACAGCATAAAATTGGATATTATATGACAGGAGTCATCGAGGACATTTAAATTTGGGCCAAATTGCTGAAAGCTTTAGACTCTGTCTTTAATACTCAGTTAAGATTAAAAAGTAATCACTATTCAACTCCACTCTTGCAAGTGCAATTTATTTTGCACAAAACGTCGAATTGAGATGATCATTTTGTTTGAAAATGAATCGATGATGAGATGTGCTTCTGCTTTTTATGCTTGATTCTTTCTTTCCCTCACACATACACACTTATGCCCAGAATGATTTGCATTTTAGTCTTTTGAATTAACATGATCTTAGTGGCATCAATTATCAAATAAAACATAGGTCACATAGGTCAACAGTTTTTCACATAGGTCAACAGTTTCCCAAATTACCCACAATGCCATCTAACTAGAGACCACTGCAGCAACACTTTAATCCATACTGTCCAGCTCTTTCACCTCCTCATCTGAATCCACCCAGAGTCAGCTCACGCGAGCGATGCATAACTAGTGCATGCACTTCTCCGTAAGTCTTGATGGTAGGACAGTGCTCAGTACATTTTTACAGATTACAAATACTTTTAAAGTAACTGAAGGAGAATTTGAAAACTCACCATCCCAGTTACAAAACTCTGTAATCATTTAAAAGAATTTAAAAAAAAAAGTGTTGAGAAGATCATTCTTTTGCTTTATTTAGGAGCAGACATACAAAGAATCAAACAGCTGATTTATCATTTTCCATCTTGAGTCAACTACACTGTGTGATTTCACTTGCAGAGAATGAGAACGCTTGTTAAAGATGTACAGTGCAGAGCCAGAGCAGAGAAAAGAGGGAAAAAAAAAAAAAAGTTTATCAGTAGAAACACAGGACACCTGGCCTGTAATTACAAACAGGACTTATTCTGGATGTGTAACTTCACCCAACTGTAATCTGTTAGACAGACAATGTCATTAATAACTAATATCCAGTTTACAACTATATCCTTAAAAAAAGTGTCTTTTACTAAATAAAGAGGTCAATCAATGTCCAGCATAAAAGAAATGGGAGCTATACAGAAAAATATCGTTGCTGTCGATACGAAAAGGTTTTACAGCAGACAATTTTACAAGACAAACTGAAAACCAAAAAAGTCATGTCCATACAGCCCATGTCAATTTCCTATGATGGTAAACACTACATTGCAATACATCAGCTTCTGAGCAAGAGCCGTTAGTGCTACAGGGAAAAAAGCCTGCCCACTCAAGCCTTACACAATTATATTAGCCTCTAATTTATAATACACTTCATCAACATGTGCATATGTGAATTCTTACTCACAACCCAAAATAGTGAATATTACATGATACTCTTTTCTTTGTTAATAAAAAAAATCTAGTCTAATAAGATCAGGAACATCGAACAATCACAGAAGCCAAAGAAAATCACTCCACCCTGTCAAATATCCTTTCCAATCTGTGTTACTTCTGTGAGGCTAGAAATGAGATATAAAAAGTCGATAATGATAACAGTACAAAACAGAAGTGTGTTCTGACCACATTTGTTCCATTTCAACATCCAAACCCCACCTGGGCCATGTTAATCAGAAAGTGCTCATGTTTAACATGGAAGTGGATTAAGGACAGAAAAAAACTAGACTCGCCGAATCCTGAAGTAGATTTGGAGCCATATTTTTAGATTATAAACAACTGAATGGAAATGTTCTCCCGTTCTTAAGAAAAGCCAGAACCAACGAGATAAAACTAGTTGTTCTTATAAGATTAATGAACGTTATGCCCAAAAGACCTCAGGAATGAAATGTCAAACTGCAGAACGTATGAAATTATTATGGTAAAATAATATGACTTCTACAACAGCGCTGACAAATGACAAGGCAAGACCAATGACATGTTTACAATAATGCACAACTCGATATGTTATGATTTCTATAGTAACAATGTAGACAAGGGATTGTATAGAACACTCACATAAATGGATTAAAAATGTGTGTAACTGTTAACATGGTAAAGTCTTCGGTGACCAGTCGTTTTTAGCACGTGTAGAGGGAGTCTCTAGCGTCTCTGTAGCAGTGCTTCTCAAAACAAGCTGTATATTTTGTATTAGGTTCAAGAGAGGGGGAAAAAAAGAGAGAAGCTGATGAGGAAACGACTGTTTATAGCTGCTATACTGTGAGTGAAAAGAGGAACTAAACCAACGTGTTTCAGACACTGAAAAACATGAAGTAACTATAAATGAATAAAAAGTGTGTGGTTCTTTGATGAATAAAACATTTAATCGTTGGCAAACTGCTGTAGTACGAAGGGAATAAAACACTTGAGGACATGCTGTAACAGTGAAATGAACTACAAAATCAACCTTGTGGAGGTGAGAGAGTGACGCTGGATAACAGCATGCCGTGTCGTGTTATATTCCTTACACGGTGTACCATGCGTCCACTCCAAACAGAGGTGGCGCTACATGTAGGAATTAATGGCAGATACTTTTGTTTTGAAATCTTTTGTTTAGCTTTGTTTCATTGTAAAAATTGTTCTAGTTTTTAATATCTATACCCATAATGTTCCTTCATAGATTTAGTAGACTCTCATTGAATGTTGGCAATTACTTTCTATTTCTCGCTCAATTCTACACATAGCTCTTAGCATTTCCTGGTTTTCAAAATTGTAACTTTTTGTTAATATATAAATCTACTTTTTTTTATTTTATACACATCCTATAGAGATTTATGTTATATTCTATTATCCAGCATTACTCATCTAAATGACAAACACAGGCTTCTGTTCACAGAAGGTTTTACGCTATATATTTTTTGGCATTTGTATTCTTAAAGAGTAAATCCACAACACACATAAAAGTCTTTTCCAGATATGTAGTAAATTGCTATGAGATACTAAACATTAGGAGATGCCATTTATAGTAGCATCTAAGTGCAATTTTATGGCAGTGTTTTACGAGGGAAAGGTAATGAATACAAAAAGATTATCTGTATGAAAAGTCGTATCTGGTCTTCTAATAGCAGCTTCACTGTTTGCCCTTTACAGCAAAACTACACATGTCTCTGGGCTGATATCAGTGTAGACCTCAATCCCCTGTCACTGAGCCCATGAAGGGCACACTGGCCTTGTGTGTGTGTGTGTGTGTGTGTGTGTGTGTGTGTGTGTGTGTGTGTGTGTGAGAGAGAGTTTGGAGGATTTGGGGGGGGGAGAGAACCAAGTAGATAACAGGAGTCACATAAAAATTTGTCAAGCCTCAAGTCTTCAATCATCTGCATCTGACCCGAGATCAACTCCAGTGTTGGACTACCACATGGTTCTAGATTCATGCGAACATTCAGAAGACGAAATGTTAACGGATTAATGGATCGCGGAGGACCATGAGCCAACATAGTGCGAAAAACAGATCAAGTGTGTGGTTTTAAGAAAACTGTGGATTCGTAAAGCTCATCTTTCTACTCTTCTTGTTTCCATCATGACAATATTTCCTATGAACGCAATCTTTCCTAACTAGTTTGAGGGAAAGAAAGTGAGCACAGAGCATCAGTTTTGTTTTTCAGCTATATGGAGGGAAGAAGCAGAGGGGAGGAAGGGTAGAAGAAGGGAAGAGTGGAGTGAGGTGAAGAAGCTGTTCCTCAGTGTGGCTCTGAAGTGAGAACAGTCGTCCCGCCTGGCTGCTCGACCACCGGCTCTGCGCTCACCGTCGAGTCGGACTCATTCCCAAGCTCGGTGGATGATCCAGTGGGGCTCACCTTGGTCTGTGGTAACATCAGCCATTATTATACAATTACTGACTGCAGAGTAACTCAAATTCCCATGCACATCGTCTTACCTTTAAAGTCTCCACTTTATCCTCAAATGACTTGAAGGTGGGAGTATTCCTGCAAGACAATTAGGTATACGGGAACAAAAAAAAAACCCCCCAAAAAAAAAAAAAAAAACACGGCACACATTTTGTTCTGTATTCAAGAGACAGAAATACAGACGATTCTAACCAGGCACCTCTCTTGGAATAAACTCACTCTTAACACACAGGCCTGGGAGTGAGAGCGAGAACGAGAGCCTTACCTCATCACAGGCATGCTAGAGGAGTGTTGTATGGAGCGTATACTATCGGTCAGCAGTGAGGAAGAGGAGAGACACAGCGGTTAGACAAATCACACAGCAGTGATGATGTGAGAGAAATTAAGCTCACAGCACATGCACATCCTAACATTCAGAATAAGTAGATAGGGGTGGACAAAAAGGTCTCCGCACTTTTAGTTTATTTATTTATTTATAACTGTCTGGTGGACAAGAAATCCTAATCATTATTTTCGCAAAAAGAAGTTATTTGGTATGTATATTTATACAAAATTTGCTTGTGATGCGACACACCTCGCTACTGCAACTACAGCATGTGCTACTCGTTCTGAATCGCACATCCTGCTGCACCGCACATATCGGGTTTTTACGAGCCGGATTAATTAGCTTGTATTCAAGACATTTGACCTTTTCAGAAACAAGAGCATGCATATATATATAAAAAGTGTCATATAACGCTCCTGATCAGTGCACGCTCACTCACACTCCCCGACCCCTCATGTTTGTTGATGAAAAATTAAGGTGCTACCAAGACACAAATAACTTTTACGTGTATGTGATGTGGGACGTAAAGAGCAAACATCACGGCTCAAAACCAAATGCTGCTAATGACTTCTTGACTATTGTCTAATGGCGTATTGTCTGTATTAATGCACCTTAACTAGCTAACACAACATATTTTATTATATTATGTTAGCTATGTGGCTTTAACCATTTTATATTCAAGTCTGTTTTTTGTTTTTGTAGGTTATCAGTGTTTTTTGTTTTCTTGATCCTTTTCTTATTGTGTAAAGTACCTTGAGAACTTTACAAAGGCGCTATATAAAAATAAAGTTTATTATTATTATAGCTACCAGATTTTAAAATCGATTAATGAAGTTTCCGAACAACCAAAACAAGGGACTGGGCAAGCACTTTAGAGCCCTCACTTATGATTTACTTCATTTTAGATATTGTCCAACCCTAAAGATGCTGATTAAGCTTAGCGTCGCAAATTTTGAAAAAAAAAGCTGCGGCAAAATCAAGCACGTTGGCCACATCAAACAAACATAAAAAATGTCGGCGAAATCCTGAATGGACTGCTACACTATCTGTATTTGAGAAATGGATTCCAGCATTACTGGAAAGGTTTCTATGTTCTGGTTAGAGTACACAGACCGGTGAAAGTAAACTGGGAGTACACAGAAGGACATGTTCATCTAGAGGATCGGCGAGTCAGCAACATGGCCAGCTGGAGATCTCAGAGAGGAAGATCAAACCCGAATCATAGGGTTTTACACCAGACTCAAGAAGTTTATACTGAGCTTATATGTACTCAAATACAGTGTATGGAGTGACAGATTCAGACGAGTGGGTTTGGTTTCGCAAAGTTACTGAAATCATATGTGAGAGAGAGAGAATTATGAGGACTTTATTGGACTAACATGCGCTGTGTTTCCTCCAAAAACTCCACTCTCACAACTTTAGTATTCAATCAATCACACCATAGTTTAAACAAAACCAGATAGATAAATGTGTGTTTCGGCTCATACAGTACCATTTCATATAGGAACTTTATAAAGCTGGACACAATTGACAATGGCAGCAGTTGTCCATGAGTTACTTGTGCTTACTAGTGTGAACTCAACGTTATTATTATTATTATTAATTTAGTGAGTTGATTAGAAACTGTTAGTAACCAAGTTTGACCTATTTGTTGCTAGGAAGCAAACGGACCTTAGTTTAATCTAAAGACGGAGAGGTGTCTTGTTATTCTTTGTTTCAATGTTACCTGACATCCTCTAGCTTTCTGCTGATGGCTGAACCCACGCTGGAGAATGCTGCTGTGGCTTTCTGGCCAGCTTGGCTCAGCGTTTCTGAGGTCCTCCTATACCTACATACACAAGGTAAAAAAAAATACTTAACACACACCAGGAGATTCAGAACCACTCCAAATGGGACACTGTTCTGAAATATTCTTTCTAATAACTACAATGCCTCAAATCAGCCATATTCCCACAAAGCAAACTAATTCAACAAGCATTAAGATATAATGGTCTCTATTTTGTTCAGATTGGAGGAAGAAGGATAAAGATGATTTAGGGGGGTATGATGCGGTGACAGATGGAGCTGTTCCTCTAAAGCAGCAGGAGGAGAAGCCCACTGGGCACAGGTGGCTATGGGACACATACGCTGTGGATGTAGTTACTTCCTGCCAGCCCCGGCTCAGGTTCTGCTTGAGCTCGTTGAATGGAGTGATACCCAGTTTCCGCTTGATATCTGCCAAGTGTCTCTCCTTAGAAGCCAACACTTGAGTAAGAGTCTGGATTTCCTCCTCCACCTGCAGAGTGAAGCAACCAAGACCTTATCTACAGATTTTGGCTGGGGGGTACAGGATTATAATTACAAATGCATTTAATTTAACAAACGTTAAAGCCTGTCAACATAGATCAACTGAACCGTCACTTCCCAAGGGCAGAGAGAGAGAGACAGAGAGAGAGAGAGAGAGTACAGGATTTTGAAGAGTTTTTTTGTGATTGTTGTGGTCAAACATGGTTCATTTTACTGCGGCTTTTTTCAAAGATTGCGATGCAGTTCGCGGAGATTTTTGTGCCTTTCTTGCGGAAAACTACTTGTTTGTACTACGTTGGCTGAATGTGCGTTGTGAAGATGTCACATGATGCGTCTTGGCCCAAATCATTTCTACGATCACAAAATAGTGAAATCCTGGAGGAACACTCTCTCTCTCTCTCTCTCACACACACACACAAACACTTCTTCCTTTTACAAACAGTAACTTCAATACGGTAGATAAATCAAATTTCCATCTTTTGGATGAGACGTTAAACCAAGGTCCTGACTCTCTGTGGTCATTAAAAATCCCGGGACACTTCTCGTAACAAGAGTAGGGGTATAACCCCGGTGTCCTGGTGAAATTCCCCCATTGACCCTTATCTATCATGACCCCTTATTAAACTTACTGATATTATAAACAAGGAAATGACATTGTAAGATTGACTATGCCCCATCAATGCACTACAGTATGTGTACAAACAATGTACGGTAATTAAGAAGTAAGAATACCCATAATGTACTGTTTTGCAAGGTTTTATTCACACATCTTCACTGAGGAAGATGAGACAGTGATGACATTTCCCCAGACTTCTTAGAGTTCTCTAGAGCACACAGAGTGGATTCATTGTTTTGTGAAGTCGTTTCGACAGAGTGTTTGGTTGTTAGTTGGCTCAGGTATTTAACTGTTACGATACAGAGCAATGCTGTGTGATAAAACATCAGTCAGTGTAGTGAGCAGTGATTCGGTTACCGTTTCGAACACAATGTGTGTCTACAATGTAACTCGAGTACAGATCTGCCCCCAGGCTTTAAAATTACAATGTACACTCTAAATTACTTACAACTAGGTCAGTAAGAAAGACTGACAGCGTCTTGTAGGCCACCAGTGTGACCTTGAAAAGAAGGCATATTGCATCCACTAACGGCAATCAGCAGTCAGTCGCATCTCCTCGACCCAGTACTTCATCCAAAGCGCAGAAAGACACAATTAATACTAAGTAGCATAGATCAGCATGTTAAAGACTGCTGACCTTCACCAGTTCACTGCGTAGCTCCTCTTGTTCCTCCTCAGTAAGGGATGTGTCAGAGGCAGGCTGTACTGTGTTCGCTGCATCTTCACCCACTTCTGGGATAGAGTCGGATCTCTGAGCACCTATACACACACACACACACACACATACACACATGCACACATGCACACATACACAATTATATTACATCATATGCTGGAAATGATGGAAAACTTTGTGTTTCATAAAGGCTTTGTTTTGTCAGTTCAATTTTGTTCAATATATTCGATTCCACTGGATTTAACTCTAAAAGATATGGTCACGAATCATGCACAAGTGACTCAAGATGGGATCACAAACAGCTCACAACAACCTAAAGCTTTCTTATTATCGTAACCCTGAACATGTAACTGTACACAATTGAAATTCATTTGTGTAGAATAAACTGTAGTGTTTTTCCCCACTACCAATAATGACCCAGAAGCATCTCTACACATTTACCCTCGTAAAAATAAATAAATGTTAGGATCTATGAATATAGATATATTTGAAAATTGGATAGAGACCTGACAACTTGCTCTCCTACCTAGTTACCTGCTAGTACACTAGCTCTCATTTGTCAGAGGTAGAGGTGAGTGGGATTTCAGTATGGGAGTCCTGGTTTAGTCTTACACCTGCTAAACATAATAACATATACATCAAAGACAAATGGAAATGATAAACTCATGGAGTTGGACATTGTTTTGTGATTGGCTCGTGCAGCAGTGTGCTGTGTTGTCGTGATTGGCTCAGTGGTCATTAATTATTTAAATAGAAACCGGTTGGGACAGTATACAATGACAGTGCTATGCCTTAATTCTTTTATTCACTTGTTGCCTGTGTCTTGGGAAATATTTGAGTTTTTACTAAAGAAATAAGTCTGTATAAATTATTTTTTTTTAAACCAAAAAAAAAAAAAAAAAAAAAAACAAACAAAAAAAACCCATACAAGCCTTTGTGTTTGCTTTCTGTTCGGTGGATCAGACTGTGTAATTAAAATCCTGACCGGCATGATAGAAATTTTTGGTCATCCAAGAATTTAGCATTTATTTATTTTTAAAATGCATTTTTGAGTGCAGGAATATTGAAAACAGAAAACAATGCCAGTCCCCCAGTTCTCATAGCACTGATATAGAGCATCAGACACACACCGGTCACGGACAGGCACAAGATTAAAAAAGTTGGCCTTCAAAATGACTGACAGTTACTCAAGTACAGACAAACAAGCACAAACACACTTGGACATAAGGCATGTTTCCCATACACACACACACACACACATTCACCCCTGCAGTAGACACAGGTCTCGTGTCCAAGTGGAATTGTATATTTCCAGCAGCTGGGGTGGAGCCTGATTTAATGAACATTAAAATAAACATTTTTAGCATCTTACTTGGCATTTTAAAAAACTGTATTTAGCCGACAAGGGATTCCTAAAGCTTGCTGTATATCAGAGCTTGCTGTATATGGAGGCAGGCGATCCAAGTGTCAAAGCAAAACACTTTTCTACCATTTTGAAACAAGAGTTGTCCCAAATTAAAGTGATGAAAAGCATTTCCATCAAAAGATCCCTTAAAAATAAAACGCATAATATCGATATACTTCAGTGGCTTAGGATTAGAAATAGAACACTGAAATACAACAATAAATCGCTGTCCACTAAAGTGCTTTTTTTTTTTTTTTTTTTTAATGGCTGGCCCTTCTGACCCCTATAAAGGAGGACCGAGTAGGGCATAGTCATTGATCACTTCAGAATGTACCGCAGCCTACGTCTCAGCCACCTACAAGATGTCTCATCGATGAAAAGTGCTCCTGTTTGAAAATGTGGCTGGAAGGTTGCATTGTGAGCTGATTGCAGAAAGAAACAGACAATCCAAGGTTCCCACCTTAACCTCCCACCACATTCCACCAATCCTGCTTCATAAGCAAACTCTACCTCCCATTCCTAAAGCGTGAGAAAGGCAGGGAGGGGAAGCACAAAGTATAAACACTTATCATTGACGCCACATGCAGAGACTTAATACAACTTTGCAAAAACAGAGAAAAACTGGGGGTTTTACATCCCAATCCATCTTAATCCGACTGTAATGATCAGATTTTCATGTCAAGTACAATAAGCCCAAATTCTGTCTCGGGCCTGTAACGGTGTTTAAATAGTTAAAGCTTTATAAAAAGGCTTAAAAGTATCATGTTAAGCACAATAGGTGATCAACCTTGTTTTCTGACTCGTTTTTTTTCATGCATTCTTTCAGACTGTTCTGCGAGACGCACCTTATTCGCTACGACGACCTACTTTTTGATCTCCGCCCATTACGCAACACAATACTGCTTTCTCATTGAGGGATTTTTTTCATCTAACTTTAGATTTTGCATCAATGTATTCGATGTCTGACATGATTTATTTATTTATTTATGTTAAATACAATATAAACATTACTTGTAGGCAAGATCCACTGTTTTACACTCCTCTCACTCCCATCTCACTCCTGAAAGTGATAACGTTCAGCTTAAGTTAAACTGGGACTGCATTATGATGCACAGTTTGGGTGTGTCGGTGCTCATGATGGCCTCAGATTCATGTTCTGATAGGAGTGGAACCGGATGATATGGACTTCTGCTCTTGCAGCCCATCAGCCTGAAGGTTCAACACGCTGTTCATTCGGAGATGCTTTTCTGTTGACAATGGTTGTTAAAGGTTATGCGAGATACTGTTGCCTTCATGACAGCTCGAACCAGTCTGGCCATTCTTCTCTGAACTCTTTCAACAAAGGCATTTCCACCTGAAGAACTGCCACTTACAGGAAACAGTTTTCGTACCATTCTGTGTAAACTCTACAGACTGTTGTGTGTGAAAATACCAGAAGAGCAGCAGTTTCATAAATACTCCCCATCCAGCCTATCTGGCACCAACAACCCTGCCACGAGATCACATTTTGGGACTGGTGAGTGTAAATGTTTAACACTGTGCATTATAAGCCTATATTGCTTGTACTATTACTTGTACTTCTACTCGCAGAAGAATATATTGGAAAGTGTGTGTTGCCACTACGTTCTTCACCATGTAGATTCATCAGATTCCAGCAAGTGCCAAGTAATAAACAATCAATGAGAATCCACGGCTCCTTTCTGTCCCCATGCAGTGCCTGAACATCGGCCATGATGACGTTTGACGTATCTGAGCTGGAATACGACACGTACGTACAAGTTTCCTGCCAATGGCAATCTGACAATCTTTACACAGTGCTGCTTTTGCAATCATATTACTGTCACTGCTCTACTTGTAAAGAATCACCAGAATCAATTCAACACAACTCGGCCATCCAGGAAACTATTGCGAATAATTAAAGCCATTTAATTAAAAGGCTATTAATTAACTCATGGACTGCCGTCCTGTTTAATTCTCTTCCAAACAGCGAATCTGTAACATTTCCAACCGTTGCTGCAACGCTGCATGAAGCTCACCGAAAATGTTTCAACCAATTTAATGTACCACATCCATTCAGAGGCACGAGCAATGACCTCCTACTCGCCGAGGTATAATCATGGAAATTCTGTTGCAATTCTGTTAGCAGAACCCCGCATTTGATTTCCCTGATAAACATTTAAATTAAACTCTATTCACTAGACTGTGATTGTTGATAGATGCACTCGATCAGTCCCTCCAGGATTATGTGATGATGGAAATTAATGCAAAAATCAAGGAAACACTGCAATATCTGGATGAGCTTGCAATTTTTTTTTTTAAATTACCACAGATGTGGGCCAAGACATGTCATGTGACCAAATCCTCCTACAATTCACGTGCATCAAAAGTGGGTACAGCTAAAAGGTCTCATTTACCAACAAACATCACTGCCGTGCAATTGCAATTTCGCCAATTTAAGTACTTTTCCACAAAAAAAAGCATATAATCTATAATAAGTATAAATATGTACAATCAGGACAGTGAGTGATGTCAGTAAAGTTCAAAAAGGCTTTCGAACAGGTCTCCTAAATAGGTCTCTCACATGGCTCTAAATGTGAAAAGGCAGTTTAAGAGTCTTGCTGAATGTAGTGTACAGCAGCACAGTGAAGTCACCAGCTGGTCGTCATGTGGGTCTGACAGGAACTGCCAGCACCAGAGCTCTACCAACCTACAACACGCTCATTCGGAGTCTCCTCAGTTCTTCACCGAGTCACACTTATTTTCCTTTACATTGGTGATGTAACCTCTGTGCCACTCGCACATTAAATACGTCTCTTTTTGCAAAGCAGCTAAAGTCAAATAAATGTTCGTTCTGGGTATTTGGGGTCAGAGCGAATTTTGTCTGGGGAAAACCCTTCAGATTTCACGGTCACTGAATTTTATTTATTTATTTATTTATTTTTAAAGGAAGGGGGGGCGGGGGGAAAGGCTAAAAAAAATATTATGAAACATCAGGTTGTAGCCCAAATTGTCATTTTTGTAATCTGCCTACAACATACTTTAACACCTCAACTTTAAGAAAACTAATATTTCCCCAAAAGAACATTTATTAACTTTCTAAACTTTGTCCAAAAGATCACGTTAAATAAAAAGGTAAATAAGCTCATATGGTAGGTAAACAATTTTTATTATTTTATTTATTAAATGTTAATTTATAAACAAATTGCAATTGCGGCTCCCAAGGTGTGCAACAGAAAAGCCTTCAACCTATTGTTCAGAGATCCCGAATTCAAATTCCCACAGACATGATGCCACAGACATGTTCACACCTGTTGTTAACCTCCAACTCTGGTGATCCGATCATAAGTGGAAAGCAGACACGCATAGCCTTTCACACATGTTATGAATGTTATGAATGCATCTCCTGTGACCACTTGTGTTCGGATTTCATGCGTAGATGCAGTCGGTTAGTTGGTCCTTCACTGCTGTCCGCATCGAGATGCATTCATGTTTACACTACGAATGTGATGGGGCCATATGTGTCCCAGACCACCTCCATGCGGTTTCAGTAATCGGATCACAATGCGTCTGAGATACATTTGACCTTGTTCACACCTGACAAAATAGACCATGCTCTCTGGATGAGAGGGATGATAAACTCTTTCTCGAGTCCTTCACAGTGACACTAGCCAATCGTGGACAGCTGTGAGCTCCTACTTGAGGAGGGGGTGGGGGCGGGATGACGACTTGTTTAATATAAACACACAAACAAATAAATAAAAAGCAGTTGCTTTTAGACAAGTGTGTTGGTGTCTTTCAGACAGACATTTCAGTTCAGCTATACATCAATAATATATAGATCAGTTTCAGTTATTTCAGTTTTCATGTGCTTTATTGGCATGACAAACAATTGTACATTTGTATTGCCAAAGCAAGTACATGAAAGGGTAGTGTAAACACAAGAGAAATAAAATACTGATAGTAATACTGAATAAAATACTAATAGATTAAGTAAAATAATAAGAAAAATAAATGAATAATTAAAATTAAATATAGTGCAATGTACATAAATATACATATTAATAACAAAAATACATTTACTATATAGAGAACAATTGAAAAATGTGTCAAATTACAGGATAAAATTGAATTTCCCAATAAAGGTAAGAAAAGATATAGAACAACAATAAAGAAGAGCAATCACAACAATTATATGAAACACAAACATACTGTGCTGTTAGTATACAGCAGTCTTCATCTTCTAGTTAAAGGGGAGGGTTTTTTTTATTTATTTATTTTCTATTTGACAAATTGTCAAATGCTTGGTGTGTGTGCGCTTCACTTTGGGGAAGATGTTCTCTGGACGTGTTTATTTTGTGCAATCTGGTAGGAAGTGCAGCTATGGTTTGGCTGCACTGTAGACACAACCTTTCTTCCTGTGGGAGCCAGGTTTTCCTGTGTCTGTTGCTAGGGCGTGTTCACAGAGTCTGTACCTCGTCAAGGTGCTTCTCAGTTTTTTATCTGTCACTGTGTACAGAGAGTCTGCCATGGTGTCTTTTCAGGGCCAAATAGCATTGCATTTCACGCTGTTGTTGTGTTTGGATTTCCCAGTAAATTATGTTTTTGAAAATTTGTATTGTAATTTGGTCTAATCTGATGTGTTTGCTGGTGTGGAACATCAGTGTGGTGGAGGTTAGTAGGTATCAGTGATCCTTCAGAGCTGAAGCTTCGGGTCAGCTGAGAGAGGCAGCGGTTTGCTTTGATGAGCTCTTGGTATTGCAGGGCTGATATTTGCCTAATGCTGCCCTGCACGCGTTGTTTGTTGTGTGCCGATGTACTTCTAGGAATATTTTTACAGAAGTCTACATGCACAGAAGGTCTGCACTTTTCTTGGCAGGAAATTTTTAAAAAATAAAAATCGGTCTGATCTGGAACCAAGAAGCAGCAATTTTATTGTATTAGTCTCGCAAGCCAGAATTCTAGGATTTGCTAGAGTCTGATACTTTGCAAATTACATTACGTGGCCAAGATCCACCTTTAACAGAAAGAGGCAGTTTGACTGGCATGGCAGACGACCAATCATAGACCTTTTCCTGTAGCCTATTTGCAAACACAGTAAATGATCTTGTAAATGAAATGAGTAAATGATCTTTTAACTCTGAATAAGGTTTACCATTGAATTCTGCTCAGCTTTTTCCAATCCAGTGACTATATCTTGCCCCAAAAAGCTCAAACCACACAGTCCAAAACATCTTACATCTGAGAAGAATCTTGAACTATTCTATTATGAACACACATGAAGACATTTTGAAGTAGGTTTCTGAAAGAATTCAGAAACAACTGTTTCGGTGGTATAATGAATAGAAGATACAGGTTTAACGTTATGAAAATATGCCTTGAGTAGCTACACATTCAGAGGACATACGTAAAAGCAACAAAATGTGTCGTGCATGTCGTCGTCATCTCTGGCAATGTCTTTCTATTGTGTTCACATGCTGAATGATTGGGTTTTGGATGGTAAAAGGTTCTTCAGAGGTAAACATGTAAAAACTCAATCTAATTACGTAACGGTTTCGTCTTTTGGAATATCTTACAAGGTAACTGGGAGAATGTGTAATATCCATATACAGTCAGCTCCAGAATTATTGGCACCTTTGTTCAAGATAGATTAAAAATAAAACATGTGGTTCATTAGTTTGAGGTTAGAAAATATAAGAGAAATTTAACTGAAGTTGTTCAAAAAAGTAAAAATACTTCATCATAGGTATGTCACAATTTTTGGCACCCTTGCATTTAGTACTCTGTGCAACCTCTCTGCATGAACATAACAGCACTGAGTCTGTATTCCTGGAGAACACAGAGCAAGCAACCCGAGACCACTCCTCACAACAGAATCTCTCCAGATCCTCCAGGGTCCTAGGTCCTACCTTTTGCGATAAGTATTCAAATTATTGTTTTTTTTTTATTTTATAAATGCTTCGAAAAGGTTTTCATTTCTCTCATTTTCAGTGTGAGATTAAGCTTCTTTTTTACATTAACATGCTTTCATACTTTACCAAGCTTGACCATGGGTGCTAATAACTCCATAAATGACTGCATGGGAAATTGGGGTCTCTCAAAGCTAGTGAAATTTATCAATGAATCCAATTAATCCAATTTAAAGAGGTTCACCATTATGCATCACTATGACTAGAAAACACAAAAGAGTGTGCTATTTTTCAGTGTCCACAAGAACATGCTGCTTGCTGAATACCATGATTACACCATCAATGCACATGCGCAACTAGACACAGGTTACCTCTGCATGGTAGTATCGGTGAGCTGGGTGGAGTGAAGCTCTCTTTAGGAGACAAGTAAAGGTAGTTGGTGTTAAGCCCTTGCTCAAAACTGAAAGGAGACTTGTAGTCCACTGTAGGATCCATCCTGGAAATCTCAGACAGATGACAGCTCACTTTTTGATTGGATCATGTGCCCCTGGGGTGCTTCTACCTCATATGATGAACAGGCCAAGAAAGCAGCGATTAATTCACTTTCTGCTGCACATCGTTTGAGACAGCTAGCAAAACTGAACACCGAAGGTCTCGTAAACAGCTGAACAAGCATGGTTATCTTCTATCTGGACTCATGCCCTTCCCCCTCTGTTGCTTGGCTTCCAAGATAAATGGGGATCCACTTGTCTGTTGGTCATGTGACACTGTGGGGATGTAATCTGCAGTGGCCCAGATTACAGCTCTAATCCATCTCAAACTGCCTCTGCACAGCACAGACCTGTGTGCTGCCATCTGCACGCACCAATAAACACCAAAGATGGGGTCAGCTGAATTAAATTTCAAAATAAGTCCAACAATGTACACTTGGGTGAAAGGATAGTCCCATGTTTTGATTGTGCAGAAACAAATGATTAAGCTAAAAGTGGTAGTTTATATAATGTAATAATTGAGAAAAAATGCTGTGCAAGGGAGCTCACTGGTGATCCACCAGAAAAGCATTCATCCCATTATTGGGAGATAATGAGTTCAAATCCTGACAATGTCAAGGCCATCCGTAGCCAGGGGGTGTTAGAGAGCAATACTGGCCGTGTTCTCTGGGTGAGAAAGATGGTATACTCACTTTCCCCGGTCACAGTGACACTAGCCAGTTGCAAGCATCGGTGAGCTCATACGGAACCGGGCAGGTAGGAATGTGTTATGCTGCCCTGTGATGCAGCATGAGCAGCAGTTTGAAAAGATGTGGTAGCTAGCTTCACATATCCACCCTCATTTGTTTGCTGGTACCATTACAATTCTTGCTCCAGAACATTGGCACTGAACAAATTAGTAACTAATTAAGACCAAAGAATTTCTATTAGCTGTGTGAAAAAGTGACAACCAGAGAAACGTGGTGCGTCCCTGGTGAGTGCACTAGACTTTACTGAAGTACAACATGATGTGTAAGACTTCTAGAAATGGTTAGTAAAGCATATTTTAAAAAATCCGATTTTTGTTCTTACAGTGACATTTATTATCAGGCTATTATAGATATTAACCTGCACGTTTGAATTCAGTTTAATACAAGCCTTGTTACCTCAAAAACAAGATGAACAAACTTGGACCTAACGTGGTCCGTCAGTGGACAATTGAGCAATATTAGAGCTCTGTGGCTATAATATTAAAATATTATTGTACACATGAATTAATATTAATATTGGAACAGTTGGATTAAGTATGTAAAAATGTAAGTGAATGAAGGTCTGTGAGATAGATGGCCTGGGAAATGAAAAATAAGTGTCAAGCTAAACCATAGATATATATATAATAATAAAAAAAATATATATCATTTACGAAATTTAGCTTTGATGCAGACTTGCCTATAATACAGCAGTATATCTACATTAATACTGCAATTTTCTAAAACATTAACACATTTTAGCTCATCCCAAACACACCTACACACCCAGACTCTGATGGCAGTCGTTGCTGTGCGCGGGTTTTTATACACCCGGATATTTGCCTTTCAGGCAGGTCCTTGATGGCTCGCTGCCAGATCACGTCTCAGCCAGTTTTCAGATTGCATAACAAAATATATGTACACACACACACACACACACACACACACACACACACGTGGAAACAGACTGACACATCCAGAGTTTTATCCATCCCTGCAGAACCCTAATCAAATCTGACTGCAGAAATCCTTTCCCCAGGTATAAAACTGAACTGCAGGTCCACAGCTTTATAACAAGCCCAGACACATGGCTTATGGTTAAAGGAGAGGCGATGAGGAAAAGGGACAGGAGTATATTCGACTTCTTCATTCAGGCTCAGTTCTGCTTTAAAGAAGAAGTGAGCATCACATGAGGAAGTGAAGCACAATAACGTTATTGTTCCAGATTAGTCTGTACTCCAACAGCACAAGTAGCCAACATAATGTAATATACCATAATGTAATAATATATGCCTAGCGTGATATCTGTTCCCTTTCATGCCCACTTAACAGTTAACAGCATTTTTTAAAAACACTAGTATGTAGCGTCTAAATGTATACAGATAGTTTGTAAAAATGAAGTTCTTACCCCACACAAACGGTGTATTTGAAAAAACACGAGCATACCCGCCCAGTAATAGTAAGTCAAAAACCCATGTCAAATTCCTCAAGAATCACGCTGCACCCAGGTGTACAGAGCAGTAGACAAGGTGAAATGCAGAAAAACACCAACATGGCCAAGAACAGAAAATGATTCAATCATGTGTGGACTGACACTCAGTGCGTTTACATGGACAACAATAATCCAAATATTAACCCGATTAAGACAATACTCTGATTAAGAAACTGCCATGTAAACAGCAATTTTTTACCTTAATCCGACTAAAGTCATACTCGAAGTAAACACAAATCGAATTAAGACATATGGAGTATTCCTAGTTTAGTCGAGAACACGGCTGCGTCCGAAACCGCATACTTGCCTACCATATAGTAGGAGAAATACATGTTTCTCAGATACTATATAGCATGTAAGAACGCAGTTTCGGACACAGCCCACTGCTTCAAGAAGTCACCTACTTGCACGTACAAAAATTTTAAATAAAAACACCCAAAACTGTATACGGTACCATAACGAAGAAGAACTGTACATTGATGCGTGAAATTCTGGAGGGAACGTCGGACGGTGTTGCGCGGTGACGTAATGACGTGTGCCATTAATCGAACTATGTTTAGAACATGTAAAACGGGAACATGACAGGAGTATTCTAAAAGCGACTCATGTAAACACCTTAATCACAATATTGTCTTACTCAGAATAAGCTCAATAATTAGATTACTGCTGCCCATTTAAACGTAGTCATCATCATTCGCAAATAAACACTACGCCTACCCCAGATTCTGAACTAAATTGGTCGCCGACCAATCAGAGGTTACTACATTGAATCTTATCAGAGTGTACTATAGCAGATTCAGTGTTATTATATAATAAGAGGGTGTAATAAGGTTTCAAGTGTATTATTAAATATGAAATGACCAAAAACTCAAACTGGTCATCAGCCATGATAAAACATTCACAACACTTTCTCCACACAATACAACCATTTCTCCACAATCAAGGGCATTTTTGAAAAGCTTTATTTTCAGTGATCGCTGTTTTCATGTGGAATGGAGATTAAAACGCAGTGAAATAAATTTACCGTATGTGTGATCATTGGCAAAAAAAAAAAAAGACAGATGTCTGAGGATGACCCTCTCTCCTGAGATTCGTATGACTTCCATTTAGATCCACTCAGGAACAAAGATGACCCACAAAAGTCTTAACAAAGCACAGTATCTAATCAATTAGCACATTATTCCCAACACGCCTTATCACATGATTTCCCCAAAACGAGAAGCATGGGACGTGATGCTTTCCACGGGCCGAGGCCACTCGGGCTATCTGAGGTTCATAGCTGAAGGCTTGGAGGTCATCCTGCGATCAGCCTTCACAAGGTGGCTGAAAGGTCAGCAGAACAAACAGACGTCAAACAAGCAAACGCATTCATGCCTATTCCAGGCAAAACAACTGAAATGAGTGGCAGACAAAACAAAATAGCAAAATTCCACTTTGACCACACGTTCTTTCAGTCTGTGTGTAATAACTCAAATATTTTAGAAAGTCTCCAGTGTCCCAAAATGGCGTGTATGAATCCAGCTCAAATCTGAGAGGTCAAAACAATACATTAGAGACGGGTACAAGCAACGGAAACGCTAATACGGCACTTAGTGGTCTCTCACAGTTTATATACTGCAATTTTATACCATAACGAATTACTGTGAGTGGTGACCGGGAAAACCCTTAATATGGTCAGATTTGGACAGTGCTATTATATAGTTCTGAAAACTACACACTTTCTTAAACTGAAAAGTTTCTCTTTAGCTTGGATCTCAACCAGAATTTAAGTTCTAGCACAAATGTCATATTGGAGAAAACTGCAAAGGTTTCATTCCAGTTCCACTGAAAGCCGCAGAGCCCATCTCTAACATTTACAACCTAATTTAAAGAACTGCACATTTGCAATAGTGTGAATGGTAGAAGATCTTGCAGAAACGTCCACCACCTTATTTCACAACCATGTAATTAACTGGTAAATTTTATTTCAAAGAAATTCTGACTATGATACTGAAATTGCACACACACACAGCATGAAGGCTCAAAGAAGCAACTATGCAAGTAAGCAAATAAAAAAAATTCTCAGATGCATGTACTTAACTAATATTTCTTAGTAGATTATGAAACAAATGAGATTATTAAGTCTATTAAACCTAAATTAAAGGATATATATTAACTAATATAAACACACTCTACAACCGTGGTGCACAGAGAAGCATCTCAGCATGTACAGTGAACCTTGAGGTGGATGGGCTACAACAGCAAAAGACCACATTGGGTTCCACCCCCATCAGCCATCATGAGCACCGACTCATCGAAACTGGACAGCTCTAATCTTCAACGATGCAGTTTGGGTCACATCATCAAGGCGTTACCCTCCACAGAACTGTCACTCAATCGATGTTTTTTGTTTTTCGCACCGTTCTGTGTAAGAGAATGTTTCGTGTGAAAATCCCAGGAGATCAGCCATTTCCGAATTATTTAAACCAGCACATCTGGTACCAACAAGCATGCCACAATCAAAGTCATCGAGATCACACATTTTCATCATTCTGTTGTTGGAAGTGAACAATAACTGAAGCTCTTCACCTGTATCTGCATGATATTTTTTGCATTGCACTGCTGCAACATTATTGGCTGATTAGATAACTGCATGAATGTGTGGGTGTACAGGTGTACCTAATAAAGTGCATGGTGAGTGTATATAGGTATAATAACTGTTTAATTTAGAATTATACTTCATAATAAATATTTGATAGGTAGTGCTCATTTACTCATTTGACTGGACAAACAAAACAATGTAACTGCACTCAATCGAATGTTAGCAGCTCCAGCACAGAGCAGAAACCTGAGAGTGGAATTTTCCACTTGTAGGAGTTCAAATGGACTCGGTGGTAACTAAGGGCGACTACGATAAGAAGCTATGGGGTTGGTTCTCATCGCAGCAGCACAAGGTAACACACTGCTAAGCAGCGCTGATAAAACACAATGGCTGTATTTACATTTCTGCTCATGTTACTGTGAGGCGTTGAGGCACAGTTCCTTCCAGAACAGAGTACTGACTCGAGTGTGATCGCTTTAAGGTGTAGGGATTACTCGGATAGCCACGATTGCTACAACCTTAGAAATAGTGGATTATGTAAATACCTAAAGCACACAGCTGTTTGCATCAAGCTGAAACATGTAGATGCATACCAGGTTCATACAAAGCAAAAGAGTGCACAGAGAGCTGGAGAGGAAGTCTGTGTGTAAAAGCCATACAAGTTGAAACAATCACGTTACTCGGTATGCGACGCAGAGCATGGACAGCTTCCACATCTGATGCGGATCATGCCACGGTTCAGTTGAAGCAAACCTCAGACCACAGTGTTCGAGGGGACCAAAATTGGCTCTCTGGACTGCTTCCTGGTGTGAAAACGGCTTTCACACTTCATCAATCATAATGAACTCGGGGCTCAAATGGCCCAAAGTACAAGAAAAAAAATGCGAGTGTGCAAACAACCTTAGGGTGCTTTCGCATATACATCCCTTAGTGTGTTTGAATCGAACACCCTGGTGCGCTTTCCTTGTTTGGTGAGAACACCGCAATCACACTCGGGTGCAATCCAAAGCTACCAGGAAGTGAACTCAACATGCCGTGTATATTGGATTGCAGGTGGAAAAAAAATTGTAGATGTGAGCTGCTAAACTGACCCGTGAGGTGCAACCTGAACCAAGGACAGAGCCGTGACTGTGGATATTTGGACCATCGAACAAAAAGAAAAACAAACACTAGATGTGATACACTTGGTAAAGATTTGTTCCCCCTTTTCCATCTTCATATTTCTGACCAATGAAAGAAAGAGAGGCTGGTGAGGAAACGACTGCTTACATCTTATTCCTTAGATATAAGACATAAGAAGAGACAGTGAGGATTATGAAAATAATAATCATGTAAATGGTCTGCACTTACATATTATATCCAAAGCGCTTTACACTGTGTCTCATTCACACACACACAACAATGGTGTACATTTGGCATTATTAATTCAAAGCACCTAATTTAGACCTAAATGACCTAAATGAAAAAGACCTAAATGACTGAATGTAGTGTTAGAAAGGAGAAATATGAACTACGGAAAGGTCCACGGTATCAGTCCTATAAGGCAGCGTATGGCATTTCTGGCACATGGCTTATGCCTTTAAACACACAGCAGCTCTTCAGAGCAGACGCCTTGATAATGGAGGTGTGAATGCTGCTGATAGAAAGCACACATTCTGAACAGTATACAAATAAAAGGTCTCCACCCTGATCCTTCAACCTGCTGTTTAAATAAGACGAGGCTCCCTGTGCAGTGGCTGTGGTGACACGGCTCATGAGTATGCAAACATGAGGAATGGGCAGATGGCTTCACTGCACGACAGATGAGGGCAGGAGGGAGAGAATCTAACTAGGACCACTCATCAAACCTCCATCACTGGCAAGAAAGAAATAGTTGATTAATTTAATTTACTGTTGTGGTCCTGAATGCTATTGCAGGGCAAAAAGGAAATCTTAAAGAAATGTATAAGTTGGCTGTTTGAATAAATAAACAAGCGGTAGTTCTCCATCAAAAAATGTTCAACTAACAAGAACAGAATTATGAGGATCTCCCTTAAAAGTCCAATAGTTTAGGTGAAGCACTGTAAGATCTGGGGGAGATGCTTTGTTTTCATGGGCAGTTATGGGGCGGGAACAGGGAGTCAAAAAAACATCATTCTAATTTTAACTCCACCTACTTAAACAGACTTAAATCGTTTGACAACGCATCTTATCTAACACACCTTTCAAATCAAACAAGCTACTGCTAGACTGCATACAAATCTACTTAGTGAAGTAAACTGGTAGTGAAATGGTTAAATTAACACTGGATTTGGGACTGACAAGGAATCACATTATACCTCTAAAACAAAACAAACGCATCGTTGGGGTCATAAAAATCTCCTTACAGAACGCTGCACAATATCAATGATTACAAGTTTTTCTTTGTTAAATTTAAACAATTTAAACCCATTTAACATTAATCTTAGATAGCGTGGAGTACCTGCTATACACGTCCCTGTAAATGAGTGGTTACTGCAAACACAAGAACGCATTAGAACGACTGGCTGCTTTTCTACATAATTTATTATTATTAATTTATTATTATTAACACCTTCTGACCAATCAGAATTGAGAATTCAGCAGCTTAGAAATTCGTTTTTTTTAGAATTCAGTTTGTTTCCTTAGTTTGCACTGGAACTACAAATTAATAGAACCAACACATCACCAACTGAGGTTCTTTTTCTGCTATATTTGTGGTATTCTGCTAGACCCTCCGTACAGAATAGCCATGTTTTCTCCTTTAAACCGTCAGTTGTTATATATTTTCTCCAGTACACTATTGTATTTTATGCTTTTCACATTATTATTATTATTATTATTATTGCTACTACACCTCAGTAAATGGTTTGTGAAAGCCATACGTTTGGCTAAAATATTACTCTGCTCTTGAGTGATTCAGCTCCAGTCATCCATACAGTGTTGAACAGATTCACTGCAACCAATTTAACATGGAAAGTGGTATTCAAAATCACCATGCGTAAAAACAAAATGCCAAAGTAAGCAGGATCTAATCTGATCTAATCACACAATACATGAATCTGATGACTTATATATATATATATATATATATATATATATATATATATATATATATAAATAAATAAGGTATGGATGGGCACAAACTTGTAGTCTCACCACTCGGCAGCCATCTTGGTTACTACCACTCATACAAGACCAGACTTCTATCTACTCGATTTGGAGAAACTTGTATTCCAGATACGCATTAACAAACAATGATTTAAAATCTGATAACAGCGTAAATAATGTTTCGTTTTTGCCTTAAACCAAAAGTTGTGGTTGCTACTGCATATGCAAATTTCTCAGTAACCAACAGTGCTGTACGTCAGTACGTGCAGGATTAACTGAATGTACCAAGGAAGGAAGTTTCTAAACTTTCACCAAGAAGATTAAGTCTGACAACTTGACATGCCAGTGTCAATCTCATTAGACCAGTGCTTTCTGGTAACATCCTACCAACAAGATGACTGGCTAATTTTACAGTCAACTTGTTCAGCATTACATGCAGTCCTAATTCATATTATAACCGTCTCTACGGTCTTTGACACAACAAAGTTTCCACAGTTATTTACAGCCTTGAGGTGTGATGAGCTTAACCTTAAGTCCAAGTCATGATTACCTTAATGCTGTTAATCATGCATACAATTTAACAATCTTACAATGTTTAATAATGCGATTTCAAAATGATTCAGAAATTGGCCTAAAGTACAGTTCTGTGAATGCAGAATCGCAAGGGGTCCAAGCATTACTGCAACTCCTCGTTCTAAAGAACAGCTGGTTCTAGCTGGACAGTCAGTAATGGTATATGGGATTGGATGGGATTGGGGGGGTTAGGGTGAGAGAACAAAAGGAAAACATTGGAATTTTCACATTTCGTTATGTTCTGCCAAAAATATTTATAATCCTGCAGTAAGCACAACACCAAACTTCTGCCTTTTAGTTACTGTATAAAAAAAAATAAAAAAAATGATACATGGTATTCATCATGATATTCCAATCAATTACTGCAGCTATGCTATGAAAAAACCACATTTCTGATGAGGAAAAGGAGGAAAAGTAAAATGATGTGTGCAACAACTGACATAAAATAAAAGCTTGACATCTGATTGTACCCACAATACACAGAAAAGGAGTATCATGTTATTGCTTTATGAATAACAATATTATATCATCATATTATATCATATCACTCCCAGATCCAACGTCACCAAACACTGAATGCTGATTACAATGCATTCACTTAGCTAAACGACAGACAGGGGCTGTTTCTCAAGTCAAAGAACAAACTGGCGCTCTCATGAAGACCGGTCTTACCAGGCTATCTTGAAAGAATGAAGTCGGAAGGACAAAAGGACACAGAACGCATCTTTGTGAGAATTGAGATTTGTTGTGAGCTTCCTGTTGCACAATGGATCATCCCAGCACATTTCTAGTAGAGGGACAGGGTCCTCATCTCTTCATTCGAAGAGTATCATCGAAGTAATACGTTTCCTCTGGTTAATAGATTTACTGTTAACTGTCTTAACCAAAAATTAATTAAGCAAGTTTAAATGTAGTAAGCTCTCTGTTTGCAACTGCACGGTCACGTTAACCATACACTAAGCTAACGAGTTTACCGTTACCTCAGGATGGAAGCTAGTATATCCATCTTCTACCGCTTACTCCTTCTTCAGGGTCGCGGGGGAACCTGGAGCCTATCCCAGGGAGCATCGGGCACAAGGCGGGGTACACTCTGGACAGGATGTCAGTCCATCACAAGGCACAATCACATACACACTCACACACCCATTCATACACTACGGACACTTTAGACACGCCAATCAGTCTACCATGCATGTCTTTGGACTGGGGGAGGAAACCGGAGTACCCGGAGGAAACCCAGTGTAGTGGTACAGTCAGGAAACCCCCGCAGCACGGGGAGAACATGCATGGCGGGACACGAACCCCGGAGGTGTGAGGCGAACGTGCTAACCACTAAGCCACCGTGCGTACCATACATCTCTATCTAAATCTCACTCTCTCTTATTTTTATTTTTTTATATATACATAAAGGACCTGGGTTACTGATCGGAAGGTCGGGGGTTCAAGTCGCAGTACTACTAAGCTGCCACTGTTGGGCCCTTGAGCAATGCCCTTAACACTCTCTGCTCCAGGGACGCCGTATCATGGCTGACCCTGCACTCTGACCCTTACTTCCTAACAGGCTGGGGTATGCGAAGAAAACAATTTCACTGTGCTCTACTGTATATGTGACCAATAAAGATTCATTTTTTTATATATATATATATATATATATATATATATATATATATATATACCATTAAAATTATGTTAAAACTACAGTTTTGGGTCAGGCTTCTGGGACATCAAGCAGGTTCAGTGCGCTCAGGTCTGCATCCGATCCATCCTCGAAATCAAGAACACATCTGGGTAATTTCATTTGTCCCTGGTACTTGCGTTCGTGAATAGTGGAATTGAACTTCAGAGGTGGAAGCTGACATAGGACGAGCTCACAAGGACCCATGATCGCATACGAATGCATACAGAGAACCGGCCAGAGTCACTGAACGTGCATTACATGTACAATGTTATCAGCTAGCTGAGTGCACTCTCAGAAAAACTCTCTCTTTAATGTATCTGTAGTGGTACAGTCAGTGTGCATCTTTTGTACCCAGAAAGAAGCATGTGGTTTTACACTTACCTGGAAATGTGGATTATTTAAAAAGCTACATGCTTGTACTAGGTTTAAGAGATACAGATTAAAAGGTACGCGAGACATACCCAGAAAGAAAAAGTGCAGTTTAGTACTGTTTAGTGATGTTTTTCGAGTGTGCTGTGTGCAGATCAGCGGTCACATTTATCATAAGTCGTAAACAACACTATTCAGATGACGATATAATATCGTTATCATGATTTTAAAAATACGTCACTATACACCTTTTCAACTATATCATGTTAACTTATTCCTTGTTTTTAATAACCAGAAATGGACTGGAAACATCAGATGTGGATAACATTTGACTGTTTTTGCTGAATCTTAAACTGCTTAAACTGTACAAAGTTTTTCTTCTCCTTTTCAAGGGTAGTCATTTTTCCTGTAAATTTATTTTATGTATTTATTTTTATTCATTTAAAGTATTTTTGAAGACCTTAAATAAAATATTATCCAAAAGGTTTTTTGGGGATTTTTTTTTAAACACAACACTACTGTACTGCTGGGAAATTGTTTGCAAACCTATATATATATATATATATATATATATATATGCACATGTTCTGTGACTGTCTGTAGTTTAGGCCTGGCCTAAATGACTACATGCTTGGAACAAATTGTACATTCATGTTCACAATCTAATAAAAACTGGGGGGGGAAGTGACTCCAAGATGCATCTGTTCATGAGAAGTCTTTTTCAGGATAAACCACTTCTGATACTGGAATCATTCCCAGATAAAGCAACTGAGGTGAAGTGAAAACACATGTTTTACCACATACACAAACAGTGTCGTTGCAAAAAGATCATCTTAATGCAGAGTGAACTTTAAACCATGACCTCTTACAGTGTGCTACAGTGAACTGTTTTCATGCAGAAGTTGGCAGACTTTAATCTTCCTGCTGAAAGAGTTTAGAAACTTCCTTCCTTGGTACATTCAGTTAATCCTGCAGTTCCTCCTGTTAACGAAAACACTGAATATGAAAACACTGAGAAGATGTATACCTTCATGCTGAGGTCTTCACCTGGAGAAATGGAGATGTTTGATTAAACTAGCTGTGTCCAGCACCATGCTAGCTGAACGCAGCGAACTTCTAGCAGAAACCAACAAGAAACACCAGCTTTCTTCCACTTCTCACGCAGGTTTGCACACGAATCGGTTCACAAATCGACTTTCAGTACTCACCGTGTTCGAAGCCCTCCATGCTTGTGTGAACTCCAGGTATAACTCTGATATTCTTCCCGGTCGGAGGGATTTTTACCCTCAGCAGCACTTTGGAGCAGTTTGGAGCTGTGACACGCTACAGCTGAGGCGCGCGCGAGAGAGGTGGCGTCGCGTCTGACGTCATGACGCATTGAACACGTGCATACAAAAATCATTATTATTGATAATAATAATAAGAGGAGGAAGAGGAAGAAGAAGAAGAATAGTTATGGTTATAGTTATTGTTGTTATATTATTATTAACTAATATTTTATTACAGTGACCTCTTACAAAAACACATATCACGCAAAATTTTTTTACATCTAAATAAATGTTATAAGATACTCAGAAGTTGTGTGTGTGTGAGTGTGTGTGCGTGTGTGTGTGTGTGTGTGTGTGTGTGTATACTAGCAGTCAAAAGTCTGGACACACTTGACTGAAATGTTTCTCATGATCTTAAAAAATCTTTTGATTTGAAGGTGTATGATTAAATGTTTTAAATCGGTGATGCAGACAAAAATAGAATTGTGGCAACATATTCATTCCTTTCATTAGAAAACTGACATTCTCTTTACAAAAAAAAAAATTTTGGATGACGATATATATATTTGAGAGAGAGAAGAGAGATACACACCAAACAGCCATTACATTAAAACCACCTGCCTAATATTGTGTAGGTCCCCTAAACAGCTCTGACCATCGAGGCATTGATTCCACAAGATCCTGTAAGTTGCGAGGTGGGGCCTCCACGGATCAGACTTGTTTGTCCAGCACATCCCACATATTTTGGGATGTGGAAATTCTGTGGAAATTTGGAGGCCAAGTCAACACCTTGAACTCTTTCTCATGTTCCTCGAACCATCCATGCCTGCACAATTTTTGCAGTATCGCAGGACACATTATCCTGCTGAAAGAGGACACTGCCATTAGGGAATACCGTCATGAAGGGGTGTACTTGGTCTGGAACAATGTTTAGGTAGGTTGTACGTGTAAAATTAACATCCACATGAACGCCAGGACCCAAGGTTTCTCAGCAGAACATTGCAAAGAGGATCACACTGCTTCTGCAGCTTTTTGCAGAAGGTAGCGGTTTTTGAAATGAGGAAACCAAATGACCACAGGTAAGATAGCGTCATCATCCAACTCTGAACTCACTTCAAAGTAAATGTTTGTTGCTTTGAGCTTTTAATTGTGACCGTGGAGTCGGAATCCTAAGATTGAAGAAACCTAATGACCACAGGTTAGTTAGTGTTCCTCAATATTTAGCGTTAACGCTGCTGAAAATGCCTGGCCGAGTTTGTGATACTTAGACAGGGAGCTCTCGAAAACGTATTCATTTGGAAATTGGAAAACAGTAACTCAGCAAGTGATAATTAACTTTACCTATCACAATGGCTTCAAAAGTGAATATCATGTACTGCTTCCTCAGGGTTGGCGTTACACTACTAGTGTCATGTGTTTATGTTGGCTGTGAAATATGGACTGAGTTTATTCTATAATTCTTTGGGTCTGTCTCTTATCTGAGGCTCTGAGTTAGGGTTAGCTAGCTGGATGCTGTCACCAATCACAATAAGGATGAGTGATGCTAACTTAGATGCTCAACTGAGTTGATGATTTCATTGTGTTTAAAATTTGGTTTTTTTTTGTTATTTTTTTTTTTTTTTTTAGTTTTAAAGATGTATGGTTTTTTTTTTTTTTATTTTTTTATAAAAAAGGAGTAGGGTTGGGGTTATTTTTATTTTTATTTTTTTTTTTTTTTTTGTGGTGTTTTTTTTTTTTTTTTTGGGGGGGTTGTTTTGTGTGGTGTTTTTTTTTGTTTTTGGTGAATGTTAATACTGGTTAACAGGTAAAAAAAAAAAAAAAAAAAAAAAAAAAAAAAAAAAAAAAAAAAAAAAAAAAATTAAAAAATAAAAAAAAAAAAAAAAAAAAAAAAAAAAAAAAAAAAAAAAAAAAAAAAAAAAAAAAAAAAAAAAAAAAAAAAAAAAATAAATGGTTTGGGAAGGATAAAGAAATAATAATAAGAAAAAGGAGAAAGAGGAGATTTTTTTATATAATAAAAGAAAATTAAAAAAAGTTAAAAAGCAGACAGTCAGTGGCTAATGGAACTTAGCTAGCTCAGTAATGTCGATGCCAAAAGTTTGTCACAAGGTTAACGTGACAAAAAGAGAGGGTGGGGTTTAGGTTGTAATTCTTTCCACTATCTCTGTAATTTTGATTGACTTAATTAGATTGTGCAAAAAAAATGGTGATGAGGTACAAAAGGCTGGGAAATAAATATTATCTAGTTAGACAGATTTTCCTTGTGAGTCTACAGCACCATTTTATTCATTAGGAGAGTGGAGGACATATTTCCAAAATTACACAATTCAGGATTCTCTAATGCAATTTCTCAGTTAATCTGTTGTCCATATTTTGTAGCTAACAACTCACCAACAATCTTTTTGCTCTTTTACAGCTTTTCAAATGGACGGGAGAGGGACTCGTCTTACCAGGTGGCAGGAAGATTTGTAAGAAGATTCATCAACTCCAATTCTTACATCTGTCAAATGTTTTAATGATTTTAATAAATGTCACCTGAATTTCATTTAGTTGTTCGTTTATTTTTGGGAGCATTTTTGTAGAATTTTAGCACACTAACAAATTGCATTTTAGGATAGTTGTAGTTGTAGTGTAGGGGAGTTTTCCCCTAGTTATAGGGGAAAAGTATGAACAACACATCTATTTTTGTGTTATTTTTTAATAAATAGTATGTGGTAAAGGTACTAGCACACTGATTGTGCTAAAAGCAGTACAAAATGTGTTGTCCTTAACTAGACATGCAGGTGTGTTAAATCTTAACACGATTGAGTGAAGGTTCATATCAATATATTTACCCATAAAGCCATTACTGTACACTAGAAAAAGCCTACATGTGTGATAAGAGTCCAGTTTACATGCCATTAAATACACCACTATTTTCATTAGCTTTGGTTTACTTGTTTGTAATGCCCACGGGATTGTAAATTGGTCACTCGGTTTTGTTTTGTTTTTTGTGGATGTTTTTAAACATCTCCTTCGATCCAAAAACCTAAATATATGGCTTATTTTAATCATTTACTTCAAGGTATACATATAAACACCACGTTCTGAACACCTTCTTGTGAATAAATAAAGGAGATACCATGTTGACATATTTGCTTATGATGTGGTGTATTTGACATTTTCAAATGGCAAAAATAACCTTGAAAATATTAACCTATTTCTGAAATAAAATTAACCCAACATTTCTGTAAAAAAAAATTAAATGGGGGTTCAAAAACACCCATTTGTTGGATTAAAATTAACAACCCAAGTTGATGGGTTAGTTTAACCCAAAATACGTTCTGTCCTATATCTACCCTGCCATTGGGTTTCCTGTCACCGATTCAGCGGTTATCCTTCCTTGGATGACTTTTGCTAGGTACTGACCACTGCATATCAGGAACACTTCAAGAGACCTGCTGTTTTGGAGATGCTCCAGTCATCTAACCATCACAGCTTGGCCTGTTATATATTCTTAGTAAACTTGAGTGGTGATAAATCTTGCTTTCCCATGCTATTCAAATGATTTGATTAGGGGAGAAATAGGTGAGTTGTCTATTTGAAGGGGGGGGCACATATGGATGTTCTTCAAAAATAAAGATTATTCTTAATTAATGATTTGAGGGATAAATGTAAACTTGACATCTCACTGACAGTTTCACTTTGTGTGAGTTGGAATGGTTTCTTTAGGGATATGTTGTTGTTTTTGTTGTTGTTTTCTTTTATTACTGATATAGTTATGATTCATGTTAGGAAGATGTTCAAAAATTGTATAATGTACATTGCAATGTATTGCATAATTAGTTAACTGTAGAAACATTTTAATGCACTTCACCTGATATTGTCTTAGGGAAAAAAATATGTATTAATCAAGTCTGATAAATCAATGGACATGTATTTATGAAAGAACAGTGTTTCATGTTTCTTAATTATTAAGATGAAAATGCCCCACAACATCTTCACCTTAATCTTCTTAAGTTAGCCCGTTAAGTAGTCCATCAGTTTAAAAACAAAAGAATTTATCACGTAGCTTTTGAGACATCCAGGGTTTTGGCCATAATCTCTTTAAATTTTAAAGTTAGCAAGAAAAAAAAACGCCTTTCAATTTCTCAAATATGAGAGTTTTGGGGTGCTGTGATTTAACCAGGCACCTCTTACGCTCTTTTGATAACTTCATCAACCATAATTAAAATATTATACCAGCTGTCACAGATAATTTACCCACGTATTAACAGAAAAAGGTTATATTATAAAGCAGCTAGATCATCTCACCTCACATATGACAGTAGCACACAGGAGTGAAGTCACATGTAAGATTAGATAATTCATAGCCTAGAGGGGTGCCTTACAGTCACAGCAGTTAATTAATAACAAAACCACCCATAAGAATCTGAACCTGACCTGAAAAATGTCAGATGAACCTAAGGTTTGAGTCTCCAAACCCAAATGCAAATGTTTTAACTGCTCTAAATCTTTAACCTTTTGACCGATCTGGAGTCTACCACAGGTGAGCTGCAGGGTGTGGCTCTGAAACGGAAAAAACACATTTTACAAACTCTAGCCAACAAGGGCAACAAGGGGTTTTCTAGAAAAATAACTATTTCTATATACTGTATCTATTTTACGAAAAATCTATTTAAAGAAAATTAAATAGACAGCACAGGCATATCCACCTTGCAGTCATGAATTCCAGCAGAATTTTATTACTAGAGGAAAAAATACATAGACTTTTTACATGGTACTTTTTCTTTTTACATGGTGATTCAAAAGAACATGATTCATTTGTTTTCACTTTTTCTATTCTGATACCAGCACAGATACTGAAACCTTCCAGTGGGGGGTCAGGGTTCTTTAAAAGCTGCTAAGCTTTCTGTTTTGTTTAAAAAGAATAAAAAATAAAAACTAAAGCACTTCACTTATCAAAACACGGGGGGGATGGGATGGGGGTACACAGCTCAGTACACAAGATCTCAGTTTTGTTTATTCGCTTAAGTAAAAAAACTAATCACACACAAATCAAATCAAATATAATACAATGAAAGAATTAATATAACAAAATCAATTTAAAAAAAAATACTATGTCTCTTTATATGTACGGCAAACATTTCCAGTAAAAAGGCTGTATATCAGCTTAATCGGATCCAATGTGAATTTTTCACGATTTTTTTTAATATTATTCATTTATATTCACATGAATATTACTCACACACATATACATACATATACTACGCTGGGTGGAATCCTATCTCTCAGACAGATCCTTCAAAGTATCAAGGAGGGGAGGTATTTCTGAAACTCAGCAACTCACAACTGGCGTTCCACAGGGGTCAGTTCTGGGTCCACTGCACTTTTCTATCTATACTACATCTCTAGGGCAGGTGATTGAGTCTCATGGCTTCTCAGATCATTGCTATGCTGATGACACCCAGCTCTATTTGTCCTTCCAGCCTGACGATCCATCTGCACGTATCTCTGCTTGCCAGTCTGACATCTTGGTCTGGATGAGGGAACACCACCTTAAGCTCAACCTTGCCAAATCCGAGCTTCTCGTCATCCCAGCCTGTCCCTCAATCAACTACAACCTCACTGAACAGCTCAGCTCAACCACACTCAAGCCAACCAGGACGGCCAGGAACCTTGGGGTGTTGTCTGGAACAGCACCCTCCTACCTCAGCTCTCTCTTGAAGGCTTACGTTCCCTCACGCAATCTGCGATCAATCAACGGCCGACGCTTAGGAATAACTACTCAGCATGGCTCAAGATCCCTTTCAAGAACATTCAAACTAACTGTTCCTCGGTGGTGGAACGAACTTCCAACACCATCTCTCACCATCTTCAAAAAACAGCTAAAGACCCACCTCTTCCGTGAACCCCTAACCAACTCATCATAATAATAAACAATTACTCTGGCACTTACACCTCTACTCTGTGCACTTTGCTTCTTCTAGAACTCAATTAATGGATCTTGTATAGTATCACTACTTTTATTGTTCTCTGCTTGATATATAGCTTGGCTTGCATTAGCTCATTTGTAAGTCGCTTTGGATAAAATTATCTGCTAAAGGAATAAATGTAAGTATAATGTTCCTGTAAAAGAAGTAGCAGTAGCAGTAGTAACATTGTAATGACATTATATTGTTTCGCCTGCATGCAGAGAGTAGTGCGGATATTAGACAAGTCTCCCGAAAGGAGCACAGCTGGGTAATTTCTCTTCTTCACACAGTCTCAAATTCCCCGATTAGGCGACAGAGAAGCGGAAAATCCTCAAGAGACCATGGCCCTCATTAGTAACGTGACAGCGGGCGGCACCGAGCCGATGGTGTAGAGAAAAGCGAAAGAAAGAAAGCACGCCACCCACTGGGCCACCAGATCCTCCAGCTACACACGCCCAATAAATTACACACCTGACACATGACGAAAAAAAAACAACGTAATAAATAAAAACAAAACAAATTAATACATACATTTAATGTAAAGTGATATGTAAATTATACTTAATGAAATGAATTCTAATTTGAATTAGACACCTGTTACATTTATTTAAGAATTTTATAATGTATATTACACTAATCTTAACTTTAAATTTTGTTTGATATTAAATTATTTTGATATAGGCCATTTACAAACACTTTCTTACGAGAACTGTTGTCATCCAGAAACATTTTCATTTGAACCCGAGATCATTTAATTTTTAAAACTCGAGATCTAGAAATCACCCCCCCCCCCTTTTTTTTTATTTATTTATTTATTTATTTATTTATTTATTTATTATTAATGACTTCTAACCCTTTGGGCTACATGTGTTAAATATTCACTCATTATAAAACTGTAAAAAGGCACCTGGTCCCTGTCGCACCTGTAAATATGCACCTATGTAAACAGGCCAGTGTCTCCTTCTCTGTACCTGCGCTTTGTAGTTCTCCTTTAAAGCAAACACAGTGCGCCTGTTTTTAATGCCAGTCCCTCAAAAACTCCGCTTAGCAGGAGGCATGAAAGGCAGACAAGGACTCACAGGTTCAACACAAGCAAATCCTGAGATGAAAAGCATGCGGAAAATGGGTGCAGTCACCAACACAAAAGATCCCTTGCTGCTAGTTAGTCACCCCCCATCTTCCTTTAAAGCGAGCCCCCCCTGACCCCCCTCACTCCAGCCGAGATGCATTGTGGGGGAAGTCGTTGCCATTCGACCTCTGCAGGGCCTGCGCGGACGCAGCCAGAACCCTGAAATTCATTATGCCTTTAAAACCCCTATTTATTTCCGCATAACCTACATACTCTCGCCAGGAGGCCAAAGCGGAAAAAAAAACCCCGATCATTTCGATGCGGGGTATTTATTTCTAAACAGCAACACAATTACTCGGGAGCGGTTAGTAAAGATAATTCGTTAAGGAAAAGAAGTAGATAGTAATTTATTAAGAAAAACATGTCTGGAGAGCGAAACCGCAGGTCGCTGGCGTTCCGAGGAGGTGGATTAGCCGCGACCGGCTCCAGTGGCGTCCGAGGCAGTAACGGCGACAGCTTCGAGGCCCAGGCCTGGACCGAGCGACACTTAAACGGCAACAGGCCGGATCAAGACGACGACGGGGATCTGGGGGCAAAAAAAGGACCGTCGCCCGGGCAAGTGGAGGGCGGGGGTTCGGTCAGCGACAGCACAGAGCCGGAGGCTGAGGAGGAGGAAGACCCGGAAGGAAGCAAGCGGACGGCCGAGAGAGACGCTGTCAACAACCGCGGCTGGACCGCCGTGACGCCCGGAGAAAGGGCCGAGACCAGCTGGACCACCGGGAACGGAATGAACGGGGACGACGGAGCCGCGGGATCAGAGGACGAGCGAGGCGCGGCGCCGCGCGCCGGAGACGCCAGGAAGCCCTGGGTCGAGATGAGACCGCAGACGCTGCTTCAGAAACACTCGCTTTTCCAAGCCTCCTGGCTACAGGAGTTTCCGTGGCTAAAATTTTGTCAAGAAACGGGACTCATGTCTTGTTCGTGGTGTCACAACATCGCCACCAACAACAGCGACGAGCTGGTGAAAGGCAGCCGGAATTACAAGCGCGCGCTGCTGCTGAGACATCACCTGTCCTCCGAGCACGGCCGGAACGACCCGACTAGACAGGTAAGGGAGAGGTGTCAGACTCTGGCTCGGAGATTGCCTGACCGGCACGAAACACGGTGCAACACTCCGTTCTCACCGAGCAGCCTTAAACGAAGGCTTTAACATCATTCTGTTTAGAAGTTCGAATGTTTACACTGACTTCTTTTTTTTTCCCTCGACAAATTATTGCGCTAGCAGGCTAGCTAGTTAGCTAGCGTTGGTTAGCCGAGCAGTTGCTAGCTACGTTGCTGAGGGAGAAACTGGCTAATATGCCAATTAGCATTTAGGCTAACGACGGTCCTCGGTGGTATTCACCAGACTATTTATTTTATTTGATTTTATTTTTGTTATCGGCGTTAAACAGCCACGGTCATCTTTGCGTCTTTCAGCACTTTCTTTTTGTTTAGCACCTAAAATGTTTACGTTTAATTTGTGTTCCTGTATCTGCAGAATTTGAGAGAAGTACTAACTGGTCATTTAGGATGAACTCTCCGGCTGTGTGATTTGTCTCGTGATGTTTTGTCTAGAAGACGTTAGATAGTGCATATCCAAGGGGGGAAAAGATTAACTCTAAGGTCTCCTTCACAAATGTACCTTCCCAAGTGTACATGAGTAAAACCTGCCTTGGTTGAAATCATTTGAGTGCAGACCATCAGTGTTTCCCGTCTTTCCATCTGACCAGTTTTCCCCCCA
Organism: Ameiurus melas; assembly: GCA_012411365.1. Classification (NCBI taxonomy): domain Eukaryota; kingdom Metazoa; phylum Chordata; class Actinopteri; order Siluriformes; family Ictaluridae; genus Ameiurus; species Ameiurus melas. The sequence continues at coordinate 12,245,289 of CM022774.1, forward strand.
CACTGCACGTACTGCACTGTAATTATCAGCCCTAGTTGCCTTGGTACTTCAGTTGATTTCTACAGAGGTCATAATGCTAAAAGCTTAACCCAGCAGGCTTTGGGGAGCCATAGCCCAACCCATTCCCTCCCAACCCCCTCCTCTGCTGGGAAAAATGACCTCTGGCACATCTCCTTCTTCCCCTTTAGGGCTACTAAATCAGCCTTTGTACCAGACGAGTGTTCCAGATATCTATATTGCTTATATCCTGGATCGGATGTGACCCCCCTCCCTAAATCAAGATCCCTGTGACAAGCTGCGCTCAATTCACAGAATCCAACAATCGGAGAAACGACGAGATTGCGTTTAAATAAATTTATCTCGTGACCTTGTGACCTGGTGCCCCCCAGGGACTGGAGATCAATACGCACGCCTGTGATCATCTTCAGAGCTCACGTGTGGACATGCCATGAGCGTTAATGCTTTGTAATGAATCTTTTGAAGCCTTCTCTCAATTAGGGCAGTGTTCAGAAGAACCAACTGTAAGTGCGTATCTCACACAAGCTTATGACTGAGGTGACCACTCTTTAAATTTTCCATTTATTTGTTAATATAATCCCTAATTGTGTTGTTGATGGTATACATGATGTGGCAAGTTGATCATTTATGCATTTCACGTATTATGGAATAATTGGCAGAAGAAGGGATTGCTGGTTCTTTCACTAGCAACTCTGGCTTTAAGATACTTTTTAGATTTGTATCCGATGTGTGCATCAGAAATAAAATACAACATTTTTAAAATGATTTTTATTAAATTACATTTCAGATTAACAATTGCATTTGAAATTTTTACCTCTTTATCGGTCATTTAAAAGGGATTTTGTCAATTCAGCACCGTCCAAGAAAGGTATGTTAATACCAAAGCATAAATACAGGATAAATTAGCATGGACAGTTGTTTTTCTGATAAAATAATCTGTAAGACACTGTTCGACAGGGATATCAGCGTAAATGAGTTGCCCGAGACAATAGACTACATTTCTTTGCATGTGCAGATGTGGCTCTGTGAAGCAGGGGCCGTAACTCAGTTAACCAAATAGGGGGTATCTGGGTTGCTTCACTCTTGTGTCTGGACATTGTCCTCAAAGTTACCATCCCTGGTTAGAGTGTCTACAGAGAAGACAGTGGCTCCACCCTTCCCCTGTCTGCCCCATGTGAAATGTAGGCTTGTGTGTACTGGGGGGGAGAGAGAGGACTCTGTGGAATTCTCTATCGATGAGCTCTCCACATTGTTGGGAGGCCCAGAGCCTGGTGTTCTCCACCCACACCTTGGGTCAAGCACACTGCTACATTGTTCATGCATCTGCGAGATGGGCTGGGTGAGGGGACCAAGCGCTGGCCTCAGGGCTAGGCTGGCCTAGGGTGGGGTTTACACAAGAAAAACAAAACTGCTGTCTCTGCAATCTGGGGGACAGTGTTATTCCCCTGAGTCACCCCGTGTCTAGTATGCGATTGCATTGCATGGCTAGTGGTGAAGGATTTAAGCTAAGGCTTTACAGTTTGGCTTGAGCATGCTTGTTTACAGTCAGAGTTGAATGAGCTGTTGGATAACCTTGTGAAAAATTTGTAGTGTCATTGAGCATCATGTCAGCAAAGGTGATATCAGGGTTGGTGGTTGTGATCTGTTCCGGTTCCACATCAAAACGAAAGTCTGAGGTGTGAAACCCGAAAGTGAAAAACCACAGTGGGTTTCACGTCACTCTGAGTGTATTTACCATTCTAGTTCTAGTTTACGTTAATGCAATAGTTTCAGTATTACTACTCCTGACCGGTCTGTTAAGGCTGATTTGGGGTTTTTCCAGCCTTTCCCCTCTGTGGTCAGTGTTTGTAGGATTAGTGTCATGGGCTGGGGGAAAGGCACTGTGTCAGAACCTGACTGAAACCACAGACTCATCTGAAAAAATGAGTCTTGGGGCTCCTGTGAAAGCATCTGTTCCCCAGTTCTGTGTTAACACGTGGCACATCTGGAGAAAGGATGAGTAGAGCTGGAGACTATGAGAGAGAAATGCAGAGAAGTGCGTTTTCTGACAGTGTTTCTTTTCCTCTCAACGATGACAGACATTGTTTCACGGAGTATCGGAGCTTCTCCCTGAAACAAACGCATGCTTCAGAGAAAGGAGGAAATAATAGAGAACAATAAGACACCACAAGCTGACAGTCATTCCCATACATCTCCCTTTGTCTTTCACATCCCCTCTTTCACTCAAACCCGTGCCCATCTGGCTCCTTTGGGTTTTCCATTCTGATCTCATGTAAATGCACTGGCTAGGTTGGTCACCTCATCATCAAGTAGTTCTGCACATAAAGTGTTCACTCTTTTAGAGTCCTTGTGGATGTAGGGAGCACAAAGCCTCAGTGTACCACACAACATCACTGAACAATGAAGGCCCCCCCCCCCTTTTTCTCCTTTTTCCTCCTCCCCTCCCCCCCCCCCCCCCCCCCCCCCCCCCCCCCCCCCCCCCCCCCCCCCTTTTTTTTTTTCTCTTTTCCCCCCCTCCCCCCCAAATTATCTAAATTACTTGAGCAGAAAACACATCTGTGTGGTAGGAGGGGGGGAAATTCTGGGCCTAAGTGGTTTAAATGACTCTTTGGATTAGGACATCTGCTTTGCAATCCAGAAATGTAGCACACAATTACTCCCTCTAATAGGTACCAGTCTGTTCTACCTCTATTTTATTTATTTATTTTTTTACCCAAGAGGCAGAATAGTTCTAAACCAGTACTGAGTGCAGGTGTAGGGAAAGGGTGGAGGCCCACAATGAATCTCTTGGCTTAAAGAGGTTTTGCCCAGCGAGTGAAATGGTTTGCTTAGGGTGTGTCTTGTGATACAGTTTCTGTTTGAGTGGGGGGTTTTGGGAGAGATATACAGTTCCCACAGAGCTGCTGTTTGAGAGCTGGTTGAACCAGTTCTATCATTGTGGTAGTGTCACCATATCCCCACCACGTTAAGTTTACACTGTGCATTAACCCTGTTTGCCTTTTTTTGTTTTTGTTGTGCCTTCACTAGGAACCCGAGAGGCTAGAAGACACAGAGGGCACCGAGGTGGAGGACTACAGAAACAAGCCAAATGAAAACTCCTACTGCTACCAGCTGCTCCAAGAACTGGACAAGCAGCGCAAGAGTGGCATCCTGTGTGACGTGAGCATTGTGGTGTGTGGTCAGGTTTTCCGCGCGCACAAGAACATCTTGGTGGCAGGAAGCCGCTATTTCAAGACCCTCTACTGCTTGACCAAGAGTGAGAATCTTGACCAGACTACAGTCACGCACCTAGATGTTGCTGCCATACAGGGCTTCTCAGTCATCCTGGATTTCCTGTACTCTGGCAACTTGCTGCTCACAAGCCAGAACGCCATCGAGGTGATGTCAGTGGCCAGCTACTTGCAGATGAGCGAGGTTGTGCAGTCATGCCGTGCTTTTATCAAAGATGCTCTGAACATCAGCATCAAGCAAGAAGCACCTGACTCTGTGCTAGTGGACTACAACAAGCGGCGTGCTGTGCCTAAAGATGACAAAAAGCCTGGCAATTTCTGGGCCACCAGCATCCTGTCCAAGCTGTCGATTAAGGCCAGTGGGCAGGTGAAGGAGGAGCCGAGTGACGTGGCTGTGCCGATGCTGGGTACCTCAGCCTGGGGCGGAGAAAACTCTGTGGAATCCGGGGAGACGCAGACACAGGGATCAGCGCCTGTGTTCGTCTGGAACGAGGTGCCTCCGGGTGCTGGGGCTGCCATGAAAAGTGAGGAACGTCACGAGCCAGGCAGTGGCAGGCGGAAAAAACAGATTGCCAGACGCTTTGTCTACAATATCCCACCTGAGCCAGAGGAGGGCTTTGATGAGGGCATGTTCATTCAGCCGTCAGCATCCTACACCAGAGATGACTACTCTTATCTCTCGGAGAAAACAGGTAAAGCCACTTTAACTTTCAGCCTTGGATGTTTACTGAAAACTGCGTTCATTTATTCCCCCTTCATCCATAAATTTGGTGTGAGTAAATGAAGCCCCTGGCTTTATTCGTTTCCTATTGGCTGCTGCAGGAACACATCAGAGTACGTCCCGATAAAAGACTGAACTCTTTTTATGGACGTAATTGTTAGGCATCGGCATACGTTGGCGCATGTTGTCCATCAATGTGGCGTTCTCATTTAAATGAATGGCAACAGGTGTGTTTTTATCAGGTATCAAAAAGTCCATGTGAGCACAGCCTGAGGCTCCGGGGTTTATTTGAATAAGGTGGTAGCTTTTGTTCTGAGTTGTGACTATGCTAAATAGTTGTTACTATTCAGAGAGACCAGACGAAGTGAAGGGTGTGAAGCTTTCTGTCGTCCTTGACTCTTCTCACACACTAGCAGCCCACTATGCCTTTTCAGGATGTTTTGCTATTACTAATGACAGCAGCCAGGAAAAGCGATGTGTGTGACCTTTAGATAAGAGGTCAGAGTGTATGTGGAAGCTATACTGGTTCCAGGTCAGGAATAGCTTATTCAGTTAGATATTATTTTTTTATATTATCACTCATTAACCAGGCCTTTTTTATTGCTAAAGTTGCACTTACTTTTGAATGGCTGCTGATCAATGTGAGCGAGAAAGAGAGGATATTACTGTATCTCGCTCTGACATTGAAACTGTATGAAAGCCATGATTCGAGTTCATATGATTTGACCTAATTTCTTTTGAAACAGGAAGTCAGGGAGGGAGTGTGTTGAAGGGCTTGAGTTCTACAACAGCCAATAGTTTTCAGGATGAGCCGTATCTCCTGCCGATTATAAGCTTAGCAAAGCGGCTAAATAAAAGGCCATATCTTTAAATGGAGTGTGTTTTCTTTGTGAACTTTGTCACTTTCGCTTTTCTAGAGCATAGACTTCCAGTCACCACACACTAAATATTTTTATATACATAAATTTTTTGTGCATGTATGTATGTGTATATAAAAAATATTTGTCATGTGAAAAAATAAGTACACCTTTTTATTTATTTGTACATACTTGGACAAGCAAACATTTGATCCTCTTTGAAACAGTGCCTTTTAATAAAGTTGATACACTATCAAATGACACATTCAATTGACATTTTGCAGTAATTTTCACAATATAAATTTACAAAAAACAGATCAGTCACATGGAAAAAATAAGTACACCCTTACACTTATCACACCTTTAAATCCATAAAATTAGAATCAGGTGTTCAAGAGTGTATGCCAGTGAATAGAACCTGCTTAGGGAGTGCAGGTGGAACCTGTCTTATTTATACCCCTCTCATATCTAGTCTGGTGTTCCCTTTGTTATTGAGGTGTGTAGTGTCATCATGCCAAGATCTAAAGAGTTCTATAAGGCCTTCAGGTAAAAAAGGTTGTGGATGCCTATGTGTCTGGCAAGGGATTTTAAAAGACCTCCAAATGATTTGAAATGCATTCCACTGTAAGTTATTTACTAATGTCACAGATTTCAAACGACTGCCACTTTGTCCAGGACTGGCCTTCCCAGCAAATTTGGCCCAAGAACAGACTGTCTGATGCAAAGAACCCCAAAATTTCATCACATGATCTGCTAGTAAGTCTTGCAGCTGTTGGTGTCAAAGTGCATGCTTCTACATTTCAGTAAGAGATTGCACAGATTTGACCTGCATGGGAGGCGTGCCATGAAAAAGTATTTGCTGTCTAAAAAGAACATTAGAGCAAAACTACAGTTTGCCTATGAGCATATAGGCAAAGACCAGGCCTTTGGGAATAATGTGCTCTGGACAGACGACTCAAAGATAAGAGTTGCTTGGCTACATTAACAGCAGACATGTTTGCCGCAGACCAAAGACAACTTTTCAGGAGAAGCACCCCATACCAACTGTGAATAAATTAGTGCTTGAAGATAATGAGTACATCTGTCAAAAGTTGAAGTTAAACCGAAAGTGGATCTTTCAACAGGATAATGATCCTAGTCACACTAGCAAATCCAACAAGGAATGGCTCAAAAAGAAGAAATTGAGGGTTATGGAGTGGCCTAGTCAAAGCCTGGATTTGAATCCCATTGAAATTTTGTGGGAGGATTTGAAAAAAAAAAAAAAAAAAAAAAAGCACTGAAATGCAGTACAAAAAAATTTTATGCTGAAAAATATGGCTTATACTCAGCATGACTGTTGTGTGTGTGTGTGGGTGTGTACACTGCTACCAAAGGTGTGACTGACGGTTGTTAAAAACCACCTGGATATGCTGTCGTCCTATCAGTCATCACAGATGTTCATTCTCATTTAAAACACACCGATATGAAGACTGATGTATGTAGGAGGTTCAGTTACAAATGTTGTGTCTGGTATTAACCTAAACAGTAGGATAACTTATCATAGTAAAGTCAGTGCCACTGTTTATTGCCTAAAATGGTCGCATGAGTTGCATGATCTGCCCTAAAAGTGAATTATGTCTTGAGTTTTAAATGGTGTCTACACACGTCACATATTAACAACATAAACTATTGCTGACTAATCTAACAAAGTTAACTATATGCATTTTTAAAATATTTTAGGATTCATTGTTTTTTTGTTTATTTATTTTGGGCTGTTCTCTTTACCTGCTGTATGAAGTATAACACAACTATTATCTACTATTTTTATTTTATTACTATTATTGGCTTATGCAAGAACATTAAGGCATGTCGGTATCATTAACTAGATCAAATAAAGGCATCTCTTTCTCAGTGACTAACAACAGTAACACAGGCAGGATTAAAGAGTTTGACCAAGTTATCTCGTTTTATTCACGAATGCTAGCTGGCTAAATCTACCTCAAATAGGCCATGTTGTTACCATAAACAGGAGTTCATTACCTGGAAGTGGACAGTCTGCTTGAGTTCGACTTGACTTACTGTATTTTCTAAAAGGTTTTGAAAAGGCGGGACTGTTTTCTCCCGTGACTGATTAACCTGCTTGAGGTTGACCATGGAAAGAGCATTTTGGTCCTACTCTTCAGTGATAAAAGCTGATACCACCTGCAGAGTTTGACTGTCAGATGACCTTGATATGAAATAAATCTGGCAAGGAACAACCACAATAAATAAAACCATGAAATCTTAATATTCTCTATCAACTTAATTTGATTTCCATGATTGTTAGGTTTTTATTTCACCCTAGAGTTTTGTATATAGTATTGAATAAAATGTCCAATTAAATGAGACACATTAATTTAAGGATGCTTTTAGTTAACTGAATACATCAATCTGTTGGTATGCATCAGTTAGTAGCTAAATCAAATGCTTGAGCACCTATGATCCCAAGAAATTCTATTTTAATCTTCCAATTTTTGGTTAAAAAAAGATTACATCATAAATTAATTATTGGATGTAGTACTGTTCCAAGAAAAATCGACACCTTATTAACTGTGACTGTGTTTCGCCTCATATCTGGCTGATTAAAGAGTCTGAAAACCCATTTCAATGTCAATGTCATGGGCTTCCTCACATACTGAAACACAAAACCTGTACGTGTGTGTCAGTGTGGACATACAGGTTGGATGCTATAAGATAATACTGGTAACCATGCAGTATAGTTAAAATATAAACAAAATATTTAAGAAAGCACTTAAATATGATGGCATAGAGTAGAGATCTTCAATCATGGATAGGTAGGTAGGTAGAGAGAGATATAGAGAGGGTGATTGATTGGTTTGTTTGTTTGTTTGTCTTCAAAGAGGAAATTTGTTAACACCGTGGATGCATAGAAAAAAATAAACACAACACCACCATACATATAAACCATCATAAACAATCACAGACATATGGGCACAAAAAAAAACCCATCAGTCTCATACAACAAATGCCAGCACATAAGATGGCATCACAATAATCTTATCCAGATGCTTCAAAGGCAGTGGGCAGACCATCTGAGTTTCACACTAATCTTAATGTCACTTCCATTTCCATTTTTTGAGTTCTGCAAAACCTTCCACATTTCAGTGAAATGGCTGTTTTGACATTGTTCACTGTTACTCTCTCTATGGATTTGTAATATATGTCATGGTTACAGGCGTTTTCCTGTTAATGGCGGCATCTCCAATATTGCCCAAGCACATTCTTGGACACGCCCTGATGGTTATGCCCTGACCTTTGACTATGGCATCATGCCAGTCATGATCTTACATGAAGATTGCTTTTCTACTTATCGGTGTAGCTGGGTGTGTAGTATGCACGGGCATGAGCCATCTCTCGTTTTAATTAGAGGTCGAGCCGGTGAGTCTGTGTCCTTATTAAGCTAGCTGCCTCTGCCTTCCTGATATCACACAAACCTGTGTAATCTTCAGCCAGAGGAGCTGTCAAGCCTTCGACTCTATTCAGCTCACTGAAGTGTGAAATGATATTACGTGTTGGTAGTATGGTATGAAAGTAAAGCTGGTATAAAGTCTGTTTAAAAAAAAATAAAATAAATATATATATATATATATATATATATATCACACACTGCTATTCGTCATAGCTCTGTAAAGGCAGTCTGGCATCCATGGCCTGAACTCTTGAGTCTACAAAGTGTCAACACATGCACAAAGATTTTTCCTTTATGTGGTCACTTACTTAAAGGAGTTCTCCAGTGTTTTTCAACCTTCTCTCTACCCACCACATCTGTAGCTTATAAGCGATTACCACAGTCAATAATGTGGACACTTTTTTTTTCTTCCTTCGAGAAGAATGGGAAAGTGGTTTTCTCAAAGCTCCTTTATACTGCTATAAGGGCAGTCAGTGAAAACCTTTTAAAATGCATGATCATATAATAAAGGTCTTTGAATGGGGCAGAACTGAAAAGAAGACCTACAAACGCTGTTGGTGGTGTTTTTATTATGTGTTTATTACCACCGTAGCAGCCACGGTGGTAAGTTTATGCAAAATCACAAATGATTCCTTGTGTAAAAGTAATCCACTTTTAGAAAGCATGAATTATATAGGTTTATATTACTACGCTCTGGAATCCTCAGTTCTGATTGGATAGAAGGTTTTTCATTTCCAGCCATCATATCACAAGTTTATATTAATCTACTCCTTCTCATACGTTAATCATTTCTATAGTAACAACTCATTCATAGGAACTTTGTCATGCCAGAATAACAATAAGCAGATTTTTAATTTTATTGTTATTTAACAAGGTTTTCTAACAATTTCTGGATGATGTTTAACAATGGGGTGGCTGTGGCTCAGGGGGTAGAGCGGGTTGTCCATTAATCGCAGGGTTGCTGGTTCGATCCCCAGCCCACATGCCTCCGCATGTCGAAGTGTCCTTGGGTAAGAACCCCAAGTTGCTCCTGATGTCTATGTGTGTCTGAAAGAGAATGGGGGAATGAGAAAAGCATTTTGTAGAACCGCTAAATTTAAAAGCCGCTATATAGTCTAAGTGCAGACCATTTAACAATTATGGAAGGAGTTTCAGGTGTCAGTGCTTTGTAACAACCGGTTTTCCTGCGTAGGAGAATCTTCAGGGCCGAGGAGGTTGCACTTTGTGGTTTCTCTTTAAGACGAAAACATGATGTGATTTTTTTTTCTGTCTTATTAACATCGAGAGAGATCAAAATAAAGTCGCAAGCAATTACTTGAACTGACTTGTCTCACAGACAATTCACAACATTAAATGTAACTATAAATGGTTAAAAGTATGATGAGCCATTATTTAATTAATAAGAAAATGTAATCACTGGCAAAGAGCTGGGGTGTAAGGGGAATAAAAACACTTGTGCTATTGTGTGGTCATTGGAAAATTTGGGGTAGTAACTGTAAGTCTGCTTTGCATCAGGCCACATCACACCACCCAGTTATTGATGGTTTTTCCTATAACATCATGCCCCTTTCTGTTTTTTCCTTCCTTAATTAAGGTCTATTTACAAATTCCTTTGACTGTAGACTTCATATGTTGTAGACAAATGCAATTGCCTCAGACGTGTGTTTTGAGTAAACATGTTTTCCTTCATTTTCTTAGTACAGAGAAACACAATTGTTGTCCATGGTAATTGACCATGAATTGCAGATGTGGTAGGGATAGGGTTGAAAAACTGAGGTATTTCATTAATGTTTTTTTTTTTTATGGCCATGAGCTTGCTGTTCTCTTTTAGAAACTGGGAGGAGAAATGGTAGTACTGCTTTAAAGTTCTGGCTCCACTGAACAGGGCAGGATTCATTGTCGTAAATACTTGAATTCCGTTCAAAAAGGGCTTCAGTTGAGTTGTTTGCAGCTGCTGGCTGGCTCCACACATACACACATGCACGTTCACTCCCTCCTCAGTCCTCTGAGGTGCAAAGCTGCCAGGGGTCATCCCGCCCTAATCCTCCCTAATGCTGAGCACCCGTTGCTGCCTTTACAAATATTGACCCAGGCAGCACAGGCCCTTACAGTGGGATCTAATGGCTTACCTACCAGCCCCCTAAATGCACCCTGAGAAAACTGATCCACTGGCTGTGCTTCTGGCAATCATTTACACATTATATCTATACACCCACATGCCAAAGACATGGAGTCTGTAACTCATGCATGTTCTTCAAGAGTTAGTCAAGTATATATGACCCACAAGATGCATTTAATAATGAGTGCAGGCAGAAGCAATACCGGTAAGTGCATTTGTCCTCGAGGGCTTTGGGGTAGTGTACAGATGGAGCAATTACTGGGTGGAGACCACTCAATTCCTCAGTCTGTTCTACCCCTCTCCCACCACAGAGCTGGTTCTCCAACATGACCAGCAAAGAGAGTTGGGGAGAAGCATAAGAGTTTATAATGCTATTTGAGTTATTTCCTTTCTCATACTATTGCAGTGTTGTATAATTTCAGAATCTAGTTTGATGATTAACCGTGTCAAGTCATGCTTTAATGGCAAAGTCTGATCTTGGGTGTGTACCTGAGTGTTATAGTGGCGGGTTGAACTTTAATTTTAATACTGGACAAGAGCAAGGGAAGAGGGAGCCGTGTAGTCACCTTCAGCTCTGCTTCAGTCCCTCCACACGGTGGTGCATGGGGTCCATTTAAAATTCCCAGGTGATCTGGCTCTCGTCAGCCCCTTGGCAACCTGCGTAACAATGCTTTTGTTTCGGCCATTTTGGGTCAAACAAAGCTGGACTTCCTCATTTCCCACGTCGCATTAAAGAGACTTGTGCTCTGCTTAAGTATCATTTAAGACTAGCGCCCCAATCCCAGCGGGGCTTCGATGTATGCTACATGTTCTGGAAAGGATCTCCTATTTTGTGGTGATCTCGTAGTAAATGTCTTAAGGTCTGTTTAAAAGCCAATGGAAATAAGTAGAGCTTGTTCTTTATTCATTTCTTCTTCCTTAATTATGAAAAACTACATTATAGTAATGCAGTTATAGCTTTTGATATGAAATTACCATAGCAACTGACATTACTTCACCAGGTTGTCTAGCACACTCTGTAAGTAGTACAGAAGGAGTTCATCTCTTCTCATCACCCATAAATATGATATATATAGACACAATAAAATGACTCCGCCCCTCCCCTGCCATCTCTTCATACAACATTATAAAGAAAACTGAGCAAATACAGATGTGGAGGGGGAAAAACCTCTGCTAGATACAGCCACTCCTTTAACTGATCAGATGTTTTTGTGTATCCTGGAGGAACTGTTGCAAAAAAAGCAGCTTGCTGATTTTGTGTGTGTGTGTGTGTGTGTGTTTCTGTTCTAGGTGAAACGTCCGACACCGCTCTGAATAAGCTCAAGTGTCCTCACTGTAACTACATAGCCAAGCACCGACGAACACTAAAGCGACATCTGATCATCCACTCAGGCGTGCGCTCCTTCAGCTGCGACATCTGCGGCAAGCTCTTCACCCGCAGAGAGCACGTCAAGAGACATTCCCTGGTGAGACAAAGACTCGTTTTCACTTATGCAACGTGTCTGTCTGATCTTCTTCCCTCTCTGACCCACCCTCACGCTCATATCCTCCTCCACCAGTGTGCTCTTTTGCGTATCACTCTATCCAAACTTCTTTATTGACTCCTCATTCATGTTTTAAATGTTTATATACTTTAGTTCCGTGGTCATTTGCTTGTGAATTTAGTAGAGCAGCAACAACTAATCAATAATAATCGATTATGAAAATCGTTGTCAACAAATCTCATTGTCTGTCTGCACGGGGAACGTTTACTCATTACGTTACTTGTGTTCAGAAAACACGCTTTGGAGAGTAAATACTAAAGTTGTGTCCCAAATGTCATACTATACACTACACACTCTGTACTCTACCGTCTAGTGTGTGAATTTTAGAAAGGTAATATCTCACTTTTTTTTTTTCTTTTTACTAACCGGAAGTATAAGCTGCTTCCTAGTCGATGGCGTATGACGTTAAATGAACGTAATGCGACACCGCTAGCTTTAGCAGATACCCAGAGTCAATGACTTTCTTCCTTTTATTGTTTGTGAATTTTACCTCATGATCTACATGACCTCAGCCACCATCAGACGGAGACATAAGGCAGGAGGTCATTTTGTATTAAACACCGCGGAGAAGACTGTAACATGTAAACTGTACAAAGTGGAGCTCGTGTAGCACAGAAGAATGACAGTGATGCATGAGCACAAATATGTTTATATACAAAATGCTCCACAGTGTACAAGGGCTTGAGGAAACTGGTTGCTTTAGAGGTGCAGTTTGTCATATGCTGTATTTAGAGGCTTGCAGTGTCAATTCTGTCATTTACTATAGCGAAAGTGATGTTTGTAACGAGGCCACATTGCTCCACACCCACGATGTCGACCCGGTGATAAACAGTGAAGCGCTAGTAAGATCTGTAATGTCCAATTAAAACACTATGATCAAAATAAACACAAGTAAAATAATATGTCTAAAGGCAGTGAGTAACACAAACCACAAGGTGCAGTGAAAGTCAGACTTTATTATTTATTTAAGACTGTATTTGTTTAATTAATTAATTAGATTATCGGTTCTTTTTTGTGAATCCATTAAAATGCATAAATACTTACTTATATAAACTTATATATAGACCAATTTTAAATCATCATAAATACTTATATATAATTAGACAAACAGTTAATGTTAAGGCTTAATTTTTTTATGTAAGCGTTTTATATTTGTAACAGAAAAATGATACTGTAAGCTTGGGATTTAATCAGAAAAATAATCGGCCGATTAAATAAGTTGGTTGCAGCTCTGGAGTTTAGTGTAATTTCCTTTCGAATTAGTGTTTAAAAGAAGTCTAAAAATGTGATGAAGAAGAAGCAGGCTTATTCATGTTAATAGATCTCATTAAACACATAACATGTAGCAGTTTATTTCAAATAATAAAATGCAATAAAGTGGTTTTAGCTCTAAAATGTCTGAAAAATTGTGATTTCAGTTTAAGATAATTTAAGTAAGGACTAAAACACAACAGGGGGTCCTGTTCTAGGAACTACCCCTACATTGCCTTTATTTTTTTCTCATTAACAGCATGTCCTGAAATTTTTTAATCCTCTTGTTGCACAGCAATTTGGCAACAATTGTTTAACACGTTGAATGTCACCTTGTACATTTGATCAGTTTATAGTCCGGGTGCGTGATGTGGTAAAAATATCATATGATTATTTCAGGCTGGATCATGATCAGTGATATGGTTACGGTTATTTTTCATGTGTTTTTTGTAAGTTACTGAACCGAGTAACCAGACTAATTTCCCTATTGATGAAACTGTAGCTCTACAGGGAAAAATACCCGCACTGAAAAGAAAAACCATTTTGAGATCATTTTAGACCAGAATATCTTTTGCAGCAAATTTCTTTATTTAAATACTTATTTATTTAAATATGTTTTGAGTACATTAGAAGAATTGGTTTCCGTTTTTATTTAACCTTTTTAAACTAAGCGATTCATTACTCATTGTGTTGTGGGATTTCATCGCACTCGTCTCAGTATTCTGTGTACATCTGACGAACAATGGTGTAAAACATTTTTGTGACTCAGCAAGTCATAACAAGTATCCGGTATTTTTAGAAGTCGCTTTTTTGACTGTTTGATGGGTGTTATATCCTTGTACAGGTAAAATGTCACAGCATCAGTGATGTCTGTCCAACGTTTACTTGTTTTCTCATTAGTAGTGCCTTTTTCAGCCCCGTTGCTTCAGTGCCGTTTCTGGCTGCGGTGCTGTTGCACTCGCCTTCTCTCCCCGTGTTATTTGACTTTCGCCACACGTTTTGGGGTGCTTTTGTTTGAGGTGGTTAAACAGGTTTCTCTTGTTTCCTCCAAACACGTTGGTCTTATCTTGCCTTCACATATTTTGCAAACAGCTGTTGTTTGTTCCATGTCCACTGTGTAAAACCCAAACCAGTTCTGTATAACTGATGTTACATTTTTAGGCACCAGCTCCTCTGTGTTGCCAAAGGAACTGCTTACTATTGGTTTGTTTGTGTCTGAATGGGAGCTGAACTATTGAATAGATTCCATGTCTAAGATGATTCCAGTTTCTGCAATGGATCTACACTTGTCACAAACAGTTTAACAGTTGATAACAACAAAAAAGACTTAAAGGAGACCCATTATGCCCCTTTTTACGAGTTGGAATACAAGTCTCGGGTGTCACAGAATGTATCTGTGAGGTTTCATTTAAAAATACCCCATAGATCATTTATTGTACCATGCTGTAAATGCCCCTTTTTTGGGTGGAAGCAAGAACATGCTGTTTTTGTGTGTGTCTCTTTTTAAATGCAAATGAGCTGCTTCTCCCCGCCCCCTTTCCAGAAGAAGGCTGTGCCTTTATGGCTCGCACTTCGCATATTACGAACAACAAATCAGGAGAACCAGTATGACTGACACCGTAAACACCAGTGTTCAGGGAGTACATGAAGACTTTTCTGTTAATTCTTATGGTCAACAACTGAACACTTATGGAGTCATTCTTCTTATCACTATAGCTGCTCCAGCACGGAGAACATTGCGGACTGTGTACAGCTCACTCAGCGGACTAGCTATGCTAATAGGGCAGTGTCTATCATCGGACGTGGGCGGGGCCTGTTCCAACGTGATGTCATGTTCCGGTGTCACCCAGATGAGGACAGGTTCCCTTTTGAGTCTGGTTCCTCTCAAGGTTTCTTCCTCATATCGTCTCAGGGAGTGTTTCCTCGCCACGTCCCCTCTGACTTGCTCATTAGGGATACATTTATAATCTATATCCTGAAGTTATACATTTCTGTGAAGCTGCTTTGTAACGATGTGCATTGTTAAAAGCGATATACAAATAAAACTGAATTGACTTGAACGTCTGAGCATTTTCAGTGCAACCGACAAAATGTGTTTTAGTATCACGAACTCATGTTACTCGCCATCTCTTTGTTTACTACATTAGTATAAAGTTGTAAAATTTAACTAAAGCAACGTTAAAATTGCCTTGTGAGTCTAAAGATATACTGATCTCCGGCGAGGAGTTTACACTGTTAACGTTTAGATGAAATAAAATTTATTAAATTGTTCATTGTGTTTGAAAATATGCTTTTATTCTGTGTGTCATTATATCATTTAGGGCTGCAACTAACGATTATTTTTGCTAATAGGTTAATCTGTCGATTATCTCTTTGATTAATTCATTAGTTATATTGAAATATTATAATATTAGATTTTGAAAGCAAAAAAAACCCTGATTGACCCCAAGCTTTAAAGCAGAAGTCAAATCACTATATTAAAAACGCTTAAAACAAAAAAAGAAAAACGAAAGCACAAACTAAGTGTTAACTGGTAAGAGGTTGAATGTTCTGCAGTAACACACATTCACTCATCTGAACACAGTAACGTTAATTTATTCTGTAAATGTATGACACTTCTTACATTTATATACAATGACATGTTCTAACCCCATTACAGTTACTGATCTCATAAAAATGACTTTTGTTTCTAAATATAGCTCAATACAACGCATACGCTGTTTGACGCACATATGTAGACTCTCGCTCATGCAGTGAAGTTTAATGGAGACTCGCTCACTGTCAGGACGAGTCTTTATGTAAAGGAAATACTGGCGTGATTTTTGAACATTTACAGATAAGGATATAAAGGTTAAAATGTAAATTTCCATGCTGAAGAAAACATGTCTGGAACACATTAAACAGCACATGCATCTGTCGCAGCATCCGACGAGCCACATTAATACACTTACGCTTAATATAAAACATTCTCATGTTTTGGACGACCTGGATCGTTTACTTTTCTTCAGCAGCTTACTCTGTGACCTCTGCTGTTTCTCAGATGTGTTTTATTCATAGAAATATGTTTTTCACCGTTGTGAAGTGACATCAGTGATGGGGTTATCCACGGTGACGTCACAGACCCAACCAATCCATAATGAAATTCATTGTCGATTATTTTCATTATCAATTTTATCGATTCGTTGTTGCCGCCTTTTATATAATGTAAACAAAATTTTAATGAAAAACAGGGAAAATGTCACGTATCAACCGGCAAACTGGATTTTTTTGCCAGCGTAGAGTAACGCGCAGCAGGAAGCAGCCGGTCAAATTCATGCAGTTTATTTCTGGTCACTGTGGCTGCAGCTGTCGATGCTTAAGGTCCCTATTATTGAAGCTGTAATGTGTGTCTCTCTGTCCTCTCACAGGTGCACAAGAAAGATAAGAAGTACAAGTGCATGGTGTGTAAGAAGATCTTCATGCTGGCGGCGAGTGTGGGGATCCGTCATGGCTCTCGTCGCTACGGTGTGTGTGTGGACTGTGCTGACTCACACCAGGCCACACAGGAAGGGCTGGAGGCCATGCAGGATCTGGAGTTCAGCCGCGATGAAGACTTCGAGGAGAATGCCGAGGGGGACGACGACATGGGGGAGGAGGCCGATGCCGAGGAGCCCAACGCCGAGGAGCCCAACGAAAACGACCAATCCAACTATGAGGGCGACACAGGTGCCACCCCCGAGGAGGACTAACGTTAATGCAACTTCAAAAAAAAAAAAAAAAGCTGGGAAACAATCAACAACTCCAAAGTGCTATCAAACCTCACGGTTGCACAGTAGTGTGTATGTCTAAATGAAAAACAAAAGCGTTTGGTAGATAGGGACTTGAAGATGTAAAGATTGTGTGTGACAGAGTCTAGGCCTGCTGCCTGTTAGAGAAAGAGATAAAATGATGATATAAAAAATCAGGTTTTTCAGTGATGTATTTGTTTTTTCCTTCTTCTTTACTAGGGTCTGATGGTGTACAGTGTTTTAAGTTACGATAGGCCAATCATCTTAAAGATATTATTTAATTTATGAAGAAAGTTAATATGGTCTTATTAAAATGCTATAATTTGTTGTTTTTTTTTTCCATGTCTGATGAGAGAGGTTCCGTTTAGGCTGCGATTCCTGGCAAGTCTGAACTTCCACGAGTTATGACTGTCCTGACTTTAACGACAGCATTTGGAGATGTTGCCTACAGGAAGATTTTCTTTCCTTTCGAGTTGTGTAGATATGTTTAGTTATCATAAAAGATATCCGAGCTATATTTCCTTTCCTTTTTTTCCCTGCACAAATCTTGGAACCAAAAAAATCTGTTTTGTGACTCTAATAGACCACAGCCATATTTATGATTAAGTTATATTGGGGCTGTGCCATTGTGCCAAGCAGAACGCACACCGAGATTTGGCAGGAGGCGAACTACTGAAAATGCTGAGAGTAAACATAAAGCAGAGAAAAAGTAAAAAAAAAATATATATGTATAATGGGAATATATTATTGCTAGCTTTATATGAATCACAGCATCACCGTAACACTTTATAGAGCATTTTGACATTCACTTAAAGCTTGAATTTTGCCAAATGACGGAAACGTTTGGTGCTGTAATGCTTGTTTTTGAAATACTGGACCTAAAAGCTGTATATGATATTAATAATCGTAAAGCCTACTCAACTCAGATATTTTAATCCGCTCTATATGTAACACTGTTGTGCTAAAGAGCCGATCAGGTATGCTTTGCCATTGTGTTTTTATTTTTTATTTTATTTTTTTTAGTTTTTATTTAATGCACATGCACACACACATTTATACAATTAAAAAAAAAATTATAAATAAAAAAAAATTTATCTAATCTACCGGCAGTACAGTAAACAACAACCCAAAGTTTTTGGACCTTCCTGATTTGGTGTGATGAGGTACTGATAATCACTTGAATGGTGTGTGTGTGTGTGTGCGCGTATGTGTGTGAGGTAATTGTGAAGAATGCTGATTGGTTGGGATGTATGAAGTTTGTTTTGTAGAAGACTTCATTTTCATGCAAAAAAAAAACCCCACAAAAAAAAAACACGTACTATATACAATTATTTTATTTGACGCTATGTTGTATTTGTCTGCCGCGAAAGAAACACTTCGGTCATGCTAATGTAAAGTGGAGCTCTATGGAGAGTCATAGTCACGCACTTACTACTTTACATTCATTATTTTTTCTTTTTCTTATTTCCCCAAAGCCGGTCTGGATGGAAATAAAAGAAAACTGTTTTGTCCATGTGCAAATCCTTTTTTTTTCCCTTTCTTTTTTTTTGGACATTTCATTATTTAATATTATATATATCTATATATATTGATTCCAAAATGCAATCAAGACTGTTAATTTCTATTTGTCCTACCAAAATTGTTGTTTAATTAATGTTGAATTAATGTATGAGAAAGCCAGGTAACCTGTTTAGTGTAAATCCTTGCTTGTGTGTATGTACGTGTCAGATTTAAATGTTTTTTATTCTAAAAATCATTCACTTTACCCTAGATGCATATATTGTTTTTGGTTTTTATTCCTTTCTATAATGTTTTCTTTTTCCATTTCATCGAGCAGATTTTATAAGAAATGTTTGTGGTTTGAAACCTAGGAACAGCAGTTTCTGGTCATATGCAGTGGATATATTGAAGTGCTCTAATGATACAAAGTATGTCTATCTTACCCTTTACTTCAGATGAACATGTATTTTGAAAGCTCTATAGAAGATATTCATCCTGTTTGTATTATTACCTTCAATCACTGTGGGGAGGGATATATGATATGATATAGATATATTATATGGATATATAGATGAAGTATATGAAATATCTATATATACACACATATATCAAAATAGATATTTAATTTGATTTGAATTATTGGAAGTTGGGTTTAGCTTTTGATGTCCTCTTCTCCATCCTCTCTTCCTGTTCATCTGTGTGCTCGTTCACCCACACACACACACACACTGTTGCTTCTTTCACATTATGTCTGTGTTTCTGATGAACTTAAGATGACTTCCTCCTTACATTTTATGCTATATGTGGGTATAATCAACAAAAAAAGCAGAACACTACAGATGAAGGGTTTTTCCAGCTGTATTTTTTTAAAGCCGTTTCAAAGATGTATTTTTCAACGCTCTTACAGTGGATGCAAACCGAGCTTTTGGCTCACCTCATACACAAAGCAAATCAGGTTACTCTTTTTATGTTTTTTTTTTTTCCTTCAAGGTTTTAAGATGAATACATTCTCCTTTCTGTTTCAATTGTACTACTGTTCCTCTATAATAAATTTTAAAATAAAACTTTGATATTGCTCTAGTCTACGGCTCCTTGTCAGAGTGAGTTGAATGAATGATTTTTAGCGTATTTATTCATTTTTCCACATCCAATTGTTTTTGGTGTAATCTAGCCACATATTTATATATAAATAAATTATTATTATTTAAAATTCAAAGTATTTAGGGAAGATCAACTGAAGTGAACATTACCCTAACATCTCACGGTTAAAATGAGCTTTTTTTTGTTCCTGAACCTTTACTGTGCCCCATCCTATCAGAGTTCAGAGGTCAATTTCTCATTTTGTCGGTTTCTGATGAACTCAAGATGACGTCCTTATTACGTTGTATGCTGACTACAAGCCACAAAATAAGCAGAACACTACAGATATAGGGGTTTTCCAGCTGTAGTTTTTAAAGCCAATTCAACATTTGTCTTGTTCTTAGCTGATGCTGTCATATACTCTATATTTCAGTTCAAATAATAGCCAAATGCACATCGATAGCAAGTTAAAGACATAAATAAGCTGGAAATGGTGTAACCAATTTTGTACAAGGCTGAAAGTCCAGTCATATGTGTCATGGGTTCAAATAACAAAATGTATGAATCCTACTATAGTAAAGGTTGGCTCATGAATATTCATCGGATATTTAGCTGACATCACTGTAGATGAATGAATCCTGGTGACAACTTTTGCCATACAAGTAAAACACATTTTATTTAAACAAATCTGCCATAACATTAAAACCACGGACAGGTGACGTGAATAACTGATAATCTTGTTATAGTGGCACCTGAAAAGGGGTGGGAAATATTAGACTGTAAGTGAACAGTCTGATGTGTTGGAAGCAAGAAAAATGGGCAAGTATAAGGATCTGAGCAACTTTGACAAGGGCCAGATTGTAGAGATGATCCATCCATGTGGGACCATAGAGATAGAGATGATCCATCCATGTGAGAACATAGAGGTAGAGATGATCCATCCATGTGGGACCATAGAGATAGAGATGATCCATCCATGTGAGAACATAGAGGTAGAGATGATCCATCCATGTGGGACCATAGAGATAGAGATGATCCATCCATGTGAGAACATAGAGGTAGAGATGATCCATCCATGTGAGAATATAGAGATAGAGATTTTCCTTGCCACCGTCGCCACTCAGTGGCTTGCTCAGTTGGGATAAATTCAATTTGTTTTATACCTGTTTGTCTCTGTTTATCTGTTCCTGTTTGTTTCTCTTTATCTGTTTCTTATTGTTTATACCTGTTTTTTTTATTTCTGTAAAGCTGCTTTGAGACTATGACTATTGTAAAAAGCGCTATACAAATAAAATTGAATTGAATTGAATTGAATAGATGATCCATCCATGTGGGAATATAGAGATAGAGATGATCCATCCATGTGGGAATATAGAGATAGCCAGATGGCAAAAAATTCATGGAAAGGTTTTAAAAATAGTGATTCTGATTTGCTTTGTACATACTGATGAAAGAATGAAGCCAAAGGTGAAAGTTTTTGCATCATGTTTTCATTCATCAGTATCTTCACAAGTAAATACAGTCCCTACACTACACCTTCATACGGTGATTAAACCTCATTATTTTGTCTTTATACATAGAGACGTTTACACTGATGGCCATACAGAGTGATCATTCTGTAATAACTTTCTTTTGTCTGTATAAATAGAGACATTTGCACTGATGGGAGAACATAATGATCACCTGATTTTGTAAATATGAGAAATGACATTTGCAGGAAGCTCCCACTTTTTATGTCTACAGTAACTGCTAACATTTACAAAATGAGCCTACAATACATAAGTCGATTCAATTCAAATACTTCGATTCAAAGTAAATGTTTATGTTTAATGAAATAAAATAAAACGTGAGGTTGTTTAATTTGTTCTCATACTTATAGCTAGCCTATATTTTTGTTGTAATGTAACAAGTGATAATCTCAAGGTTTACTGGGTTTTATATGATTCATTGCTCTTTTATTTCCGCACACTGTGGGTTTTAGTGAAATGAACTGAAAACAAACATCGTGAACAACAACACACAATTCCTCCTCAGCTTTCAGAGACTCCACGCAAGACGCCATGTTTGTAAGCGTTGCTATGGTTGTTCCTCCGAGAAACTACTTCTTCTCTCAGCTACTTCCTGTTGGTTTATAGGATGATTGCTTAGAGTCTCCCCCTATCGTTTAAAAGAATATTACAACCGCGAGCGCGTCAAGTATAAACGCCTCGTGCGTTTGTGGAGGTGCGCGCGCAGTCAGTGGAGACTCGCGCTGCGGAGCCAGGCGGAAGTATAAACAAGGCTTTAGCTCCAGACATCCATCCATTTTCTACCGCTTATTCCTTCTTCAGGGTCGCGGGGAACCTGGAGCCTATCCCAGGGAGCATCGGGCACAAGGCGGGGTACAACCTGGACAGGGTGCCAGTCCATCACATCACACTGGTTTTTAAAAAAATCTATTTTATTATTCTTTTTATTATTATTATTATTATTATTATTATTATTATTATTATTATTATTATTATTATGCGTGTGTGTCTGTCTTATTATTTCAGACATCAGATATTTCTCATATATTAAATGTTTTATACACATTTTAGCATTTTAGAAACGTTTGAAGGATTTTTATCAGGTATATCAGGGTACCGCGGCACCCCGGTTGCTAAACACTGGGCTAGACGATTGGGTCATAGAACGTCTTGTGCGAATTTCCCAGCATGCAGCATGGTTTGAGGAACATGACAAAGAGTTCAAGGTGTGGACTTGGCCTCCAAATTCCCCCTGATCTCAATCCGATAGAGCATCTGTGGGATGTGCTGGACAAACAAGTCCGATCCATGGAGACCTCACATCAAAACTTACAGGACTTAAAGGATATACTGCTAACGTCTTGGTGTCAGATACCACAGCACACCTTCAGAGGTCCTGTGGAGTCCATGACCTGCATGGGTCAGAGCTGCATTGGTGGCACAAGGGGATCTAGACAATATTACAAAAAAAAAATATGTTCACTTGGAGCCAACATTGAAGAGATCCTTACTGTGAAATCAGGCAATCCCTGTAGGCCTACATTTACAGGCACTGACAACTTTGTGGTATTTGCTACAAGAACTGGCTGACCGCTCTGGCATCCCTCTATCATCCCTGAGCTACTTATTGCCAGCCATATGAGATAACATTTAATTAGGATGTCACCCTGATGCATTGAATTTCCTTATACTCAGGGTGAACACACTGACATCAAAAAGTATTCTGCAGCGATTCTATTTTTGAAACGTAATATTGGTTTCTTTCCTTCTCTTACCCTCTTTTGTTAACACTCTCAAGATTGGCTGTGGCTCCAGTCTGTCACCGTGAGGTTGGACTTCATTCAACTTGGTAAATGATAACATTTGGCATAGCTGCCAATTCCCAACCAACACCCCTGACACAGCGCTGACTGTGAATTACTGTTACAGGACTATTAGGAAATATGCAGCAGCTCAGGAACATCATATTATTCAACATTTCCCCCTCCCCTTACTACATAATCATGGTTTAAAACAACAATAAAAAAAAATCCAATGACCTGTAGCTTTAAAGTAAACAGTTCTTAACTGTAAGCTTCATAGCAAACATCCATCCATTGTTGGTATCACTTATCCTATACAGCCTCTCCCAGGGCCCAATCCTATATAGCCTCTCCCAGGGGACTCCGGGCACAAGGCAGGGGACACCCAAGACGTCGTGCCATCCCATCGCAGGGCACAAACATACACTCACACACCACACCCATTCACACTCGATGAACAATGTAGACATGCATAGCAAACATCTACAACCCTAAATACATAAAGTTAAACTTTTAAGGTATCAGCAATTCCTATATCTATATGATGCAAACTGTGATAGCAATTCCAGAAACGAATATTCGTTGATGATTTAAGTTCTGGGCTCAACCTAACATGTGGCCTCTTCTGTTTATGTCCATGCAAAAATACATCAAGTGCTGCCATCTAGTGGTAATTTGGAAACTATTATATAGGCCTATATAATATCTAATATATTTTGCCTGTCTAAAAATGTTGTGTACTTTTTTCACGTGTGTGTGTGTGTGTGTGTCAAAAATCCTTAAATATATTTTTCAATGTAGACATGAAAACAGTAGTGGACAATTACTTCTACAACCACTTAAAACAATCTCTTCTACTGTCTATGGACCAACAGTGTTGGTTGTTTTGCCAGCGCTAGCTATGTTTCAAGCTGGGCAAAGTCTGGACAGAAGAAACCACTAGTTAGGTGTTAGTTTGGTTTGGACTGGCAAGAGAAAGATGCAGCAGGCATGTTTTGAAATGTTCTTCTGTGGATATCTTGTAAAATTATTTTCAAAGTTGCCTATTTCCGTTTTAATTTTTAAAAATGATTTATTATTCTCAGAAATAGTCTTCGCCGACTAGTCTACCAGACTGCTGGTGGACTTAAATACTCTGAATAGGTGCATTAGCAAACGTGGAAAGCAAAAGTTTCAACCACAGACTGTAGGGTATTGTCATCGCTTGATTAAACCATGTCTGTTGCCATTAACTTTTGTTAACTTAAAATTTAGAAACAGTATGATGTAGGGATGGGGAAATGGAGCCTCATAGAGCAGTGAGGATTTCACATGACTGTTCCGGGAAAAGATTCAAAGCTTCGAAAGTGTCGAAAACAGCGGCATCTGGTGGTTAGTAAAAAAAAAAAAAAAAAAAAGTCAAAAGCCTGTGAAGTATCTCCGTCGGATGAAGTAGCCACCACACACTCCATAGATAATTTCAATGTTTGCACAAATAAAAGCCGTGTGTGTGTTGAATTTCCAAACGTGCAAAAATTTAGCAATAAAAAACAAAATAACAAAAAACATGTCATTATTGACAAATAATTAGTGATGCTTATAATGTGACGAATGGATTATACAACTTTCAAAGTACAGTACTCCTCACAAACCAGCCAGACTTGAGGCAACGGGGACTCCTAAAGTAAGATCTGGGGGTTCGAAAATTCCGACACGCAAA